>CM040983.1:13449535-13460971 GCA_022985145.1 Pangasius djambal
TAAATATGGGTAAATATGTGGGAAATGGTCTGCTGGTCTGATCAAAACAAAAATGAACTTTTCGCCTGGTTTGGCACAAAGCACTACATTTGGCAAAAACCCAATATTGATGATCAGCCTGAGAACACTATCCACTACGTGAAGCATGGTGGTGGTAGCATCATGTTCAGTTACTCTTGGTTTCTTGGATCCTTCTCTTACTAATGCCCTCCTTTCAGGCTTCATGCCATAGAATATTAAGTAACTGTAACAATATGAAATGTGAAAAGGTTCAAGAGGGCTGAATACTCATGCATTGTACTGTATATCCTGCATCAACTGTTTGTTTTATTAGTCATATTAAGTTCTCTGTTCTTATTAATTACAGATACAATTCAGGCCTTTCATAGCTAGAAGCTGGGTGACAAGGGTCTATTTACGTATATTGACTTATTATAAGGTCTTATTGTAAGGCCGCACTTGAAGTCAGACAAAAAACCATTTTAGACTTGTGCCTGTGCTAAAAGGGTTCCTGAGTGGCAGTAACATTAGCTCGATTTTAGACTAAAGAGGGATGAATAAAATGGTCTGATCAAATTTAAAAATAATGCCACGGCACTAGCAGCACACCTGGTACAAACAGACGGGTAAATTAATTTCTTACATCTGGACAAATAAGTACAGGAATTGTCTTACAGCCAACTTTAATAAGTAATATGTCAGCGGTAAATCACTAAGCTACACTTGACTAGAGCCCTATGTGTGTGCAATACATAGATTATACTGTTGAATACATTCTATGGCACATGAAAAGAAATGCTGTAGAGCAAAGATGCTTTCAAAAAATATATGTAAGGGATAATCCATGGCTAGCCACAGCTCTGTTTTGCACCAGGTTGTTCTTTGCCTCCATGTCATGCATTAAAAGCATGTAATGCCCACCTAGCCATGGATTATCCCACTTATACTATGGTCACATGCCATTGCATTGACAAGTTAAAGCTGTCATTGATGTTTGCAGTGCAAAATTTGAGAGAAAGGATAAAAATAACGGTTAATTTTTGTTAGTTATTTTATATACGAGTTGTTAGATCTAGAATCATGCCCCCTCTATATCATACCCAGAGATAAAGTAGTGTAATAAGATTATGTTTATTTGAGTGAATTATAATAAATAGTTATTAGAAAGAGAGAGAGAGAGAGAGATTGTGGGAGATTGCGTGTGTAAATTACCTGCGCCTGTGCCGCATCTCTACTAATAATGAAGGTGTGACTTTAACTATTGTATGCAACTGTATGTTACTATGGTTACAACTGTTCATAGGCAGTGCATTCATTTAGAATGGTGAGTGTGAAGCAGTGCAGTCTATGAGATCATTGATATCAGAGGATCTTTCAGAGATTTTTATAATAAAGGCACCATTGTGGGAGACATTTGCAATTTCCCTCACAGCAGTGAAATCGCTAGTGATTTACTGTATTGGTTCTTGCTAAGTGTGGATATCAGAGCATGAAAGTGTGAAGAGTATGAAGCAGAAGTGTGAAGCATGGTATATGATGCTGAGTTTGAAAATCATACATTTTACTGCACCCTGACCATGTCAAAGCTCTCAGTGTACAGCCTCAAATCATCCTGAAATGCAGGAAAACATGCATTTCATAAGTCCCATCACAAAGCAAGACAGAATGGGATGTGTTTGGATGTCACAGAAAACTGTGTGGCTTTGTTCTACTTTCTTTGCTTGACAGTCTCTTCTGTTCACATGGTTGTTTCAAAACCTCTTAAAGTGCAGAGAGCCAGAGACAATGAGAATGAGTGGAGAAGACTACATAAACATTAGGCATGGCAGACTGGTGCACTCATTGTGTGTGTGTGTGTGTGTGTGAGAGTGTGTTCGACTGGAGGGAAGCTTTGGGACACCATGCAGATGGCACATGGTGACCGCAGAGAGAGGATGAAAGAACGAGATTATGGATAGCTTCAGAGATCCTGCTGGGCGCTGGGAGGTCTCACTCCTACTCTTTTTCTTTCCTTCCTCTCTCTATTTCTGTCTCTGTTTCTCTCTGTCTACCTCCCCTTCCCCAGCAAAATGTTGGAGTGGGTAAATAAAAAGGCTCCAGTTCCCATCTCTCAAGCTAATTTGCTGGCATTCTACACCTCATTTGGGCCTGAGCATACAGCACACCAGCACAAACTCTCAGCTTCCTCTGACCCACTTTGTGCAGCAGTGGCCCAGCACTGTTTGGCCAGATATGCCAGCAGAATGAGCACATTTTGGACTTCGCCACTGTTTGACACGATACCCTCCATTGGCCAAAAAAGCCATCAAGATGCAAGCGCTATCTGTCATGCACACATTTGCTCCCACCGATGCATAAAAAAAAAGAATGTCCCAACTGAGTTGCCTTGTTATCCCGACCTTACATGCTGTGTATCTGGATATTTCACACAGAATAAGTGGTGCATTGCACAGCCAAGCGTAACCAAAACCAAATCTTTCATCCCCGCTCTCTCTCTCTGCGTCCATCTCTTGATTTTTTTCTTTTCTCTTTCCCTCCTATTTGTGTCATGTTGTTCTGTCAGTGAGCCTCGCCTCGCCTCTATTCGCTGTTATTTTCCAAAAGAGAGACAATATTTCTTTTGCATCTTCTCTGCTCTTCCTCTGCTACACAACACATGCCCTCGAGCCTCTGTTGCACTTCATAGTCTGACTGAAGGGGATTCTCAGTGATAGCAAAGATGAAATGATTTTCTGTCTTCCCTCTCTGTTCCTCTCTTCCCTGTTCCCAGCAGGCTCTCCTGCTGCTCTATGGACATGGATGGATGTGGTTGGAATGTGGAGGGTCACATATTTATTAAAATATTTAGAATTGTTGTATTTAATTATTCTTTCTGTTTGCTGGTTTAGGTTATTGGGCATACTGTAAATGATTTAGGAGCTGCATTTTAACTACATAAAATATTAAATATACATTAAAATATTATTACTATTTTAAGCAGATTCTGATTAGCATGCTGCAGTGCCATGGGCAAAAGTCCAATCCTTGCTTTGGTATAACTGGAGCTTTTTCTTCCATTGCTGTAGTTTCAGTGAACAAGATAAATATCGATCATCCTCTGCACATATGAACTTGTCATTACATGTGAGGATAGCCAAAGAGAAAGAACTGTTGAAAAAAAATGTATTAAAGCAAAATGTTTCCCCTATATATTTTAAATTTGAAGCTCACATGTGGTCTAAAAACATGGTGGACCAATTTGACACCCCACACCTGGCTGTTTATTTCTACCCATTTCCAAACCCAAACAAAAATTTATGGAAAAATGTCTTTGTTTTCCCTCTGTGTTAGTTTGTTACATGAAATAAAAAATATGTAAAATAATAATAATAATAATAATAATAATAATAATAATAACTTCCAGATTTTAGTTATCTTGTCTTCGCTTAAGAATCAAAAGCTAGTGTAATGCCAGTGGTATGTGGATAGAATAAATAAATTTAATGCAACCTTTCTCAGATTCAGTGAAGTTTATCAGGGAGAATGTAGTATGTCAAGCCAGTAGTGCTAGCATTTGGCCTTAGCTTACCATCATTCATTTGTTCGGCAATTCAGCATCATTTATATTTCCTATTGGATCCATTTTTTCAGCCATGGCTTAGTGCCATCCTTAGTGCTGATGGTCCTTAGTATGAATAGTACATGGCATCTCACTTAGGTTCCCAGTGTGATTACAGTAGGCCTCATTTATCATTCTTTAGTAAAGATGTCCAAACCGACCTAAAAATTCCCACCAGATTTACAAACGTTTCAGGAACGTTGATTTCCTTTGTACTCTCTTGTGTATGTTGATAAATGACAATCATTTGTAAATCACATTCATGCTACTGGTGAATTACATTTATTGATGTCTACCAAACTCCTTAAAAGGCAAAAACTCACAGAGAGCTGAAAACAACAAACTGACAATCTATTGTGCTAAATCCTGTAGTAACGCAGCTCAGCTATTGCAGCACAACTTTATAGCACACCATTTGTTTTAGTCCTAACTGAATGTCTAGTCTTATTTGCCTCACTTTATGGATTTGTTTTGGACTGCTGTCATTAATATGAAACAATATGACAGACATCCACAAAAGTTTCATTAAATTTGTGCCTACAATTGAAATATGTACTTCATATGTAAAATTGCATGACTCATGGCAGTTATACAATTTGAAGCCTATCAATCGAGATTCACATTACCTAGTCTCCACATACTAAAATTACACAAACTAAACTAAAAGGATTTTCATGAGCATCAAATTTCTTGTGTAAATCCTGTGAGCAACTTATGAATAAATTTATTCGTATTATGTTTAATAAGTGAAACCTAATATTAATGCTAAAAGTACACAAAGTATGACACTGCTAGTGACTTCAGCCTTCATTTTTCAGAGGCTTGACCTATATAGGAAGAGTAACCAGGGCTTGGGATTGGTTCTTTATGGACTTTATATGTGTGAAGCCTTTGTTTGGCTACATTTTCATGCCAGATTTTCAGCAGGTATGAGAGGCGACTCAGTGTGAGGTTTAACATCTGTGTGTGCAAGGAACAGCAGGTGGTTGAGGCAGAGTGGAGGTCATTCAAAGTCCCAGCACGAAGGCTGTTACACAGTAGGATCTATTGCATCCTCATTATCACGCATGTACACACAGGTGCAATGCGACTTGATTACACGGCACATGCACACACTGAAGCAAAATAACACTCGCGGCTGCGGATGAAATATCTAGATGAGAATTTATGGGGTGACATGCAATCACATCCCCAATTACAGTTTCATTTCAATGACTCACTCCCTCATCATTCCATCCTGCTTGTAAATTTATGACACCAGACTGTGAGTGAAGTACACACACCTTCAAAAATTGTCTGCTCTCAAATGAGCCCAGACTGCTGTGGGAGTATGTTTTGTTTTTATTTCTTTTTTTAGACGCGCACACACACTTCCATAGTTAGCTCCTCTCATTATTCTTGAAGAGGGCACATTAAAAATTCATCCATACGACTGGAGCTCAAAGCCGAGCTGCGACCCAAGCAAACGCTGCTGAATTATGGAGGCCACTAATAAAAGTGGTCTTTGACCTGATTCTGAATCTCTTTCTCCTTTCACTCCTTCACCATAATGCTGCCTTTCTAGCTCATGCTTCATGTGTGTATGCATGTATTTAGCTCTGTGTGGGGACTAAATGTCCACCTGATGATAAAGTCTTAGAAAAACAATCTCAGAAAGTTTTTTTTTCTTTTTTTTTAATATGGGTTTTAGCTGGTTCCTCTCAAAGTTTCTTCCTTATGTCGTCTCAGAGATTTTCCTTGGCACTGTCACCACTGGTTCACGTTGTACCATGTCTACTGTTCAAAGCGCTATGCAAATAAAATTGGACTGAATAGCCCTCTAAAGTGATTCTACTCCACTCTTTGATAGGCAGAACCTGACAACAGAGGGTTTCCCATTAAAAATAGGTTATATGGAGGGTGTAATGATACAGCGTATCATATCATTCAATACAATGCTCAAGTTGTTACTTCTGTGTATTGAATCATTAATACATTCAACTAATTGCAATAAGTAGGCTATTTGTCATAAATCCCAATTACATTAGGTGAGCTGTCAGATATCTGCATTCTGGCAGCCTTTCTAAGTTGATCAATCCAGGCTAAAGAAATCAAGATTGGAAAGTTAATAGCTGCAGATATGAGACTAGAAGGTAGTGGAAAAAGCAGGATTCAGAAACACATCTAGGGCTACAGAGAGTAATGTGACTTTGACAGCACCAGTAGTTAACAGCAGAAGGGGGATGGGGGTGGTGTAGGGGCACTAGAGCTAATGTTTAGCTATATTTTATTTTGTGTCAGGCAACAAATACGGATGCAAACAAAGCATTTTCACTAGTGTTCTCAGATTTTTGGACCCCACTGTATTCTTTTTTAACCTTTATAACCTATAAAGGTCATATGTAGGATTTCAAGAAGAACTCCATTCAGAGAGCTAGAACTGTTAACTGTTGAAAGAACCTTGCAATATTTTTTTCTTAGGTATAACATTATTTAGCTACAATAAACCTAATTAATACAAGTTAATTGAAAAACCTCACAAAGATTGCAATATATGGTAATGCACAGATTGTAACCTGTGTGTGTGTGTGTTCAGACAGAGAGTGTGTCAAAAGGGAATAAGTGTCTTCCCACATTTTTAGTGTGCAAGTTTAATGCTTGTGAAGAGAAATGTGCCACTAGAAAATAGTCCTAATTTGTCAGGCATTAATAATGCACTGGAGTTGTGTGGCATGCTCCTCCGTTTCACCACTTCTCCAATCGTCTGCTCTCTTCTCTTTTTTTGGTCCTGTTTCTTTTCACACAGCCTCTGTGGCCTCAATTGCCTTTACACGATGAAGCCTTGCTGACTTACTTAGCATACAGGTGAGTAACATAGGACCAAAGTACTTGTACAGTTTGTCCTTATCCAATTAGACATCAACAGATATTTTTAAGAACCAAGAGACATTATAGGTGATAGCAGAGGCAATTACCAGCCATGCTTCAGAGATGTGTGTGTGCAACTGTCCTTGAACATCAAGGTATCAAGGAGTATATAACACATTTGAGTGACCCATTTTGAACAATCCTAAGTTGTGAGATCTGTGCATATCTTTATTACTGTTGCCCTGTGTTTGCTTCTCTTAAATAACAGAATCCACTGGTCAAAGTCAGCCCTCCCCCTTTATAAAAGGCTTTGAAAGCTTTGTGTAGGTCTTTGTGCCTGTGTGTGTGAGTGTCACTGCAGTATTGTAAAGAAAATTGCATGCGATGAAAAGGCACATGTTCTGAGGTCAAGCATTTTGGTTCTCTGTGAGAGAAAAAGGATGCTCCACACACACACATATACAAGTGCAGTAGGCAGCACGTGAACAGTCAGTTGTCAAAGTTGATGTGTTGGAAGCAGGAAAAGTGGGCAAGCGTAAGGATCTGAGTGACATTGTGACAAGGGACAAATTGTGATGGCTAGACGACTGAGTCAGCGCATCTCCAAAACGGCAGGCCTCGTGGGGTGTTCCCAGTATGCAGTGGTTAGTAGCTAACAAAAGTGGCCCAAGGAAGAACAACCCGTGAACCAGCGACAGGATCATGGGTGCCCAAGGCTCATCGGTGCACATAGGAACCGAAGACTAACCCATCTGGTCTCATCCCACAGAAGAGCTATTCTAGCACCAATTGCTGAAAATGTTAATGCTGGCTATGATAGAAAGGTGTCAGAACACACAGTGCATCACAGCTTGCTGCGTATGGGGCTGCCTAATCGCAGACAGGTCAGAATGCCCATGCTGACCCCTGTCCACTGCCAAAAGTGCCTACAATTGGCATGTGAGCATCAGAACTGGACCATGGAGCAATAGAAGAAGGTGGCCTGGTCTGATGAACCACATTTTCATTTACATCATAGGGATGGCCGAGTGTGTGTGTGTCACTTACCTGGGGAAAAGATGGCATCAGGATGCACTATGGGAAGAAGGCAAGCTGGCGGAGGCAGTATGATGCTCGGGGCAATGTTCTGCTGGGAAACCTTGGGTCCTGCCAGTCATATGAATGTTATTTTGACACTTGCCACCTACATAAACATTGTTGCAGACCAAGTACACCCCTTCATGGCAATGGTATTCCCTAATGGCAGTGGCATCTTTAAACAGAATAATGCACCCTGCCACACTGCAAAAACTGGTCAGGAATAGAGCTCAAGGTGTTGACTTGGCCTCCAAATTCCCCAGATCTCAATCCGATTGAGCATCTGTGGGATTTGCTGGACAAACAAGTCTGATCCATGGAGATCTATGTCCTATGGCATGCCTCTGTTTTCTGCAAACTCCAGATGAGATATAAAAACTATTAAATTTGATATCGCAAAATTGCTCTTTACCTTGATGGCACCTGATAATGCTAAGGCCATAATTTAACAGTAAATTTCTTTTGCCCATATATTACGCTATGGGATGGTTTAATATATGATCCATGCATTTAACTTGATGTTTACTGGGTGGGCTACCTCTGATTATTTCTTCAATTGGCTATCAATTTGTTGATGCGTATCGTAAAGAGAGGAGTCTGAGTGAACAGAGAGCACCTAATGTAATTGAAGTGGAGGCAGAAGTGCAGATAAATAGCTGACGGGAAGGGGGATGCATGCTTTATGCTAGTAATAAATAAACACACCTCTCTTCTCTGCTTTATAAGAAATCATGGCTATATGGACCAATGGTGCTACATTTACCGTAGGGTGTGGCAGTGTGAGAAATGGAGGAAGATGCCACTGCAGTGTCATACTGAAGCTCTTAAAGGATGTCTTTTATGCTAATTTTATTGAAGTTCATTTCTGGGATGGCACATGTTCAATTAAACAATTGCATTAACTTGCTCCAATTACTAGATCTGGTTAGACGTGTGCATTTCTACTCAAGGTCTAGATTGTGGGACCTGGTCAGGTTGCATGACTTCTTTGCCTTTGGCCATGATTCTATCTGTGCCACTCTCTCACTCTTGCTCTAAAACCGTCCATTCATTTGAAGCCTAATCTCAGTGAGCTACAAAGTGCATGTTTTTCATTAGATTACTGGAGCCACTGAGAGAGATGGGTGCCTAAGATAGCGCCACCGCCAGGGCGATAGCATCATCCTATGCAACAATGGCACCATCTCCATGCTAAACCCATGGGTGTGCTTCAGTCAGTACTGAAGGGGAAGTTAATAAAAACTCCACAGCTAAAATGTCTGTCCTCACACTCAAAATTGAAGCTAAAATGCAGTCTGAGCCAATATGTTCATGGAAACAGGACACTAAATATGTTAACACTCACATCTATATTCAGACTGAGGTCAGAGCACAGTTGTAGCGTACCAGCCCAAGGGCACTAGCTGCAGGCTGTTTTGGGACCCATGAGTCTTTCTGGATGGGTACTGGCCTGGAGCCTGACTCGAATCACTGTGCTGCTGCCCCAGTTAGCACAGCTCAGTCAAATCATGTTATAAATATGATTCTGCTAGCAATCCGACTAGGTTAGTTGCATAATTCATGCCAAGCCCATGACAGCTGCACCATTACCTGAGGAGACCGTTTGGCTGTTAAACACTCCAAACCCTACAACTTTGATAAGATGCTGGATAATTCTGCTCCTCAGGACATAATAAAAGGTTTGCAGCATTTCGGGGCCTACAGGGACACTCAGCTTTGCCCTTTAGCTGCTGCCTATTACACTAATAACACAGCTTTCCCCAATTATATTTATATTCCTCTCCCTAATGAGTTAACCTTTCCAGATAGCCACTAATAATATTACCTTTCCTCTTTCTGGGCTCAAGAGTGGCTTCAGAGAGCCGGGAGGCTGAACTGTGACAGGCACTGGAACTCTTTATATGAGTTAGGATGACACACACACACACGCACACACAAAACACTACCCAGCTAACAGTTTTAAGTTAACAAAATGTTTTCTGATCATAGTTCTAAGTACGTTTGGTTTTCTCGGGGTTTCCTACAACATGACTGCAGCATTTTTAATTATAGGAAAGGTAACATAAACTTGTTCATAGCACAATATTAGTTTTTGGATCTGTTGTTTCCTAAGAAAAGTGTGAAGCATCTATTATTATACGTTTTAGAACTTTAGCACCTTGTTTTAGTGTACAGTAACTTCCTAGTATTTTATAGTTTAGTACAGCAATTACAAATAATCATTGGTCTAGGCTTTGTGTATTGGTAGGCTTGTAGTTCTCAAGGTTCATTTTGGTGTTGACACTGATATTGTGACCATTGTATCATGAACTTGGTCTCTTCTTATTCTGGAGCCCATTTGGCCTTGATCTTGTCTTGGTTTTGACTGTTAAGCTAGAATATGGTAATGACAATGATGATAAAGATGCCCCTCCTCCTCTAAAAGGTTAAAAAAAAAATTTAATACATTTAAAGTATTTTTCATGATAGATTATTCTTTGTAAAATGGAAATCAGCTCCTCTAGGTCTGCCCGCTGGGGCTTGATCACTGCAGTCTGCTTAGCGCAGCAATGCACTACAAATATTATATGCAAGTTCTTCTTGCTGCATAAATTCTAAGTAGTTGTTCTATTTTATACTGCAGCACTGTTGAATGCACCATTCTTCTTGGTGTTGATTAATTTTCTATAAAAGAAGCTCTGACGGATTTTCCGGCTGCAGGGTTTATATTAATGTGCTTGTTTTAACATGTTATTGTTTCTAACAATTAAGTAGCAAATACAGGACTTGTACAAGCTCTATATTTCTGGAAGGAGTCTCCAGTGTCAGAAGTAAAGCTGTAACTTTACATTTTCCAACACAGGAAAGTCTTCAGGCTGGCTTTGCAGTTTCTTGGTAACATACTGTAAGCAGCTGCATTTTTTTTTTTTTTTATTAAGTTTGACAGAGAGAGAAAAAAATAGAAAGGGAATGACTAGGAACTCACCTGTTTTTGCAACATAAAATATTCTGCAACATGAAAAATAAATATAAATGAATTGTAATAGTTGCCAAATCAGTGTCATATAAGCATTTGACATGCTTATATTGGAAAATAATCAATTTCAGGGTGGTTGGGCCGCATCACACCATCTCATCATTTAATATCTTCCTATAACAGCACACTCTGCCTTGTTTTATTCCTTAAGTAGCAAGTACTAATGTTACTTTAAAACCCAATATCCAAAGTATGTACCAATAATGAATTGTAAGTGCGACATGCCGACCTATTAAATACATCATATGGCGAAAAGTTTATGGACACCTGAAAATCACACAACATGTGCTTTTTAAACATGCCATTCCAGATTTAGTCCCCCTTATAATAATCTACACTCTTCTAGCAAGGCTTTCCACTAGATTTTGGAATGTGGCTGTGGAGATTTGTCCGTACAGCGACTAGAGCATTAGTGATGTCAGGCACTGATGTCTGTCGAGGAGACCTGGGGCGCAGTCTCCATTACAGTTCATTCCAAAGGTGTTCAGTGGGGTTGTGTTCTTCCACTCCAGCACTGGCAAACCATGTGATCACTGACCTCATTTTGTGCAGAGGGGCATTGTCATGCTGGAATATGTTTGGGCCTCTTAGTTCAAGTGAAGGGAAACTGGAATTTTACAGCATTCAAAGACATCCTATACAATCGTGTGCTTCCAAATTTGTGGCAATAGTTTGGGGAAGAACCACAATATAGTGTGTGTCTATATATACTGTGTGTATATACAGTGGTGTGAAAAAGTGTTGGCCCCCTTCCTGATTTCCAATCTTTTTGCATGTTTGTCACACTTTAATGTTTCAGATCATCAAACAAATTTAAATATTAGTCAAAGATAACATGAGTAAACACAAAACACAGTTTTTAAATGAAGGTTTTTATTATTAAGGCAAAACTACATGG
>CM040983.1:13464860-13489006 GCA_022985145.1 Pangasius djambal
ACTTGAGCTGATTCTCATCTGAAATATATCTTAAAGTCTTTCCTTGACTGACACAGACTGACCATTTCTTGTACTGTTAGGTTCTTAACTGTGGTCAGAGACCCTCACTGCTTTAGTTGGCTTACCACTGCTAACCAGATTGCCACCAGCTTTGCTGCACACACACACACACACACACACACACACACACACACACACAGCCTATATATATGACTGTATTATATATATATATATATATATATATATATATATATATACACACACACACACACACACACACACACACGCGCATCCCAAACGCGTAAATTGGGCTTCCCCTGGTTTAAAAGTCAGCAGCCACCACTGAAACAAATGCAGGCCTCCCTGACAGATATAGCATAGTTTCGTATCCAGTCCCCTTTATCCCCAGTCCTCCATATTCTCATACATTACACATTCATTCTGTGGCATAGAGCATGCTGCCCTTTGTTACTTGGCTCAGGTGTGCTGTTGTAACAAGCATGTATGAGAAGGTGAAGCAGGACACAAGTGTTTTGTTCTGTACACAGATAGGCAGCATAAAGAAAGGATAATCTATAATGCAATCACAAGAAACAGGCAAGGGACAAGGGTCAGGTGAGGAAGTACAGAATACGAAAACTAGGAAGCTAGGAAATAGGGCTGAGTAATGCATGTACACATACAGTACAACGAGACTTCACAATCAAACACCTGAGGGTTTAAATAGACAGACTAATCTAATTTAACGAAACAGGTAATTAACTAATTAACTAAACAGGTAACAGGTGACTAATATGGATGACACACATATGACAAAACAAGGGACAAAGACCAGGAAGTGAAAACAAACAATGTCACAATAAGAGCATGGGCTGTGCACATAGCGCAGACAAAAGCACTGTGCTTTGAGCGGATTCATGACAGCTGTCACTAGAACTGAACGGTAATATGGATAGGGCACAACGGCTGTGACTTCCACGCCTAGTATCTCTGTGGGCTCTTGTCTAATCCGGTCTAAAATAAAAAGATAATGAACCATTTAAACTTTCTAACCATATTTCCTTTCAGCTGAGGGGCACTGTGTCACATCTAATGCACAATGACAGGAAGAGAAGTGATCTGCTAAAAGGAAGAGAGAAAAAGAGACATTGCCAGGCCGTTGCTCAGCTTTGAAACTGACAGATGTTAAAGAGGTCACATTGCTGTGTGTGTGTGTGTGTGTGTGTGTGTGTGTGTGTGTGTGTGTGTGTGTGTGTGTTTGTCTGTGTGTGTGATCCTGGAAACTTGTGTTAGTGTTAGAACTTGTGTTAGATAAACAACCCTTTCTGAATTAATGATGATACTTAAGGTGCATGCTATTGTCACACATCATTTTAACTAAAGAAGGCATCACACTTTCATAATTGATCATAATTAGTGTGTTTCACTAAAAATGTAGATTTTGTTCCAGTGACAATGAATGTGCAATCTTACTTGACATAAAGTTTGATATATGTCTGTGTACATGTGTGTGGTTCACAGGTAGGTAATTTTATATGTTTACGTGATCTCAGCATGTGGCATGTTACCTAGAGTACAGAGTACTGCTCTTGTGTTGTTTCGACGTCACTCCATGTGCTTTGGTTAATGTTATGCCATGCACATTTCATTCTGTCCTAATCCTGCCTCCACCACTGTTCTGACACCGGCTGAGTACCATGCCTTAATTAGTTTCTGTATGAATACCTTGCTCTTTCTGTTGTTGGCTGGACTAAATCTGGAATAGAGTGTTCAAAAAGCATATATGGGTGTGATGGTCAGGTGTCTAAGGACCAGTATAAATGGCCAAGCTTTGCTTTTGTAACTGCAATATTAATCACATGTCTTTAAAATTAATTAAACTGCCTGACACGTGATTAACAAGCATTTTGGCATACTTGTCACATTACAACACATTACAAATTTCCAGATTTTGCATCTCATTTCAGTCTTTGCAGATTCCAGACACTCATAATCTAAAAAAAAAAGGTTTTATTATTTAATATGTTCAAAAATAAATTAAATATTTCTCTACATAATTTTTTTGGAAAGCATGTGAAATCAATGACATGCTAATGAATAAATCACAAAACATCTGATTAATTAATTCAATAAAAGTAAAAATAAAGTAACTGAAAAGGAAGAAAAAGGTGCCTAAGGCGTTAACACAGCACGCAGTCCATCCTAGGTACTTGTGATTTAATTTTTTTTTTAAAAAACTTAAGTCACATTCAGGTTCTGTATCAACTATTTCCTTTGGAATTGTGATAGAGCAGTCAGCTGCATAACACTTTATCCTCTGGCAGGGTTAAAAGCAGGCTTTCCTAAGTGCTGTCCTCTGCTACAGCAATACAAGTCATAGTCACATTGTTGACAGCTTGGCAGGTCCAAAGTGCCCATACCAAATAGCCAAACACAGCATGGCACATATCCAGGGAACAATAAAGAAAACAAAGTGGCACAACCAACCTTCAGATCACAGCCTTTGAAAGTTGAAGTGTTCACCAGACAGAGAGAGAGAAAGAGAGAGAGAGAGAGAGAGAGAGAGAGAGAGAGACTGAGGTGAGTGAGTCCAATCCTTTATCCTCAAAGCCTCAGCTTTAATCCTCATGGGCTGGACTCCAGCAGGACTAGTATGTAACGAGCCCCTTGTGGTCAGACACTAGCCCTGTGGAGCTGAGTGCAGAGGCTGCTGTCCCTGTCGGTTCCACATGCTGCCTATGATCAAAACCAATAAAGGCCTTTGATCAAAGAATAAGGGAAATAAAATCAAATTCAATGTTTTGATTCAGCTTTCACAGAGGGAAGGTTCTCAGGATCAAAGATCAGTAATTTTTTTTAAGTAAATATTTGGAAAGTCTAGTCATTTTTTTGTCTGCTTCTCTCTCTCTCTCTCTAGTGTCTCACACACACATACACAAGCACACACAAGTACGCACACATTGACTATTGCCTCAATTTTGCCTGTGCAAGGGTTATGTGGCTTCCAGCTCCTCTGCAGTATGTGATGATGGCCGAATGCTGAGGCAGGAGGAGGTGGTCATTTCTGCCGTCTCACCTCACTGCCTTTCTCCATTTTGCTCTGATTAGCTCCAATAATGCAGAGTACTCATCTCCACCACTAATGGAGAAAAACAGTGAACAGAGGAGATAAAGAGGAGTAGATTGGGTGAGTGAAGGAGAGTTGGCAGAAGGACCTGTGACTCCTTATTCCAAATTTCAAAGCAGTTACTTACATAGGTGCAGTCAGGTCTGTAAGTATTTGGACAGTGACACAATTTTCAGAATTTTGCCTCTGTACACCACCACAATGGATTTGAAATGAAGCAATCAAGATGTGATTGAAGTGTAGACTTTCAGCTTTAATTCAATGGGTTTAATAAAAAAATATTGCATTAATCATTTAGGAAATACAGCCATTTTTTTTTACAAAATCCCTCTATTTTCACAGGTTCAAAAGTAATTGGATGAACTAACATAAATATCATAAATATCATAAATAATAGGATTATTTTTAATACTTGGATGCAAGTGCTTTGCAGTCAATGATTGCTTGAAATCTGGAACCCATGGACATCATCAAATGCTGAGTTTTCTCCCTGGAGATGCTTTGCCAGGCCTTTAATGCAGCTGCCTCCAGTTGCTGCTTGTTTGTGGCTCTTCTGCCTTCAGTTTTGTCTTCAGTAAGTAAAAAGCATGCTCAATTGAGGTTGAGGTCATCAGGCATTTAAGAACATTTAATTTCTTTGCCTTAAGAAGTGCTTGAGTTACTTTTGCAGTATGTTTTACGTCATTGTCCATATGTACAGTGAAGCGCTATCCTATCAGTTTTGCAGCATTTGACTGAATCTGAGCAGAAGGTATAGCTCTATGCACTTCACAATTCATCCTGCTACTTCTATCAACAGTCACATCATCAATAAACACCAGTGACCCAGTTCCACTGGCAGCGATACATTCCTATGCCATAACACTGCCTCCACATGATTGACAGATGATGTGGTATACTTTGGATCATGAGCCCTTCCTTTCCATCACCATTCTCTTCTCTTCCCATCATTCTGGTACAAGTTAATCTTGCATCAGAACTGGTCAGGCTCTTTTAATGATGGCCTTCTTCACTTGCATCAATACCTCGTTGGACTGTATATTGAGAGTTCCCATGAACAGCTACCAAATGCAAATTCAATGCTTGGAATCAACTCCGGACCTTTTATCTCCTTAATTTGTCATGAAATAATGAGGACACAATGCGTATCAGTCAACTGTCCAATTATTTTTGAGTCTGTGAAAATGGAGAGACTATCTAAAAAAAATGGCTGTAATTCCTAAATGGTTAATGCAATATTTCTTGTTAAATCCCTTGAATTAAAGCTGAAAGCCTACACTTTAATCACATCTTGATTGCTTCATTTCAAATCCATTGTAGTGGTGTAAAGAGGCAAAATTATGAAAATTGTGTCACTGTCCAAATACCTATGGACCTGACAGTATCTTTCCTACAGCATGTAGTATGTGTAGTATGCATGTTGTGGGTGTCCCTGAATTACTATACATACTATAAATCATTAGAAGTTCATGATTTGTATTAAGCTTAAGTGCTGTGTTTAGCAGTGGGAAGTTTTAGGTGTGTGTGTGTGTGTGTGTGTGTGTGTGTGTGTGTGTGTGTGTGTGGATATGTTTTCTGTTTCATGCAGCTGTGGCCTCCTGATAACCTTCAGACACTGTTGTGCCAGCTGTAACTTGGGTCCAAGTTGTCTGAAGGAGAAAGCATTAGGTCAGTATTCCAACATTACAGTTCCAATGACATCACTTTAGACCTGTGTGGATTAGAGGTGTAGCACAATATTTCAACCTGAAGTGGGCAAGGCCTAAACCAGACTCTCTCTTTTTTAGTAAATATGAACCTTAACACTAACACTTACTTAAATTAAACCACCTTGACCCTACCTAGGCTGATGTCGATCCATCATGTATTTTTGTGTGTCCTGCAAGCTTCATATCTGACCGTTCTTTCGCTCCTGCATGATATAGATTTTGTTGTTGTTGTTGCATCCCATGGGATCCCAGTCCCCGTACACACCTGTAGTCTTAACCAGATAGACTCTGAACCTTTTTGGGGAATATAAAAGAAAAAAATAAAAGAATAGTATGCCTCCTATTTATACTTGTATTTGCCTCTGTTCTTAGCACATTCTATTTATTCTGCATAATGTATTTGTTTTGGGTTATATCCCAAGTGTGGCTGTATGAGAAAGGTATCTTTGCTTTCAATAAGAAAAGAAGGCAGAATCTCTTTTTCGCTATATCATTTGTGTCCTGCAGTGTTGATCAATGTTGATTCAGTGTCAATTGCCCATGTAATATGACATAGAATCAACATTACAATCACAACCTGAATTGTCCCTGAAACGTTACAGTCAAACATCACTTGGAGTGGATAAGTGGAGAACAATAGAAAAAAAAAAAAAACAGCTTTCAGTAAATTTTCAGAAGATTTGTTATCTGGCCTTTGCTGAGCTGTCTAACATCATCATCCATCTGTGTGCTTGTCAGCTTTTCAGTCAGAATTGGGGCTTTTATTTCAAGCATGACGCCAAGCTGACATGCAAAACGTTTTAGTCCTATGCTACTGCAGGAAGCTGTTGTTAGTGATTTTGTGGATGACCTAGATGTTGTAAAGCATTAAAAGTCACGGTTGTGCTATTAGTCTGCCATGACCAGCCTTCCTCAGCACACTCTTCATTGATGCAGCCTGACATTTTCCCAAGCTACTGGACCTGAAAGAGAACTTCTGCCAGCTTGAGAGTGTCCTTGTCAGGAGAGCACATCACCGTCAACTAGAGTAGAAGTCATGAACTGTGACAGAGAACATTAGCCGTGTGCCTGTGCGTGTTTTTTAATCAACATAAACCTTCAGCAGGTTGTAACACCAGGCCTGGAGAATTCCTGCTCCCAGGCACGCTGTGCAGAAAATCATCAGAAACAGAAGCTTCTTATGACAGGAAGGAAATAATTATCATAATTCATCATTACTATAAACACATATCATAAGTGATGAACTGTATGAGCAGATGGCCTAGGGGAATATTACAGAATGCCCTTAAAATGAGAAATCCTCCGAAAATTCTTTCTACACACTGCAGGAGTGCAGAACGTGTGAGATTTTCCATTTATCATTCAGATTTCTAAACCCAGGATCATTCACTCATATTCAGCATAGAAAAGAGGAACACTAATGGGCACAGTGTTTTATTATTATCATGGCATTAAACTGAATATAGCATTCACTTAATTCGGCATGTCCTATGCAATTATGTTGAAATGATTTCAAAATGTTCATTGAAAATGTTACAAATTGACAAGCAAAAGATCACAGAGCTGTTGAATTATCCAGTCTGACTGGTCAGAAGCTGTTGATTAGTTTTCTATAACAGCTTGTCTCTGATAGTAGTGCTGGCTGTAATTCAAATTAGAGGTTTATAATGAATAATGAGCTTGTTCTAATACCCTATCGCTTCTATAGTAACTTCTAATTCACAGGGACTTGGATGGCACATAATATGGCTAATGAATGGATTAAACAAAAGGATGTTGTTATTTAACAAAGAAAAACATATCATTGTTGATGTAACGAAGCTTTCTGTAAGTCTTTCTGTAAGTCTTGGGTGTCGCTGCTTTGTAGCCGTCAGTAAACCTTCCGCCACCGGAGAGTCTTCAGGGCGGAGGAATTTGCATTTTCTGGTAGCATGACAAGCTGCAATTTTGAGAGCGGATAGAGCAAGCCTGGTGAGGGAACAACTGTTTATAGCTGATATAACGTAAGTGATAACAAGAACTGACTTGTCTTGTGGACGTTGTCTCAACATTAAATGTAACTATAAATGGTTAAAGAGCACAATGTGTCATTCATTTACATGTCTGTAATTATTAGTAAATTGCTGTAGAATAAAAGGAATAAAGCATTTCAGGATGTGCTTTACAGAAAAATAGTCAACATTAGGGTGGTGACACTAACTCCATGGACTAAGTTTAGCCTGTCATGGATTATTTTCCTATAGCAGTACATACACCATGTTTGATTCGTTACTTATGTTGACCTTTTTGTCATATAATGTAGTGACATTTTCAGAATTCTGAATGCAGATAAAGAGAAGAGACAGAATTGCAATATCTCAAACAGAAATTCACTTTATAAATAGTTTATGAGGGCCATTCGAAGTAACATGTCTGCAGTTGATGCAAATATCCTTATTCAGGACACACTAAACTACCCACCATACACACATGCTCACTCACGCACACACTCAGCTGACAGTCTGGTGGTCATCACAAAAGACTGTGACATGTTCATTAAGCAGCAGGGATCCCATTACAGCACTCACCAGCCTCTCTGTCATATCCCTCACACATAATTAGTCAACAGAAAGCTAATTGCCCTCCTACTCATGCTCTCTAGCCATTTCTCTCATACACACACACATACACAAACACACACAAACACACACAAGCATACCATGATTTAATTCTTGCTTGCAGTTGTCCTCGTGTACACAGGGCTCAATGTCCTTGTGTATAATGTAGTTAGAGTGTTATGTTCCGTGTGCGTGTGCGAGACGGAGACTCACTGTGTCTCTGAAAGAACTTCTGAAACACCAGCGATGCCACATGTGTCTGTACTCAGCAGCTTCAGAAGCAGTGCTGCATTACAATGACACAAACACATGCGTCTTGCGAGCTCCCTGCAGGTCTGTGCAGAAAGCCCTCCTGAGGCGAGGTAAGAATGGGAGAATTTTGAAAGACTTCAGATGTAACGCATGAATAAAGATCCTGAGAGTGACAGCAGGATCCTGTACCTGCCTTTAGGACACACCACTGTACTGCAGCCTCGCAGACCTCATACACTTTTTATAAAGAGAAAATGAGAAAATATCCTGAAGAGGGACAAAAATATTCACTGTGTAATTATCTTTTTTTTTCCCAAAGACACTGAGATTGGGGCTGCATGGAGCCAGAATTTCCATCAAATGTGTACTTTTATCAGCGCAATTGGGCAATTTAGCTCATTTGTTTGCCTGTTTAAATCTGCCTTTGTTTCCCCGTCATTTCCTCAGCCTTCTGGGCAAAGTATATGCCAGGAGCACATTTTATAACTGAGCACTGTTGCGTTCTCTACCACCGAGGCTTTCAGAATTACTCCATCCTACCTCCTTAGGCAGGAATGTCAGTGAGAATCGTTTGAATACCCTGTCAACATCTTTTCTTTTGAAATAAAGTCTACGAATTCTCTTTGGTGTCTTGTGAATGTGTGCTAGTGTCTCTATCGACATTGTGAGCCTTTAATACTCACAGTAAGAATTCTAGCCAGGTTAACACTGAAAAGGGAAAAAAAAATTACCACTATTATAATTCTCTTCCACATCAGTGAGGCTGTCTGTTTGTAGTACACATGCAGAGCAGCGCGATGGTGCTATTGGAAGAAACGAGGGCTCAAGAGATTGGTTAGAAATGGCGCCTGAGGGCTGCTGGACTACTACCAGTGAAAAGACTTATTGCTCTACAGAGAGCTGTGTTCATTTAAACACACAGGGACAGAGGCAGCTGCGAAGAGCCCGACCTCATAAAACCGCATTCACAGTCCACTGAGGCTGTGGCCTCGCTTTAATTATGAGTCTTTAGCTCCTGTCTACTGCCTCTTACACTCCTTCTTTCTTTCTTTTACTCACTCTTCACGTTCTTTCCATCTTTGTATTCTCAACAGTGTTCTCTTATCTCTTTCTTTTCTTTCTCCCCACCCACACCTGGGTCTTTTCCTCCTTTTCCCCTTTATACACCCTCTTCTGTTGGTTATCATTATCCTGATCAATTTATCAGATAGTTCACACTTCTCATTTGTACTTACTCCAACATTCACATATATAAACTGCAGAAAAAAAAAAAAAAACAAACTCACTACTCTCTCTAAAGCAATTGCTTAGTTTTGGGTTTGGCTAGTTCTTGTAAGTTTAGTGGGACAACAGTGCCACCAAGAGGCCCCAGGTAGATTGCAATGCTGTCTGTGTATGTTCGTGTGTGTGTGTGTGTGTGTGTGTGTGTGTGTGTGTGTGTAGAGCAGACGTGACCAGGGGGAAGACAGAGCAGGAAATCAGGCACAGAGAGTCATAACACACTGTAGCATATGACCTCCCAGTTCGACTCTTGTAATTAGATATTATCATGTAATTACACAGAACTGTCGCACGCAATATTCAACAAGTGGACAGCCATAGCATACGCGCGCGCGCACACACACACACTGAGAGAGAGAGAGAGAGAGAGAGAGAGAGAGAGAGAGAAAATTCCTCACTTGGCATAAATAATTCCTACACTGCTGTGCTCATTAGAATAATTGCATACCCATTGTTCTCTTTGAAAACAAATGTAAAATTGTAATTTAGCTCGAGAAATTGTCATTTGTAGCTGTATGTCACCCTAATAAAGTTGCACCCCCTCTAGATTCTCTCCTGCTCATTGTCTCATCTTTTTTACGACTCTCTACCACTTTCTACTAATGAGTGTGTAAAATATTAATGCTGACAGTCTAAAGAATGAAAAGGTGAATGTTATGCAGACCCCAGGTGTGTGGTGATGTCATGAGGCAGCTAGTGTGTAAATGAACAGTGTGTGGTAATGTTACGGTAGGATAGACACTCTTGGTTAGGGTTACACATAAGGTATTACTTCATTTTAATGTAATTAAACTGCAATCTGGTCACCAGTACAGAATATTAATGGAATACGTTAGAGAAAAATGTATACTTTTGTATACTAGATGTAATTTTCCCCTTATCCCAAATGCTGTTGATCACTGATGTTTGATTGACTGGAGGTGCAAGGCCGCACTCGTATTAAAAAGGATTCAACATCTTTATTTGGTGATTATAATGTCATTATGTGTTAGTAATACTATACTTGTTTCATCAGTGCAGAGCTAAAGAACCAAATGTTGAGCACAAACCATGTCATCACTGTTTGGCTACAATAAGGGAACTTGGGTAAAATAGTGAACATTTTTTGGTTAAACTGTTCCTTTATCCCACTTTCTCCCACTACACCAAAATACAATATTTACAAATAACATAAACATTGTGAATGCATAAGTATCCCCCCACCACCCACACCCAAAAAACTTCATTCTCTAATTCCTAAACTAATACACAGATGAATTCTCTAATACCTACATTAATATACAAATTAAAAAAGCTTGTGATTGCATAAGTATTCACCTCCCAGTGCTCTGAAACTCATAATTAATTATGGTGAAGCTAGTAGTCACATAATTTGTTGAAGTGTGTTCACCAGTGTGCAATTAAAGTGTCATGTGACCTTAGTATAAACACTGGAAGGCAGGCCCCAGAGTCAGTTAGAGAACCTAATCTAAACAAAAAGCATCATGAAAGGAGCTATTCAAACAATTCCAGGAGCAAGTTCTAAAAAAGTATCAATTTAAGTTTAGTTAGTTAAAACAAAAATCCCAAACTTTTGACATCAGCCAGGGTGAATACTTATGCCATCACAATTTTCTTATTTGCAAATCTGGTATTTTAAATACAACAAACTATATTGATTTTCTGGGGTACGGTGGCTTAGCGGTTAGCATGTTTGCCTTGCACCTCCAGAGTTGGGGATTTGATTCCCATTTCTGCCTTGTGTGCACGAAGTTTGCATTTTTTCCCCCATGCTTCAGGTACTCCAGTTTCCTTCCCCAGTCCAATGACATGTTGTAGGCTGATTGGCATCTCTAAATTGTCCACAGTGTATGAATTGGTGTGTGTGTGATGGATTGGCACCCTATCCAGGGTGTCCCCTGCCTTGTGCCCCAAGTCGCCTGGGATAGGCTCCAGGCTTCCCACGACCCTGTTTAGGATAAGAAGCACAGAAGATGGATGGATATTGATTTTCCCCCTCACTTTAATAATATGGGCTATTTCTGTAAATTCATGACATCTAATCCTCATGAAGTCCATTTCAGTCCCAGGCTGTAGAACTACAAAGCGTGGAAAAGTTCAAGGTGGGTAAACACTTAAAGCAAGGTGCTGTAATACTTGCATATTTTTGGCTACATATAAAAACATGTGAGTAGGCCAGAGTAATCTCATACTCACCAGAAAAGTTCATTTGAAAAATCTTATTGTTGTGAAGTGTTATCGGGTACCACCTGAATTTGTACATCTAGTTAAACATCTTAGTCACATTTGCATAAAAGATGAAGATGGAGAAGAAAGAAAGGCCATAACACTTCTTAAATTGTGCTTGAGTATATAAAGATAATGAGGTCGGGGCAGTGTTTCATAAGAGACTTAGCAGTATATCATTTCTTTAAGTGTTCAAATTATTTCGCTCATGATATTAACTGTCAATAGCTCACTGTCACTTATTAACTACTTGGCACTGACCCATGTCTTTTAGATAAGTGTAGTTTTCTTCACTGATCCGGCAAAGAGGAAGAGCCGAAAGACCTCAGTGTGATAATTATACCCAGCAAGTGATGCAAATGATGAGGGACTTTACTGGAGTGACCCCGACTATCCTCCTCTTTGCCTGTGCTCCTCTTTTTTTTCTAATTAGATAACTACTTAATAGAGCCACTTCAGTCAACAACATAACACCATTACCAGCTCTCTGAAGCACCACTGAACTCCCACAGTCTCACTGTGAAGAGCATGAAGATACAGTAAATGAAGCAAGTCATGTATTTGTCATCAGGGTAATAGGACAAGACTAAAACATGACAATGAAATGACATGAAAAGAATGACCATTTTTTTTATTTTTGTTATTTAGAAGGTCTTGTGTGTACAAGGCCCAATGATGGCCTGTTGATCACTTCCATCATCCCTTTCTCTCTGGAAGAGAAGCTCACTGGTGTTTGATTTTACATACAACCTTAACGTGTTTTCCAAGACCTTTTAGGATGCTGAATACAGCCCTAAAATATCGTTGTTTGGGCTGCTCTGGTTAGTGGTCACCACAGCGGATCATTGGTCCACATGTTTGATTTGGCACAGGTTTTACGCCGGATGACCTTCCTGACTCATCCCTTTCATTTTATCCAGGCTTGGGACCGGCACTGGGAGTACACTCCCTGACATCCCTAGCCCTGCCCGGGAATCAAACTCGGGCCACAGCGGTGAGAGCACAAGATCCGTTTTTCTCTATAAATTGGCCAAAAAAAAAGAGAGAATACATTAAAAAAAACAAGAATATGAAGTAGTATGATGTACTACCATTGAGAAGAATTCAGTGTAGAGCCTAATTTAATAAAGTCATTAATACAGATGGTGCCATAAAAAGACAAAGAATTACTTAAAAAAAGAATTAGTAAAAAATGTATGACAAACCAATCATCACGAATGTCATATATAAATGGCTTACCTCATTAAATGATCTTTTTTTTTTATTAGAATATTATTCACTTTATTTACTTATTAATTGTGTATGCTCAGTGTGTGCTAAGTTCAGGTGACATGTTGCATAGAATACGATTAGAATCTGACAAGATCAACATATGACAGAGAGAGAGAGAGAGAGAGCGAGAGAGAGCAAGAGAGAGTGAGAGAGCTTACAGCAACAGGTATATTTTCTCTTCCTCCTTAGTATGCAAATACTTACCTGTCACAAAAATAGACCAATCCAAGGAACAGGAAGCAGACAGGCTAAAATTCTCATTGGTGAACTACGACTCACATTCTCCATTATAGTTCTGTGAGCCAAAGTCATTGCAAAACAGTGACAAGGACACCTTACAAGTCTGCACTGTGCAGTGGACATTATTCAACATCTCTGGTGAGCAATAATTTTCTGATTTCCTTCAAGACACTATCAATTATGTGTATGAAATTCTGTTGCATTATGCTTAATTTTCTAACAGAACTATTTCAGAGATTTCAAGGATTAGTAGAAAATTCCTATGCTATAGTTTTATTTTCTAAATCGCTTTCAGTTTGTGTGCGTGCGTGTGTGTGTGTGTGTGTGTGTGTTTGTGTGTGTGTGTGTGTGTGTGTGCATGTGTGTGTGTCCCATAGCATTGCATGCTTTGGAACACATGATGTAGTGTACAGATCTTCTAGAAAAATATATTTTTAAAACAACCAATAATAGATAGATAGATAGATAGATAGATAGATAGATAGATAGAGTTTATTTATTTAACTTAAATAAATAAATAAATAAATAAATAAATAAGTCAGTGTATATTTTATAATTTTTTTATCATAGTTTCTGTAAATTACTATTTTTATGAGTTATTATTTGTTGATGAGTTCACAACAGGACAAGTTTCACAGTTTGCATTCTTCACCTATTACTAAAAAATGTTACAGCTCTAGTTCTTGCTCTGGTTCTGATCCTCACTTCACCTTCAGCACAAGTTATTTTTAGTTGTCTGTGTGATGTGGAAATTATGTTAGCGCAAATAAATAATGCTGATCGTGCAATTAGCATACTTCAGTGGCATCGGGACATCCAGTTGAGATCTGCTAATTGTTCATTATTACATATTACATATACATTTCGAACCCTTGCTATGAATGTGATGTGGATGAGTTCACAGTGAACTCACAATGAAATAAGAGCTTGTTTAGAGATTTGAGATGGTGTTTTTCAAATGCCATCAGATGTTAAACAGTGTATTCAACTGCAGGAACCACTAAGTAGGAACCGCTGGAATATATATAGATCCATTTTTAGTACCGCAACAAATAACAAAAATAAACATAACAGTATCACTGAAACTCACAAGCAGTGCATTTACCAAACAGTCTACACACTCAAAACTAATCATGGGTTTAAAAAAAAAAGAAGAAGAAGAAGAAGAAGCATTAATTATTCCTGATTGAGACTCATTTCCTCCATTAACAATAGCATCACTATAAAATGACTCCAGAATGTTGGACACAGGCAATTCTACAGTGCTACAGAAACAACTGTACCCTAGGAAAAGTAGAAATAGTCAGTATTTAGTAACAGTCATTTAGAAAATGTCATTTAAAGCAGATCCAGTCCATAGATCCACTGACTTTCATTTCATGTTGTTGGTCAGATGGTCAGTCATTATCAAAACTCAACAAATACCACAGATGTAATGACTAAGAAACAAACAGATGAACAAAACTGAAGAGGAGAAGACTGGATAGAAATATGGCATAGTTGACTACAGCACAAGATGTTTATATTAATTTAAAGTAAAAATTAATCCAATTTATTTGATATGCTTATAAAGTTATCGTACAAAATAAAAGGGCATGTTACACTATGCCATTCTTATACAGGACGATTACAAAAAGGGCACAATGATACGATTCATAACCTAAAAAACTGGAGATTATTGATGGTTTGTAATGGTGCTAGAATGATCTAATGACCATTTCAGGTATAAGTGAGGGCCTAAATTAGAGCAAGTTCACAATACCAGGTCATTCAAAAACAACATGCTGTCCTAGATATTATCTGAAGAAGTTTAATCCTTGCACAAGGGATGGAGACACAGTGCAGGAGGAATCTCAGTTCACGACAAAGGCCAACACTGAAGCAGCCAGATTGTGCCTTATGAGCATGGTTAAATAATAATAATAATAATAATAATAATAATAATAATAATAATAATAATAATAATAATATGTATGCTAATAGTGTGTAATATAAGTAAGCTCACTATGCATAATTCCCAGGAAATCTAAGTTTTTGACCATGTTTTTGACATATTTTGATGGAATAGGCAAATTCCATTGGATTCCATGGGCCCAGGATAGCTTCTAGTTATACTCCGCTCCTCTCCTTTTTTAGTTATCCAAAAAATAAATAAATAAACACACACACAGAGTTGGACAGACAGAGTGGCAGCTAGAAGCATAGGCATTCAGTGCCAAGAGGGCCATGACTAAGGCATTGATTATACTGTTAACTGAAGAAGAACAAGTGAACCTTTATTTATGCAAAGCAGATAGCGTCATTCCTGTGTAAATGCAGTTTTGTTTGTGTGGTTAAGCAAGGCACGAAACGCACCCACACACCTGATGATACGCTTTTTGGACAGGATACAGGTTCTTTTATCTTTATACAGCTTTAGTTGAAATATTTGATCAGCATTTTAAGCCAGTTCCAGTTGTGTCCTCTGACTGTTCTCAATTTTCAAATGCAGTCATTCTGCTCAGACCTTTTTCTTTTTTTTCCATGCCTGTAGTTCTGGACCATGGTCCTTCATAGTGGCTGCAGCATGAGCATCCCTGCTAGTGTGAGTGTTGAGAGCCAGCTTCCCGCCTCCTGGAGCCCCCACTACAACAGCCCAGATGGTACTGTCCATCTTCATTACATTAAACCTCCCTCATGCTCATTTCAGCATACTTCCACATGCAGCTTTAATAATCAATAATGCAAATTAGGCTTTTATATAAGCCTTGAATGCCAAGGTGAAATCATTTTCCCTTTCTATATATATATATATATATATATATATATATATACCAAGACCTATAAGGTTATTATCAAGTTTCTTTTATTATTATAAGGTTCTTTTACACTTAATATAATTAATATCTCAAAATCACAGAAATGTCAGATTGAATGTTATAATTCCAAGGTGTCAATATGGCAGAATTCACACACAACTGATCAGAGGTTACTCAACCTCGTAGGTGATAATTCAACAATGTAGACTTTGTTGTGTATAGTAACCACTGACTTAATCATTTCTGAATAGCATTGCACAATGTTAATAAGATTTACAAAAGATATATATTTTTTTAGGATTAATTATTTACACTAGTTACTTCTGCTTCTAGTAATATGTGATTAATAAATGTACTAGATACTGTCATACAAAGCAGGATACTGTCTACTGCTACCTTGAGCCTTTTTTTGAAAACATGCATTATGACCCAACCAAACCACCAAAACTCAAACTTATTACCTTTTGTTTTAAAGTGTCCATGGTGTCATCGGGTTATGCTAGTCGTCTGTGGTCCCATGACCTCCACCCACAGTATTGGTCCAAATATCAGGTGTGGGAATGGCTTCAGCAGACCCTGGACGTGCACCAGATTGATGCCACATCCATCCCGTTCAGTAACTTTGACCTGGATGGAAGGCAGCTGTGTAGCATGAGCTATCAGGACTTCACACATTTGGCTGGATCTGTCGGTCCAGTCCTCTACCAGAGTCTGACTGATCTCAAGTGGAGCAGTAAGTTTTAGCTTGGGCTCAAGTTTGCTTATCCGGGACTTTTTCAGGCTTACCTTAGACGTAATAATGAAATAAACCGAGCGGGGCAGCTGGCATCATGCAAATGAGTAAATACTGACTGGTTCATACTAGCTCCCATAGCTTTACAGTGTCAGGTAGTTTTAGTATCTTAAACAGAACTGATACCTCAATTTAAATGTGCATCCATTACAAATATGTGTTTAGTTTAGTCACATATACCGTATGTTGAAGACACCTAGATGTTTAGTCCAATTTCAAAAATTTCCTCCATGTGAGATGTTTTTTTTTTTTTTTTTTTGTGCCATTTGTAATGCAACTGATGGATAACCAGAAAATGGCCACAAAACTGCTTTTACAGTAATGTGGTGGTGTAGTGGGTAGCATTTCCACCTCGCAGCTCCAGGATCCCCAGTTCAGTCCTAAGCTTAAGTTACTCGCATGTTCTCTCAGTGTTTGCTCTGGGTTCTCCAGTTTCCTCCAACATGACTTTAAATTTCCCTGAGGTAGTACGTGAATGTGCGGGTGGACTTCTGCCTCACAGGCAGTGTTACCGGGACAGGCTCCGGATCTACCATAAGCCTGAGATGAATGAATGCTACTTTTGCTTTCATAGTGTGAACGTTTGTGGGCTTTTTTATTTGAAGAGCTATTCAGTTGAAGTGCGAGAACGAGAAAAACATGTTTTACTGGTTTGAATTAGGGAAATGAACAAAATCAACACCTGATAATGAAATATACAGCATGCACTGCACTGTAACTGCTTCATACTGTAGTTAGAGAAGTAGAAAGAAAAAATAGACTTTTCTAAATTTCTAAATCTAAAGTCATTTTTAATGTCCTTTGGACAGGTCAATATGGCAACTCAGTGGATATGTTTACACCTGGGGATATTAAAACAGAATTAGACGGTAACTATGTTTTCACAAAATCATAAAACCTTTACATTTTTGTAAATTGTTTTACTGTTTTTCTTATGACGACTGTATAAACCAGCGTGTATGTTTAACAGATCTTCCATGTTCAATCTTACCTTACAAAGAGGAGCCCAGTTTCTACGCCACCTCAGGTAGAGCAACTCTTTCAGTTTGTTTACAGATGTCATCAGCATATTAAGCCTTCATGCACTAATCTTCTGCACAATCATCCTTTAACAGAGCATTTTGACATTAAGACCCCATTTCAGCCAACGACAGTGATGACTTCACCAGCTCCCTGTAGTCCAGGTATGAAGCATAACTCCGTCCAAACCAATGCAAACACTCCTACATAATGGTGGTTGTGAGCTGATCATGTACTACACGCAAGATGTTCTTACCATAGAGTCGATAAGTGACAGCAATATTACCGAACTGTAGCTCTTTTCTTTTTTTTTACTCTCAGAGCTGTTATTTAAGGCAGTGTTAATGAAAGAGAAAGGATGAGCAGTGCTCACACTAGCCCACATTATGTTCACTTATAAACCAATTCCCTGTCTAGGGCCATTAAAGTGAAGTATGGAGTACCTTTCAATTATAGTCCATGTCAAAACCCTTTGAGTTATTTAGTTATACTTAAGGATTTTCCTTGCACTACATTTTTTTTTTTATCAGGGAGTTCCAATTAGCCTGCCTTGTGTATTTGATTCTAGCGGTCCACTGGACATGTAACACTCTACATTAACGTTCCCTTTACTGACATTATTTAACACATTAGTTAACCTGAACATGCATCAGCATTAATGCACCATCAGTAATAAAAACTAAGTAAATAACACTTGTATTAATTGACATTTAACCCTAATCAGCACATGCCTTACACAATGTTCATACCATCGGTGACTAAAATTAAGCCCATATGAGCAAGCACCTTAATTAACATTTATGGTTGTTAACTGGCAAAATTCAGAAATGAGGCTAAAGCAAGTTCCAATATTTACACATGGAGGCCAGAGTTCAGTAAGTTATAGAATCTGCTTTGATTTTTTTTTTTTTAGTCAAGGATTGAATAAACATTAGTCAAGGTAGATATATTTAACCAAATGTCAATTAATACATGTGTTAACTTGCTAATGACACTTTTCTGGTAGGCATTTTCTAGGCATAAATAATGTAGAAAACAATGTTAGTAAAGAAAACTGTAATGTCAAGTGTTATAATGAAATGTAACGCTGTACATTTACCATTACACATCTGGCTGATCCTTTTATCCAAAGCAACTTACATTTCAGACAGGATACAGCTGAGCAATTGAGGAATCAACAGTAACAATCTTATGATCAGCAGCCCAAGGCTGTAATCACTGACCTGTGCCTGAATATAGCATGAATACAGAACACAAAATATGAATACAGCTCATATTGATTACCACTCATCTGATTCATTTGTTTAATTTGTTTATTTTCATTTTGTAACCATGACCTATTTTTGACTGCTGCACAGACCCTAAAAGAGCCCACAGCCGCTCGCACCAAGTGAAAAAACACAGTGAGTAACTCTTCTAACCTCTTTTACACTTATTTTACTTTACAAACGTCCTCCAATTTATACTAGTTGTATAGATTTGTTTTTAATCAAGTTCCTCTAAGCACATCTGTGTTTTGGGTTGTTTAGACCCTCGTGGGACCCATCTGTGGGAGTTCATACGGGATATTTTGCTGAACCCAGAGAGGAACCCAGGCCTGATTAAATGGGAGAACCGATCAGAGGGTGTATTTCGCTTCCTGAAGTCTGAGGCTGTAGCACAGCTATGGGGCAAGAAGAAGAACAACAGCAGCATGACCTATGAGAAGCTCAGTCGAGCAATGAGGTAATGGACATCTTCCTTTTCTTTACTGACACATCCATCTACCCACTTTAACAAAACTGTTAACCAGAGTTTTTTCATTGGTTTGCTTTTGTTCCTTTTTTTTTTTTGTTAATGAAGGTATTACTACAAACGAGAGATTTTAGAACGTGTAGATGGACGCAGGCTGGTCTACAAGTTTGGAAGGAATGCACGTGGATGGAGAGAAACAGAGAAGTGAAGGAGTTGGCCACATGTTTATTTTCCTCTTCTCCTTTTCAATAGGAAATGTGAAATCTCTTATTTATAACAATATGACCTTTACATTATGTTGTTTAACTATAAGAAGGAGTGTGATGTCTTTTTTATGTTGTTTGTATTTATACCTCTTTTTATGTTTGTTTAAACCTGGAATAAAAAGTTTGCACCTATCTGTGAACCAATAGTGAACACAGACAAATTCTGCATAGTACTATTTACAGACCTTTTTCCCCAAAACTTTTTTTTATTTTTTTTTTATTTATGAACTTCTATAGTCAGATACTTTTCCATCACTGACTGCCAAAACTTCCATGCAGTGTATTTCATTGGAAGATCAACAGACTGTTATGTTGCGCAATGATTGGACTTGGAGAAACTTTATACAACACACTTATTCATCTAACATGGAGGTGTATAAGGGTACGCCCACACTATTAATTCCACCTAAACCTGAAAATCTACAGTGTCTGAACAGATGATGACACACTACTGCTATATTTGGCATCTGTTTTCCAACTGTATGTGATCAGTTTCAAAGTTTATTTCAACTACAGCTACGGCAAATTCTAAATGCATGGCTGAAGAGACGTAAGAAAGGTATCTTTTCAAGCAGTACCTCTCGAACACTGACTAAAATTAAGCATCAGTCTACTGCCTTTCTCTATGGTACTTATTGTTGGTCAGATTTTTTAACTATATTTTATTGTGAACCACAAAGGCTGGAAAGTTTACTGTATAGGCTATACGGTGTTTCAACTGTCTTTGAGGAGCAAACAATGTATATGTACAGTACAGTTGTAATCTGTATGCTTCAATAAAAAAAAAAAAAAAAACATTGTTAAACTCACTTTTATGTTTTATACTTTTAGGATGCATTGACACTTCACATAAAATATAAAGAAAGAGAAGAACTACTAAACCATCAGTAATCAGCCGCTAGATATCAGGGCAAATCCATCAACACTGACTTGCCACTAAATCTTTATCAAAGCAATCACAGCCGACTAATCTCCCATAAAACCAAATGCCAGGGTGTTAACTGTTCTGTGATGTGTGCCATGGCCAGCGTGTCTGTACCTCCGGGCGATAGGCAGCTGCTGGTCCTCAGATGCTCTCTGAGATTAGCCTCTCATCACTTTATGTCTCCATCTCTCTGCTCATGTCTAATACTTTACAGGCAAATCCAGCATGCATGATTTTTCCAGCCTCTATCGCTTGCCAGACTATTAATGCTTTATCATCATTCCATCGTCACGAAAGCCCATAAAATTTCCCAAGAATGGCACGGTTACTGCTGCCCTCTTTGAACTCTTACACACTCATGATTCACTTCTATACGAAAAAGATATCTTATCTAGTGAAAAATGTCACACACACACACACACACACACACACATATATATATATATATATATATATATATATATTACAGTATTGCAAATATAAGATTTTTCTAGATTGTAAGCATTTCTTTCTATAAAGACTCAACATTATAAAGCTTAAGTTTAATGATATGATTTAGTATGTAAAAATCTCATAATAAGGTTGTTTCATTTTGCTTATGTTAAATATATTTTCACATGCTAACATAATTGTTTACAATGTAGGGTCAAGCAGAACAGAAAGACAGAAGAAAGCACAGAGTGATTTTTTTTTAATGTTAACACACATGACACTACAACACTGTAACACTGTAGTGGGAAACAGCGACATTATAATACAAGGAGGTTAGGTTACTAATTATGGGCTGTGAAATGCAACTTCATTGCTTCAAAGGGTCTCCGAAAATGACAACAGTAATTAAAGAAAAGAAAATTGTAAAGAAAAAAATTTATATTTGATACTTGCTGTAATATTTAGTATATACATTTCCATACATACTGTATAATTTCCTTAAATGCAGAGTTGTATAATTATTCATTATATATACAATATACTGTGTATTATGCTAAGGGCATGGTTTTTGCTGGCATGGTTTGGGACCATTTGTCTCCTTAGAGGGAATATTCACTGAAAATCAGTACAAAGTTATCACCTTTGTCCTATGATGAAACATTTCTATCCAGATGAGAGTGGTCTCTTCCATGATGACAATGTCCACATCCACAGGGCATGAGGGTCACTGAATATTTTGATGAAAAAGATGTCAATCACACATTATGGCCTTCACAGCCACCACATCTCAACCCAGTTAAACTTGGGGACAAGCAATTGCTCTCCACCACCATCATCAAAACACCAACTGTGGGAATGTCTTTTGGATGAATGTTGTTTATCCCTCCAGACTTGTAGATAGTGTGCCGAGGCACTCTGAAGCTGTTTTGGTGTCTTGTGATGGTCCAACACTTTAGTACCACCTTTTATGCTAGCAGCCACTTTATTAGGAACACTGGTACACCTTCTTATTCATGCAATTATCCGGGCAGCTAATCATGTGGCAGCAGCACAATGCATAAAATCGTGCGCATACAAGAGCTTCTAGAGAATGGTGCAAAAAAACAAACAAAAAAACATCTAGTGAGCAGCAGTCAGGATTTGGTGTCAACAACATGGCTCCATAGACCAATCCTGCCTTGTGTCAACAGTGCAGACTGGTGGAGGTGGTAAAATGGGAGATTTGAAGTATAAATGTGCAGCTGACAAATCTGCCACAATTATGTAGTGTCAACATGGACCAGGATTTCAAAGGAATGTTGCGGAATCCATGGTACAAAGAACCAAGGCTGATCCCAGAGCAAAAGGGGTGATAATATGCTGATAAATAATAAAGACAATATAGTCCATATTTCCTAATCCTTTTTTTCTTTAATTTAAAATAAAAGTTTAATAGTTTAATATGTTTAATATGGTACACAGTTGTTATCAGAATATACTCCATACTTGTGAATGCTTAATTCACCTCACGATGTAATATAATGACACTATACAGGGAGAGGTCTAACATTGCCAGTTAGGCAAATAGCTAGGTGCGATACAGACTCCCTTTTTTGCACAGAAGCATTCATCTCATTTCCCTAACGCACCACTGCAGCAAGAACATGCAAAGGAGAGGCTTGAGGACTGATAGCACTGCAAAGGTAAAGCTCTGATGAGGCTGTGCAGCTCATATGCAGAGATTTCTTAACACAGACATTCCTTGGCCAGCTCAGCGTGGGGAAAAGAAAATGTACAACTAATTCCTGGTGGGAATGTGGGTGTAGTGGGCAAGCTATGTTCAGCAGATTTGCACGTAACAAAACTGGTTGTAATTTATCCACATTACCCCTCTCTGAAGAGAAACACAAAACCATTAAATAACCAGCCATTCCTGTTACATGGCAACACAGGTGGATCATCTGAGCCATGCATGTGTATTACTGTGGTCTGGCATTTCCACCTCGCAAAAGAATTTGCTTTGCTCACCTTTAGTTGGATAATTACCAACCGGTCCTAAATATGTATTCTGCGTGATTTGATTCTATACAGACACACACACACACACACACACACACACAAGCACAGAGCATGTCATCTTAGCATGTCATCTCAACTGATGTCTCCCATCGGACATCTCAAAGGGTTTTTTGAATGTGGGGTGCAGTGATAAGAGCTGCGATTCAATATCTGCAGAAAGAACACAATGGTTCCTGTGAACTCCTCAGAGCTGCTAACAGCTCTGCCATCTGCACTGTTGTCTTTCCCCTTATCTGCAATCACTTCCCTGTTCTTGCCACAGCATCTGATTGGCCTCACTCATAAATGATCATGTTGCAAGAACTAGAATATAGCATATTCAAACTGAAGCTCAATGTGGCCCACAATTAAGTGTACAGTATATAAAGCAAAACACAGGCAGGGAAACGAGAAAATAACCAGAAAGAACCTGTAACCAGGATCAACGTTTTGATTGAGGTCCATATTGCAGAAATATGACACACTCCATATTTAAATATATCACAATGCCATGTACTGCGCAAATTGCTCGTTTCTAATTTCTATTGCACATCAAGTCTTCCATACAATTATGTAGTTCCAGTTAGGCTGTTTAATTTTATTGAGTTAAATATTTTGGTTTACAATTATCTATCTCTTTCCCTGAGCATGTGCTAGTCATGGGCAGAGTTAACGGGGCCATGGACCCCCAGCAGCAATGGCAGTAATAGCCTATGTTCCTTCAACAAATCAAAACAAGTGATATTTTCTGTCAAAACATTCAAGTTCATAAAAATAAAAAAAGGTTATTTTCTCTGGATTTGGCATCTGTCTAATGTCCTCCTACATCCACCTTGTATGCTCACGTCTCCAGTGATGGCGGCTCACGGAAGAGCTGGCGAATAGCAATTCAACATTCAACTCAGTTAGTCTACTGGACTCTTAAAGGTTTAATTTTTTTTTTTTTTTGGTCTCAACTAGCTAGCTTGCTATAATATACTGTAGATTGGGGAAGTCCTCCTCGGCCTCCTCCTTCAGTATTATAAATTTGATATTTGACATTTGGATAGACTCTGATATAGGGTACGTAGGAGGAAAAAAATAATAAAACTAACCCAGCCAAAACTACAGAGGTCCATACCTTGGTGTCATCATAGCTAGTTACGGCCATGAACACAGGTGTTGGATTAGTTAGAGAGGTTTAAATAGGTTCTTCAGGCAAAGAAAGTAAAATAATAACCAAAAATAGGTTGATTCCTTAGTTATCAGTTCTCACAATGCACAGTGATTCTTTATTAACCCCATAAACATTAAGCATGGAACAAAGTTTTTCTCTTACAGTAAAATAATAAATAAATAAATAAATCAACAGCAATGTCATGTACACATTATTAACAAATTCTTTATTAACTTACTGGTGTTAATATAACTTCTAATTATTTTTGGGAAAAAAAAAAA
>CM040983.1:13500285-13525720 GCA_022985145.1 Pangasius djambal
TCGCCACAGCGAATCATCACTCTCCACCTATCCCTATCTTCTGCATCCTCAACACTTGCACCCACTAGCTTCATATCCTCATTTATTACCTCCATATACCTCCTCTTTGGCCTTCCTCTTCGCCTCCTGCCTGCCAGCTCCATGTCCAACATTCTCCTACCAATATACTCACTCTCCCTCCTCTGAACATGTCCAAACCATCTTAATCTAGCCTCCATAACTTTGTCCCCCGTATGTATGTGTGTGTGTGTGTGTATGTATATATATATATATATATATATATATATATATATATATAAATGAAATGAGTTTTGGAGCTGTAATTTTCTCATTTTAAATTTATAGTTTGTATTTTGTTGATTATGAATATGTATATATGTATTGTTAATTATGTATATGTCCCGCCCCATGGGTCTTGCTGTACAATAGCAGTTTGTAAGCGGCAAACGTGGATTGGCTGTGCGTTTCCCCGCACACTATATTCCCTTTTCCAGTCATTTCTTGGTTGAGAAAAATATTTGGAGTTTATTCGTTTTGAAGAGGGTGAATTTAGTGTAAGTCTGAGGTTATGTGACAGCCTCTGCACTTTTCAGAGGAGATGTTTTACCAACTTGGGGCATTTCAATGCCGGAATGTCTTTATACACCGTCAGGGCTTCCGTAAGTATGATCATTTTCTCAAGTACTCTAACCCTTCAGCTATAAGCCGACTCTTCTCGCTAGTGTCTTTTTATACATGGCTCTCGGAGCTAATACAGCAGACTGGATATATTGCACTGATAAAACAAGAAAAAAAAAAAACCGTTCAGCACATAAAACGTGGACTGAGCGAGAATTTGGCACGCCTCAAGCGTGACGCCAACATGGCTAGTGTGGACTGAAATGATTTTTAAACTGGAAGTCTTGACTCAATGAGTGATATGACACGACACTCGGCACATATGAAGTTAAAATTTACAACCTAACATTAAAGCTGTATTGACATGAGGCGCGGATAATAAAGAAATTTGTAAAATTAGTCAAGAGTGTCGCAAATTATTAAATGTATCATTAAATGTCTTAGCTTATTATTTAGTTATTCATCTTACTATGTAGGATTTGGTAACTACTATCAGTTATTCAGTATCTACAGAGAAAGTCATAGGAAAACTTTAAGGGTGTATCCATTAAGAGAAAGGTCATATGCAAATTATCACTATCACAAATCACAGAACATCATCATATAATATCGAGCCCAAATCCTATTGATGAGTGATTTGTGGATGTGCTGTTAAATCCTGTCTGATCGTTTATTATGGTGAAGATGTATAGGTACTTCAGCTTGACATTCTGGCTTCAACATAAGGTGCTTGTGAAATACTTGACCTCTCTACCTCACACCCAGTGCCATTGCTTGGCAAACAATGTGTAGGTCTTGACAGAAGGGAAAAAACAGTAAAGCTTGAAAGTCCCGTAGTTCCTTTTTGTGTGCGTAGAGTGATAAGATACCGTTAACGATGAGCACGTAATCGGCACTGATTCTTGACAGGTGATGATAGAAATGGATAACAGTAAAGAGGCGCAATTTGGAAATATGAGAGATGCTTTGGCTGTCATTTTTTATTTTTAAATTTGTTAATTTTAATGAAAGGATATCGCTATACTCATTTTTAGATACTGCCCATCTGTAGTTGCAATAGAGATGATCCTTGGCTTAAACTCATTGGTGTTTGTGTGTTTTTAAGTGCTTCACGGTCTCTCATAATGGACTCTGAGGCACTAAGGCTTTACTGCTCCTGTTTTATGGATATCACAAGGAACAGAAGGTTTATTCTAGCTATTACTTAATAATATTAAGTGGGTCCCTGGAGGACTAGTGGTTAGGCCACAGCGCTCTCACCGCTGCGGCCCGGGTTTGATTCCCAGCCACTGGGGTTGCGTGCAGAAGTGCGCTCTCAGTGCTGGTCCCAAGTCCGGATAAAAACTGGGGAGGGTTGCGTCAGGAAGGGCATCTGGCATAAAAGCTGTGCCAGGTCAAATACACAGACCAATGATCCGCTGTGGCAACCCCTAACGGGAGCAGCCGAAAGAGGGACAACAACTTAAAAATATGAAGTAATATTAATATTGCAGTTATAAGTTATACAGGTTTTGATGCTGATGCAGTGCATTTGACTCGCTATAAGATTGTGCTTTCCATTTAATCGAAACTAAAAGCACAGCACTTTCTGTTGTTCCGGATCGGTTATAAACAGCGGTGTTATATGACAGACCTGTGCATTCTGCTGCTCACAGATTCACTCCAACGCATTTCTATTTTTAAAGGCCCGTGTAAGGCTGCTTAAACTCACAGCCGACGTCATTCCAGGTTTGTCTGCTGTGGGTGTGTAGTGAAGGCTGCTGTGTCCAGCTCAGATTGGGGGAAAAAAAAATGCAGGGGTGGACAAATCAGGAGTCCAGGCAGATTTCGGGTCTGAGCGCTTACTTTTTATTCTTACTTGCCTGGTGCAGAAGCAGGCTCACCAACCAGAAAAAACAGGGGAACTTTTTTCATTTGCATGTTAAACCTTTATGTGCTTCGTGGTGTTAAGGCAGATTATTTAGTGTGTATGGATAACAGGCAATGCTTTCAGAAACAGGAGCACTGTATGTGGACACATTAAGGAAACTGAGCAAGTCCAGCGTAAAAAGCTGTCATATAACAAAGTCACCACACAGTTAAATATGATGATGAAATAAAGAAGCTAGCCAGACTTGAATATCTTTTCTGTGGAATGCGAGGACAGAAAACAACAGGTTATAGAGTTAGAGTTTTTTCTGAGGCTGCAAACATGATGTGCTAAATATATGCGGCTTTTGACTAAAGATGATGATGATAATAATAATAATAATAATAATAATAATAAGATTAATATATAATTACAAGTTCAGACTTCCCACCTCTTTTCAAGTAGAAACCAAAACATATGACTGGGCAGCACATTGGAACGTCCTCTTGCCTGGTGGCTAGCTAATAATTTCAGATTTTTCCTCCTGCGAAATGTATAATTTCTCTATACCACTTTGTTGCTTTTGGTATTTTTAATATTGTAATGCAGTAAAAAGTTGAAACCATGTTTGTATGTTTTCCTCTGTTCGTGTGGAACAAACACTTTTTTAAAAAAGAAAAGCAGAAAAGTCTAGCCTTTAATGATCCTATATTCATCTCAGACAGTAAGTAGATCATATATACTGAAACCTACATCCTCAAATCTCGCTTGTGCTCTAGTGGAAAAGACTAGTTTTCTGTAATTTATGTAATATTTTCTCATCAGAGTTTTCTCCAAGATATTTCGTTCAGGTGACATGCCCTTTTTTTATTTCATAAAATGTTTAGTATGTTATGTATATAAATATCAATGATGTTAAATAGCCATGGCGTGGGCTTAACGTTATTTTCAGGCTCATCAAAAAATTCACAAATAACCCCTGGGTGCTTGTGCTTGGGTGTGTCCAGGAAGAGCGCACTGTATGTGGCACGAATCATTTTAACACTTATTTTCAGGGTTTTTTTTTTTGTATCTCGCATTTTTAAGGATAAAGAAGCAGGCCATATTAGCCCATATGAGCCCACTAGATGGCGGCAGTAGACTGGGACATGCTGGGATTGTCACCCATAACCATGCTGAACTGTAGTGTTTTAGTAGCTGCCTGGAAATTGCTCTCTTACTCCTCGCTATCATCACTGAGGTGCTCTTAAATGTATCAACTGTAATTGCTATATATCCTGTAATATGTGGTGTCTTCTAGTCTCCATTTTTTTTTCTCTCCCCTTAAAACTAAACAAACTGGTTCATAGAGAGTATAGCCCTATCACTCTGACATGTCTGTCTTGGTTATGAAATGTGCAAGACAGTCTCAAACTCATGTTTCATCTTATTACAATGAATCCATTTAAATGAAGGGAAAGAAGAAAAGTACATGTCTAGACCTATAAGCTGTGTCAGACGTGTTGTCTGAGCCTGGGTTTGCGTGCGTGCGTGTGTACGTGTGTGAGTTTTTGACAGCAAAGATGAAGAAATATGAAACCTGCAATGCTTGAGTGTTTAATATAAATGGAACCGCGCATCTAGAAAATCTGACCACTGACTACACCTAGCAACGCTAAATTACTACAATTTATTGATTATGAAGTATCAAAACCTACATGTACTCATTACTAGATTTAGTGTATACCCAGTGTTGCCTCAAAATCTGTTGGCACTGCTGTTTGATTTGAGTGATAGGAAAACAAAATGTGTTGCCGTTACCTCGCTGTATAATCCAACACTTTAGAATGTTCAGCTTGTGCTGGCTTAACTGCTGCTAAAATGTTGTTTCACACATGTGGATTAATCCTCAATCACAGATGTCACAACAATGATTGTTTATTATATAATGCTGATGTGTAGCTACCTTGAGCTGAATATTGCTATGATTAATAAAGCTTATAATATCACCATCGTATAGGCTTGTGCGATATGACGATTTAATCAGCGATTTAAACACCGCCTGGAAGCTCCGCCCCCTTTGCTTAATCGCCACCAAAATATTTCAGCTGAAAATGGTCACAAAAACGGGACTTTCGTTTTTCAGCTGAAAGAGGGGGGAAAAAGATGACTTTTTATACTTTCAACGAAGAAATAGACCTAGAAGAAAGTGTTGAATCTAACACTTTATAAATAATGTTAATGGTGATGATGCTGCACAACTCAGCACTCAAGCACAGTCAGACACTTTGAGCAGCAGCAGATCAGCAGCCATACTGATATCAACCATGTGAACATTAGACAGCTGATCTGTAAAAGGATTGTATTGAAAATGTGCTGCGATGGTTTTTTAACTGTTTGCTGCGTGTTACTGTGGACTCACCTAAAAATCCACCATCTGGCTGAGATTCGTCTCTGCCAACAAGCAGTTCCCGACTGCACAGCTGATAATATTGCGCCCTCCTGTACTCTCCTTAAACCTGATATGATGGACTTGCTTTTTTTTCCCTGTCATCACGTGTGGGCAAATAAATCGTTTATTTTTTTAAAAATGATAAATCACGTGTCTGATAAAGCTGCTATACATGTAGCTAAATGTACAGTGTCTTACCTTTTTAAGTATAGCTTATACATTCTCCCTGAAACACAAAGCACAAAACGGATTGATAAGAGAGGTCAGTAGGCTATATAAGGAATAACACACAACAGGCCATGCTGTTTCAGGAAAATAATCCACGTTGGATTTTGCGTTGGGCCGCTTTCACTCGGATAATTTTCTGCACAGCCTGGTGGGTTATATCTCTTATACCTCAGCACTCTGTCAAGGATTATTAAATTAGAATTTATTAATCAATGACACATCACAGTATTTAACCATTTATAGTTACATTTAATGTTATGGACATTCTTAGGACAAGTTGGCTCCTGTAATCACTTGTTATAGTGGCTGTAAACGTTGCTCTCAGCTTATCATGTTACCAAGAAAGCAGCATATGAGAAATCCTGTGTCCTGAAGACTTTGCCATGGTGGAAAATGTGCTGGTCTGCTACAGAGCGCTGATACTGGAGACTCCTTCCATAAATAACCGTCTCCTTGCAGAAAGCTTCACCATATCAACAGTTGTATGTTTTTCTTCGTTAAATAACAGGTTTTGTTATGGGTTCACGTGAATAGTTTTGGGTTAATTCTTATTTATTTGGCGGTTCTTATGAGTTTTGGTGAATTAACACCTTGTTAATTCAGATGAACACCTTGTTTTGGTTCTTGTTTAGCTCTTGCTTGGCCAAAAAGCACAGGGTTCTAGGTGTTAATGACCTCCTTATAGTCCACTTAAGGAGTGTGTGTGTGTGTGTGTGTGTGTGTGTGTGTGTGTGTGTGTGTGTGTGTGTGTGTGTGTGTGTGTGTGTCCAGCACCTGGCATTAATTACACACAGACGTCCTCGCTGTCTCGCGCTCAGCCGTGGTGTGTCTGCTCTTGCAAAGTTTGTTTATAGATTACAGCAGCTTGGTGTCACTGCTGCTCAGGCAGGGTTTTGAGGGCCACTACCACCCACTCATACACACACTCTATCTACATTGGTCTTTTGTCCGTTGTTTTGACGTGTGTGTGCGCGTGCTGCTTTTTCTCTGCCCTGCAGCGTGACACAGATGTGCTCTGATTCTCTAACTGTGTGTGTGTGTGTGTGTGTGTGTGTGTGTGCAGTTGCTGCGCATTTTGCTGCCTGTGGTGACTGACATGTTCCTTCATGCTGTTATTGTGTCAGCAGGAACGTATTGTTACTCACTAACCACGATAGTCTTACAGATAATGTTATGCATTTTGCTGTTTTCGCCTAGGAGAACTTCTCCATCTTCTTTTTTTTTTTTTTTTTGCGAAAATAAAAATATGAACTTAAATTCATACAAATGTCGTCACCCTGTCCTAATGGTGCATTTCTGCGTATGTCCTGCAGGGGCTGCTCCTCTCAAAGTGCAGATGCCTGCCCTCTCACCCACCATGGAAGAGGGCAACATCGTGAAATGGCTGAAGAAGGAAGGTGAGAGGGAGCTGCTTATCATCTGACAATGCTGTTATTTTTTTTATTTTTTAAACTATAACACAACAACATCAGCCTCATTCTCTGTCTTCGCACATGACGGTTTTTTACTCAGAGAGACTCTCTAGCTTGTGGTCACTTATCAGGTGAAGTGATGTCGCACTTCCCACTTATTATTACATGATGTAACATTACACACACTTATTCACAGCACACACCTCTTATAGCCTTCTTTAAAGCAGGGGTTCTCAAAACTATTAAAATAAATTCCACTCACCCCCTCAAAACACAATCTAACTGTTTAATAACATTTTGGCTGTTTATTACACCTTTAGAGCTTTTATTCCTGATATTTCCTCCAATAGAGCACATTAGGTCAATTAATTCAAGTGACCAGTCAGACAGGCTAATAACAATAAGAACTTAATAAACATAACTTTGATAACTTAATAACATCATAACTTTAAAATAACATAGTTACTATTCTGGAAATAATACGATGTTAATAATAATAATAATAATAATTACAGACCCCTTGGCTACGCTTCACGGTACGCTTCAACATTATGATAAATTATGTCACAATATGCTGGTCTCAGATATTGTGGATATCTTGATATCTTTTTTTTTTATATTTTTTTAAATTAAAAAAAATTTAATTACAAACTGATTGGAAGCAGCTGATGTGTTAAAGTTTTATGAGTAATCTTTGTAATTGTACCTTTATTTATTTATTTATTTATTTTTTAATGGGTTTGTATTTTTCTTCCTATTTATTTAATTAAACAAACCGATACCATGATGCGTATCTTGTATCGTATAAATGCCTTGGATAATTGTCATATTGCTCGCCCTAACTTCACTTACCCTGTTTTTAAAAGCATTGCTTTTAATTCTTCTTCTTAGCTAGAACTCTGACAAACATGTAGAGCCAAATGTAAATCCGATACAAACTCTTAATTTAACATAAAAATAGGAAAAATGGGTAGTTTTGAGCTACATCTCTGTTTGTATCCGTCATATCACAGGCTTTGTCCTAGACTGAAGCTCGGAGGATTTTGTTTTGGTATAGTGGCAGCCAGTGAGTGTACACATTAAATGATCTGAGAGAGTTTTTCATTCTTCAGTAAATGATTAATATATGAAAAGTATCAGCCGGCTTCAATCCTTTATAAAAAAAAAAAAAAAAGGTGAGAATTTTACATTTTAGTGCCTGTGAATGGATTAATAAAGGATACCCATGTCTGTGAAAGAACCTTTTCCCAGTTGCCACATTTAATTTCTCTGAGATAGTGAGACATTTACAGAGTGAAAGAAGAGGAGATAGAGGAGACTCATCCATACACACCTCATACTGTTTACGTGTTTCTAGACGCACGTTTGCTTGTTTGGCTGATGCTTATATTAGAGACAGGACACAACTGAGAAGTTGTGGGTGAAGAACCCAACAGCTTGGTGGTGCTGGGATTTGCGCTCACAGCCTTCTGATCAGTAGCCCTAGTCTTACCCACTGAGTAGACAATATGAGAAATGGCTTTAAACCTCTTCAGCATTTTACACATCCACAAAGACCCGTGCTTGTTTTCCAGTTTTTAATTCAGATGTTGTCACTACGTTATCAGAGAACATGTGTCACTTGCATATTAATGATTGTTTTACTTTTTAAGCTTTTTATTCAGGTTTAATGGAGGGACGTCTCACAGAGACTTTCGTACGATTTGCATTTTATTATCAAATTATTAAAATTAAAGTCCTGAGTTTTCTTGTAGAATTGCATATTTGAATAATTGAGACGATATTTTGCAGAATATTTGAGGGGGGGAATCAGTACAGTCCTGTTAAACAACAAAACTATAGCGATTGAATTCCACCTGATATTAAGAAGCTGCTGTTATGTAGCTCACAGATTTTTTTTTTTTTTGTATACATCAACATTAAGCAGACACCAGTAGTTGTAGTTAAACACCGATCTCTCTCGTACAACAGAAATAACAATAGACATGGCAATAAGGTGACTCCCAAGTGATGCAGGTTTCTAACGTTACCAAGAGAATATACTCAAATAAACAAAGCACTTTCTCTGTATGGACAAAATCTTATATCCGGACAAGGATAATGTCGTATCTTGAGATGATGTACATCACGATATATTACGTTTTCTCTAAAACTGATGGAAAAAATGATCAATAAAATGTAATGCGTTCATGACTCGTTCACAGAATTATCAAGAACAAACACCAGTGAAAGGCATGTTTTCTCTCCTCCTTTTGTTTGGACGTGACATTGAACAGGACCACCACAAATGAGAACAAGGAAAAACATAACACTGTCACAATGGGAACAATGTGAATGCAAGATATAAACAGTAAATATTAAAACGCTGTTCAATTTCAGGTTTCAGGAAACAAACGACAGAAGTAGGTCCCTTTTTAGGTACAAGCTCCTCATTTATTATTTTTTTAAGTTGGGCCGAAGCCTGTTGTGTGTTATAGTGTTGCGGGGGCTTTCGCTCTGTGTCACGCTCCGCCATGCTCGTTTTTGTTTTTGTTACAGCACACCGCTAGTAGCTTGTAGCTCCAGCCTTAGTGATGTACATCGGCCACTCAAATGTGGCTTTTGCAACCTTGGTGATAGACAATATAGATAACTATCTATCAATAGAGATTTTCGATCAGCCTGTGATTTGTATCGTCATATCACACAGCCCTGCAGACTAAACAGTGCAACGTACTAACGCAGTCATCCTGTAAAACATTTTTAAAAAAACCAGTGCTGAGTCATTGATGGGGAAACTTTTTTTTGCCTTACTGTAGCTGTTCTTGGTATTGAAACCGAAATACGTTATAATATTCGTAGATTCGTAGTTTAGATTCATTACAAAACTTGACAGTAGCAATAATTTAGTTGATTTATTTTCCACAGACCAAGTTGCAATAATACAATAAGTTAAAGAATTAAACGTTTCTTAATCAAATTTTCTGTTTTTTTTTTTTTTTTTTTCCTTGCTGTGAACTAATGACAACAGAACATGCTGCGTAACAGTTGAAATATTTGATTTTTGTGGTTAGTAATAGCAGACTTAGTTAGATGATCTGATATATCTTGTACTTCCTTCTTGAGAACTGGGCTTTATTACCTTCCCAGTAACATAAGAGCACATGTACAACAGGGCTGTGCAGGAGAATGGTGCACTTTTTTGTTTTTGCACATACTGGTGAGGTTTTCAGGACTGATTGTGCAATATTCATTACATCTTCTTTTTCCTGTTATTCATTATGGGAATTTATGTTGTTCCTTGTACTCCCTTTACAAGCACTAACCGAGTGAGCAGTCGTGTGCCGTAAAGAGCTGGAACCATATCTGTTTATGAGAGTAGGTTATAAAAATACATGAGTTTTGCCTGTGTATCTATTTTTACGTCTGTAGATAGATAAATAAGTGTTAAGGAGTCAGTTGGTTAATGAAGAGTAACCAGTGTTGCTCTTACTAGTGATAGCTGTGAATGGAGGGGAAAAATATAACAACAGCGTTTTGGTTTGTGTTGCTTGGCCACACAGGAGAGTGGAAGTGTGTGTGTACTGACGTTTCAGTGTGACTTGTCGAGATTAGACATCATTGTGACATCACATGTCTTTTATTTATGATTTTGTCTTTATTTAGTCTTTTACTAACTGACTGACTGTCTTACAGACTGACTAACTAACTAACTTCCTTCATTTTTATTTGTGCGGTACCTAATTGATCCTTCCTAATCACATTTATCTGCATAAGGATTCTCCACAAGGGGGAGATATTAACACTCGCGTAGCTTTGTATCCATCACTGCTGAAACAGACATGAACCTGCCTGACTTATGCATGGATAGTTTCATTAGCGTATAAGCAATGTTCACATTCACATATGGGCTACACACACGCACAGTATTTTATTTCGCTAAAAACACCTGTACGCCTGCTCATTTATGCAGTTATCCAATGAGCCAATCATGTGGCAGCAGCACAATCCATAAAATCATGCAAACACAGGTAAAGAGCTTCCGTTTAATGTTCACATCAAACATTAGAATGGGGGGAAAATGTGACTTTAATCAGGGCATGGTTTGTGCCAGATGGGCAGAAACTGCTGAACAGGTCGGCCAAGGAAAACAACAGCAGTTAATGACAGAAACATAGCGAGAGCTGTGAAAAACAACAGTCAGTGACATCACCAGGAACCTCCACAGTGCAGGGGTGAAGGTATCTTCATCATCAGTAAGAATCAGAAGGGCAGGTTGGAATTCACAAAGAACTACAGAGATGAGCCGCAAAGGTTCTGGAACCAGGATTAAGCTCTACCAACGTGATGGAAAGGCCAAAGTGTGGAGAAAGAAAGGATCTGCTCATGATCCAAAATGGACAGGCTCATCGGTCAAGCATGGTGGAGGTAGTGTCATGGCTTGGGTTCGCATGGCTGCTTCTGGCCCATAATCTTTACTGATGATGTAATTCATGGTAGCAGCAGAATGACTTCAGAAGTCTACAGAAACATTCTGTCTGCCATATTTACAGAGAAATGCATCCAGTCTAGTTGGGAGGAACATCGTACAGCAAGATAATGACCTAAAACACACTGCCAGCACAACAAAGGATTTCATGTTCGAAGTTGTTTAACACATCTAGATGTAAATATCAAGAAATGAAAACGGAACGTCTGATCTCTTATCTAATATTCATCTTTTGATCTTAAACACAAATGTCTTCGGCGTATAGCAAAAACATCAGAACTGGTCTTGCCATTCCAATACTTTGGGCTGTGTGTGTGCGTGCGTGCGCATGTTTGTTTACGCACACACACACACACACAGTTAATAATGTTAATACACACACACACACACACACACACACACACACACACACACACACACACACACGCACTGCGTGTATGTGTGTGTGTATTAACATTATTAACTGTATGCTGGGTTTGTCTGATAGATGTCTGACAGAGCCTGGCATTAATGGGAGTTTTCTGGATGAATGACATTTGAAGTGATTACACTGAACATCGTCCAATATTAATGTTCATCCTTCTGGCCCATGGGTTTCAGGACCCACTTTGTTTTCGATCCAGCTTCTCCCCAGCTTCTTCTTTTTGATCCATAGTATACTTGCCGCATTCAGATTTCCTCCATACAGCCGTGTGCGTACGCGTGCATGCGCGCATGTGAGAACCCGTTGTCTTCTAATTGCAGTAATTTTTATGGATAATTAAATGTAAATGTATTCATGAGCACTTCCATGTCTGGAATGCAAGTAAAGATGACGGTACATTATCATGGCCTGCTGTGCTGCACAGACGAACTAGGGTTATGGAGATGGAGCACACACAAGAAAGAATCCCTGTTGTTCCTTTAGTTTGTTGTTGCATATTTAGCAGTGGATTTCTTCAGCAACACTGTATATTATTAATATACAGTATTATATTTCATTGCACATATTACAATATACCATGCTTTCCCCTCAGTTTGTAAGAAGATCATCATGAGTTTCATTTCACCTGACATCTGGGTAGGAGCGTGACCTAAAGGTGGATCACCTCTAGGCTTAGACAGTTATGCTGGATGATATTTACTGTATAAGAGAGAAATTTCATGCATATGTCAATGGAAAAAAATCCATTAACTCAGAGCTCGACTCAGAAATTGTACGTTATTTATTGATCGTGTGCATGTGTCTGTGTGTATGCGAGCAGGTGAGGCGGTGGCAGCTGGCGACGCTCTCTGCGAAATTGAGACAGACAAGGCTGTGGTTACCATGGAATCCAATGACGACGGAGTACTAGCTAAAATCCTGGTGAGTGAGTGTGTGTGTGTGTGTGTGTGTGTGTGTGTGTGTGTGTGTGTGGTGGGATGGTAGCAGAAATGAAATGGGTATTGAGTGAAAATGAAACTGATTTCACTATATTAGCTCCAATCCCCTGAGTCCTCTCACCATAAGCTTTCTACCTAATCTCATTTAGAGGCTGTGTGTGTGTGTGTGTGTGTGTGTGTGTGTGTGTGTATGTGAGCATTGCCTCCTCCAATCAGGGCTCCTCATTAAGCCTGCAATGGACTGGAGGAGCAGAACCAGGCCCTAGTAAGCCTCTGGCACCTTTTCCTGGTTTCGTCTGTATGTAGTGCAATAACAGGTCAGGCTCATTCCCTGTCTGTCACATTTAATGTGTCGAGGAGAGAAACAGGATTTCTTAAACAGAAGATGTGAGCGATTTGTCTGTTTGCTGTGAATACCTCCCTTTTGCCTCTTTATAGTAAAAAGCCTTCCATCAGTAGCTAAAGGAATCGTCATTCATAGACTCATTTCCATAATCCAGAGATCTCTCTACAGCAGCTTCCCACGGTTAAACCATCTTAGTGTCCGTGTTTACATGCAGTGCTTTTTTGTCAGTCTTAATGAATTTGCATGTATGTTACATGTAATCCGAACCAAATTGATGCATATGAGGATGTGTCGTCATAGCGATATTTTACTAACAACAACCAGCAAATGACACCTGCCAGTAAATTTGCTATCTAAGTTCATTTTGTCAGTGTCAAACTCTTTTCATCTAGCCCACACAAACTTGCAAAAGTATTAGCTTGACCTCGAGTTCACGCAATGTACACGGCGTGGGAGCGTACAGTCCATATCACGCGTGTTCCGTCTGCGCCACCGAAGCAACAGGGCGCTTAATTATTATACAGAAAACTAACGGTTAAACACTAACAGTCAAACATCCTCAGGGACAGCTAACGTTTGGCCAGCTGCATTTACACTACAGTTCACATAAAATGTGCTACAAGACAGTGGAACAGTGAGGAAACTGCAAATTTGTATTCGTTACGATTAGCCGTAAGTGTCATTATCATACAAACATTTTGCACCTACAGGCTGTACAGTCATGACATCATTGCATATCCTGAGAAGTTCACATGGTGTGGGAAGTGTACTTTTCAGTGCAACTATGGATTTAAATAGTGTAAAAGGCTGAAACAGGTGCTAAAGGGTGTGCGGGCTCGTGATTTTCATGTGTCTCGTGGAGCTGGTGTGGATTGAAACACTGATTAAAATGGATGTATATCTAGTTTGTGTGACACTAAAAATGTTTCTGATATGATTGACTCTGAAATGCATCACCCAGTGTAATAAGCTCCCCCCCAAAAAAAAAAACTGATAGAGAGTGATAACAAGATGTGTGAGACTGAGAACATATGTAAAGTAGCCTAGAAATGAATAGCGTTCTTGTCATTATTATGAAACGAGTATAAATTTAGTAAACTGATTCAGGACTGCAATAAGCTCAGGCTGGAAATCGAGTTAGTTCAACATTCATTAGTCATTAGTTCCACATTAGCTCACGATTTTAATCCCCTCACTTGTGTTAATAATGCCCATCTCAACAAATTGGACTCCCAGTGTACATGTTGGACAGAAAGGGGGAAAGAATTTGTCCCCTATATCTTATCATTTTGAAATATTAATTTGAAACATCTCCTGTCTGCAGTCCGCCTTGCCTGTTGTTTAAACGTTCGGTAAATTCTGTAAATGCAACAGACTTTTGTTTCTGCACAAGGAGAGGATTTTTGAACATGGCACTTGAGCTGTGTTACGTTACACGCACATACTCGATGCAGGACCTACGCACAGATTCCCTTTGTGAAAGTAATCAGAATTCAAATGTTAGATGTCAAATAATTTTTCCGTTAAACAGATTATCAAACTTGTCCAGTCTTTTGATTGGAGAGGAATTGAGTACTAATTTTACTAAATTTGCTGTATTCCTTTTTTTTTTTTTTTTTTTTTTTTTTTTTTTTTTTTTTTTTTTTTTTTTTTTTTTTTTTAAGTTCTAACTGATGTACCAATCAGAATAAAAAAAAAAAGACATTAGTGAATTATCAGATCATTAGGCTGCATGTAAACATAGCTAATGAAGGTTATTTCCGCATTTTTCTCATTTTTTTTCTGACTGGAACCCAGCTGAGAGTGATGATGAGAAGTGGGGGTGGTGTGTATGTCTGGCAGCATGGACTTCATCCTGATGTGTTTTACCTGTTTGGTGGGCCTGATATAAAGTGTAGAATAAAAATGCATTGCTTGCTATGCAGGGTAAAACACAGCATTGTGTACTGATTATTATTTATTTATTTTATTTTATTTTATTTTATTTTATAATTCCCCCTCCATCTGTTACAGACACATGTGCAGTATGTAGATGTGTGTGCAAACTGAAAGGTCTGTAACAGTCACATTAAACTATTGCAGTGAAAAGCTGACCTTTGGACATACAGATACAGATACACACCTCAGCTTCCTCTGCAAGGGAGTTTCCATGGCAACAGGCCATGGGAATGGGGGTTGGGGGCTTAAAGTAGGAGCAGAATGAAAATGGCCTGAATTAGTTAACCACCTCCATCCTGCACCTGCATCATGAATACACTTCGTCGTGAGTATTGCCCTGCGATGGTAAATAAAATAAACGTGCTTCGGGTTCACACAACGTTTCTCTAAGCGTCTCTGTGCATATCTATCTATCTCTCTCTCTCTCTCTCTCTCTCTCTCTCTCTCTCTCTCTCTCTCTCTCTCTCTCTGGAACAGTTGTTTATGCAGGGTATGGAGCCATAATCAGTTATTCTCTGCACCTATATGTTTAGAAGTGTCCTGGGAAGCAGGAATATGGACTTGAATTCACAGATCATCTCCCACATGAAACCCACCTCAATGTCAGGCTGCCTCAAATCCATCATTTTGAAATCCTTCAGTCTGAAATCGCTGTAACAGTGTCGACATGGAGCGAGTGGCTGTATGGTACTGTGTTAGGCAGAGAGGTGGGATCATGAGAGAGATGGATGGGCTGGAGACTCTAGAGCTCACTTTAAGATTCACATGTACTGGTGCACTTTCTGTGTGAGAGGATGCTATACTAAGTTCAGTACTTTAACTCTCCTTTCAGGGTTTTGTTTCATGTCCATGCGAGGAGAGCCTGTATGGTGTTATTGATTTTTCAGTAACTGCCTCCATTGTGTGTGTGTGTGTGTGTGTGTTTTGTGTGTGTGTTTTGTGTGTGTGTTTTGTGTGTGTGTTTTGTGTGTGTGTTTTGTGTGTGTGTTTTGTGTGTGTGTTTTGTGTGCTATGTGTCTTTAACATCTTAATGTGTCCTGGTGAGATTGCTTTGAATGCTGTTTAAAAAAACAGATTTTAGGATGACCTTAAAGACAACCCAACATCAAATCTGACCTTTTTTTATCTTGTTGGTTCACATCTCTGGTCATATCGTGCACAATCATTAGCATTGATCTCTCCAAAAAAAAAAAAAAAAAAATCAAATTTCAAAAGTGTGTGTTAAGATTTCCATTTCATTTTTTAAATTACATAGCTTTAGGAAGGAAGATTTTTTATTTTTTATTTATTTATTTTTTTTTAAGTGGTTTTTTAAGTTAGGCAGGCTAGCTTTTTTTTTTTAAAAAAGCACGACTGTTTATACAAGTATATGTCTATAGATACCACTACTAATTAAAAAAAATAAAGTTACTGTTTGGGTCAGTGAACACTTGCTGCCACACGTTGCTGCTTTGGTTTCATTAGCTCAACACGACTCAGCTCCCATCCACTACACCCAGTGTGGTGCTTCCTGTCTTCACTACAAGTGCCAGCCACGTGCCCTGTGCCCCAATGACATCTGCCATCTGCAGCTCCATTTCAGTGGGACTCCACCTTTCCTATTTTAACCCCATTATCATCAAAAGCATGGGGGTTACTAGAGCATATAATTGCTCAGTTTCCCATAAATTCTGTTGTATTAACATGGACGTTTTTCATTCGTTTTTTTATATTTGGTATATAATCACTGCAGTTTTATCTGCATTTGAACTAAAAATATGTTACAGGCTGACACTACAGGCTTAACCCAGCACCAGATGTGTGTTAGTTAAAATACAAGCTCTGGTTGAAGTGGAAAGGGTCACTCCACTGTTATCTCTGAGATAACAAGCACCGCTTGCGGCTCAGGCTGTGGGGTGAATGTAGGGGGCTTTCTCTGACACGCTGCACATCACCGAGGCTGGTAGTCACAGCTAGCCTGTTAACTCTAGCTGGCTAACAAAAATATAGTGTAGAGAGCCAAAATATATAATCCCTGGGTGATCTCCCCCACCCCCCACCCCTCTGTGTACTTTGTCCTACAGCCTGTCACTAAAGTTTGGCAGACGCCGTATAGTGTTAGAAAGCTAGCTAAAACCAGACCATAGGATAAAATGATGCATATCAGGAAATCAGAGGACTCGAATTTGAGATAGAAAAATGCTGAGAAACTCACCAGCGCATTTGACATCTCTAAGCTGACACATGGTGTGTACAAATTTCCTGTGAAATGACATAGTGCTGACTGTGAATTACTATTATAAGCCCACTCACAGCAGCTCAGGAACATCACGGTATAAAGTATTTTATAATCCTCCATGTTTTTAATTTCAGTTTTAAGAAAAACAACCCTACACTGTAGCTTCTGAGACATTTTTATTCCACATAAAGGATCATATTTCTCCTCACTCAAGTCTACTGAGATTAACTAATACATTATAGAGGAATTGTTATTAAAATTGGTATCTTTTTATACAAATCTGCTCTGCCCCACAGTAACAAAAAGGCACATAAATCTCATAAAACAGACTGAAGAATAACTGTGTTCTTTATTAAGGGCAGCCCTGAGGTGCTTAGCGCATCTCGCACATTATTTGTTTTTGAATTATTCACAAAAATCAAAGGCGGTGTTGCTGTAAATCTCCCAGAAGACCAGCCCGCTGCTACTCTGCCTAGTAACAAGCACCGGGGTGTTGGGGTCAATCACGGCAGTCTTTCACACTCCTCTGACCCGATCAATGTGCCTGGTGTATTTTTTATGAAGTAAGGAAGCCAACACACCTCCCCCCCATAGTCTCACATGTGCGATCTCAGTGTGTAGAGGATGTTCATGTGCTATGAATACACACAGATCTTGGTTTATTGTAGCAGCACTCCTCTCAGTTTGACATTTACTTTTAACTTTTACCTTTTTCTGTTAAAGCCTTAAAGCAAGTCTCTGTCAAAACAACAATCTAGATGAGATGAAGCAAAAAGGCAAGTGGTAGGCTGTAGTTTCCCAATCCATCCAAGCGATGGCAGTGTCAAGCTCTTCATTTCAGCCTGAGTCCAGTTAAGCTCGGACATCTGTGACGAGAGAAAGAATGGTGGGATGTAGCACTGACCTGATCTAGTGAACACAATTTTTAATCATTGGAAATAATCTATGTACAATAATAAATCATTCCATGTTATTGTTTATGCCTGAGAAACTTCTAAAATGCCCTAGGACCGTCTCGACACCTTTATTCTCGGGATCTATGAATATGCATAGATTACACACGCAATTTGGTAACGCCCCAATAATTTACAGACACCACAAACAGCCAATTAGTTATCTAAACTATTTTAAGATAAGGATCCTCATGGGTCCTTTGGATGGTTAATTGTTCTAGCTGAAAAAGGTTCTTGTTCTGAAAGGGAAACCCTCTGCTGGGTTTTTCATAGAACATTTTAAGGGTTCTTCCAGAATGACCAAGAACGCTTTATGAGTGTAGATGTAATCATTACTTCAGAAAGTATAGTAAAATAGTGTGTCTCATTTTCTGATACCGATACTGAAACCTTTTGCATCAGCTGATATCAATTCCCATCCAATATTGTATTCTTTGCTTTCTTCTTCTTCTTTTTTTTTTGTTTTTTTTTTTAACTGAAGCACTTTACACTTACATGCTTTCGCACAAAAATCACTAACTTTGTATATATAATCAAGCATAATGTGTAAATATATTAAAATCAATCCTAAGAGAAGAAAAACTAGTCAAGTCTTTTTTTTGTAAACATTTCCAGGTCCTAAAATAAATTTCTTTTCTCAGTCCAATTCCAATGTTTTGGATTGTTACAGGATGCAAAATTCAATATGAGATATTCGATACTCTCCAACGTCCAGTCCACTATTTTTTGTTAATATCGGTCCAGTACCGATACTAGAGATTGGGTTCGTGTCATCTCTAATTTAAACCAAAAATTTTTAAAATATATTTAACAATCACTAGTTTACCACTTAACAAGTTAGCCAACTTGTTAATTCATTAACTGTATCAAAAATGTATCTTTATAAGATACCTCACAGGATCGTGTTCCTCTTCCGTGCAGCATATAATGTGCTCACAACCCATCCAGTATTCACTTGTGGGACAAGATAGTCACCAGCCTGCCCATTGTGCCTCAAATGTGGAATCCTGTATCGTGTCCTAAGCAGCTGTTCAGTGGCATTAGGGGCAGGATGCTACCTGAAAGTCATTGCAGAAGCCATCAGACTGGCCAAGGGATCCCGCCCCACCAAGGGCATCACCTTCATCAGAGCTCGTGAGCAACATTGTCCCCCAGTGAAAACATCTGCAGGAATTCTGAGCTCTGCGAGTTTCTGGGAGCTGTTGATAGACCTTGAGCAGCAGCTGAAGTTCCCTAGTCATATTGTAACTACCACCTTGATAGCAAACATTGCCCTTCTGTTCAAGTCAACAGTTGTCCTGCTGGAGCTTACAGTCCCTTGGGAAGACCCCTCGGAAGAGGCCTTTGGAAGGAAGCTGGCCAAATATGAGAGTATGCTCAGTGACTGCCAGCAGAGCGGCTGGAGCGCAGGGTGCTTGCCAGTAGAGGTTGGAAGACAGGGCTTTGCCACTAGATCTCTCTCCAAAACCCTTGGCATGATGAGTTTTGTGGGATTGGAGAAACAAAGAGCCATCCGTAATATCACTGGAATGGCAGAGAGAGCCTCAAGATGGCTGTGGATTAAGACAAAAGAGCCATGGGGATGCTAGTGAACTAGCCAACTGGACACAAGGTGGGGTCTGATCATCTTCAGCTGGCTTACCTGGAAGAGGGTGATGTTGAAAGAGCTGAAACACCTGAGGATTCCAGGAACATCACTGATGTGTCCAGAAGCATCAGCAGATGTACTCTATATTGCCAAAAGTTTGTGTACACCTGACCAATCACGCCCATATGCGCTTGTTAAACATCCCGTTTCACATTCCCCCTTGCTTTTGTAATAACCTCCAATCTTCTGGGAACATGGCTGTGGGGATTCGCCCATTCAGCCACAAGAGCATTCCTGAGGTCAGGCACTCATGTCTCTCTGCAGGCCGCTTGAGTTTTTATGCACTATACTTGGCAAACTATGTGTTGTTGGACCTCGCTTTGTGCACAGTGGCTTTGTCATGCTGGAATATGATTTGGGTCCCTTGGCAGCAGTTTGGAGAAGGCTCACATATGGAAATGATGGTCAGGTGTCCACATACTTTTGGCCATATAGCTTATATTTAAAGCTAAGCCCGGCTTTAGTGAACTTACACACAATGCTGACAAACCTTTTTCATGCAAGTAGTGGCTCAAAAATCTAGCACTGTTACCAAATTTGACCTAATCATCAACCTATATGTCGAAATCAGCCACCCAAGTTAACTATGCAAACGTCACATTTTTTCAAGTTCATGCACTTTCCAGAACCAAGTGCTGCAGCTGAAAAGACTTGCTAAGTCATTCTGAAAATGCTTCAAGGTAATCTTTATTTATTGATGGTGTTGATGTGAGGGTGGTATATATTCGTGTTATTACCAACCTCCCAGAAGTCTGTGGATTTTCTACTTACTAAATACTGTGGCAGCTATTTTTTTTCTGTTTGCACAATTTCCAACTTGCATGACTCCTAGAGCACATGTCTAGAAATGAACAAAAGAGAATCATGGCAAAATGGGGCTTTTATTAGGCTTTTTCCATTGTCAGTTACTAAGGAAGTACTCAGACAATGCCTAACAGACTTCATGTCTCTGATTTTGGAGGAATTCTATTGTCAGCTGGGAGTGCCGAGTTCTGTTGGCCCATCTTCCACGTCTTCAGAGCATGGGTATAATACAGGACACATAACTGACATGTATTCATGCTCGATAGTACAGCAGTGACAGCATAACAAGTGCCTTTATAAGTTCCACGCGTAATCATTTCGACCAGGAATGTTTCAGCACAAGTCGGTTTGAGTGAAAGACTTTGGTTTGAGTTTTAGTTGATAGGTGTTTTGAGTACAAGGAAATATGAAATGGTTTAGTAAAATGTGTACATTTTATTTTTAGCCAAACTGCACCTTTAACATTGTGATTTAATCAAGAATTTTGTCCGTCTGTTCCTAGTCATGACTTGTTTTTACTTTGGGCGAGCTGTGCCCTGTGGAGAAATGACTCAGCCCTTGATTCAGCCCTTCTTAAATTGATCTCTCTCATGCTTTCTTTTATTCCCACTTTCTTACTTTCACTGGCTTCATCACAAGTAGTTGAATAGACAGCACAGGATGCGAGAGCCTGACTCTTATATCGGCTCACTATCATCACTGAATAATATCGGTCCTCATTCATACACAGGGTGTGTCTGAAATTCTAAGCAAAAAATTGTGAGAGCAGTGTCTGTGCAGAATGAAAAATATTGAGCCCATTAATGCCTGGTTGTTAAGGCATCTTCTCTCTGGATTGTGTCATGAGAAATTGTTTAACCATGTGCATTTATACTTGTGTACTTACACTGGAGGTTTTTCCAGTTAGTCAAATTGAAATTATTGCCTTAAATGATCTCATAACTCTTGACAAGCAGCTTCCTGTATTGTTCTCATTTCCAGAGGTTCTATGCAAAAGATTTCGATATTGAAAATCTCAGTTTTGCGTAGCGTAATTTACCTAAACTCAAAGGAAGTCTATCCACAGATCAGTGGGCATAGTTTGTTACTTGTGTACACCAGTTATGCCCCCCCCCCCCCTCCTTCTTCTTCTGTGATTACTGTATGATGGAGATTATAGTATATTTCTGTAGCTTCTGATCCCTGTCTTTAATGGCATTAACAGTGGACTTGCACTGAGTAGTTAACGTTTATCCCATAGGTCTGGATATGTTCTTTAATACATTTTTTTCATGCATTATCCTAGTCCATTGGTTTTATGAACTCTCTCTCTCTCTCTCTCTCTCTCTCTCTCTCTGTCTCTCTCTCTCTGTCCCCGTCTCAGATGGAGGAAGGTAGTAAGAATGTGCGTTTAGGGACTCTCATTGCTTTGATGGTCGAAGAAGGGGAAGACTGGAAACAAGTGGAAATCCCTCCTCTTGTCTCCTCCAAGCCTACTCCAGCTTCTCCCCCACCTGCACCTGTGCCGCCCTCCCCAGCACCTGTAGCCCCGCCCTCCAGAGCTGCGCCTGCCATTGGACCGTATGTAAAAATGACAATGATTTGAGATGGGATTTTGCACACACCCCACATCACGTTACCTTCACCACTGTGAAGATAATTGTTTAAGACGAGTCTGAAACAAGGATATCTTTCGCAGTAGTCAAGAAGAGCATATCAGCCTCACACTTGGCCCAGTTATCCTCTAATGTGGCCTAGCCTTAAAATTTCAGCCTGAAATGTGGACCTCCTTATATAAAGGGGAAGGTGCAGTAATTGGGCTGCTGTTGCAGAATAATAACCTATAATGCAGCACAAAAAACATTTTTATTTCTTCATTTTTTATTTTTTTTTTTGCATTTGTGACATTGCAACTCTCTTGTCGTAGTGATTTTTGTCTTGCAAACAGGTCATGTTTAGCAAATCTTCTCTATGAGTAATTCCATTGGGTTGCACTATGACAGTAGTAACCGCAACCTTAATTCAAATACTGATGCCAAAAAGTATTCTCCGTACACCTTTGAGAATTCATGTGATATTTATTTGCCTACCATTGCAGCAGTCATTTTCAATATCTGCTTCTTTTTGCCTTGCCGAAAAAAGAAATGGGGAAATACAGCCTCATCACATTTGGAGATGTATATTTTCTTTCTGTGTCACATGAGGTAAGAAATTTGATGACTCCAGAGTGGCGCAACATAAGAGTTCACCATGTCATCGGGAGATCGCAAATTCGAATTGACAGGGCCACAGGTATCCATGGGCATAAGCCAAGTGAGCAGATTTGGCCATGCTGTCTGGGTGGGAGGGATGGTATACTCTCCCCTGTCAATCACAGAGACACTAGCTAGTCATGACCGTCTGTGAGCTCATATATACTGTACGTAAGAGGGCAGATAGCATTTTCCTCTGAGTGTGTTATGCTGCCTAGTGACATGGCCTGAGCAGCAGTTTGAAAAGATCTGGTTGGCTGGCTTCATGCGTCTCGGAAGACGCATGTGTTAGCCTGCAGCCCTGTGCGATTGCGAAGAACTGGCTGGTGGCTCGGGAGTGGCAGAGAAAATGCGGAAAAATCTCAATAAAAAAAAAAAAAGAAATTAGATTTTTTTTTAAATGGCAGAGATCCTGGTAACTTTTAGTTGCACATGTACGGTTATTATTATTATTTTTGGGCAAGTCCCTTGCCATTCAAAATTATCAGTATTATAATTAATTAATAATCACATTAACTGATATCAGGTGGATTTCCAGGTCATAGAAGCACCTCTATGGAAAATTTCAGTCATCCTATTTCTTTTCATGTTTTACTTTTTTTTTTTTTCTCTTCCCAGTTTAGGAGACAAACAGCTTAAATATGCCAATCTATGAGCTAGTTATAGTCCCAGCTGAAACCTAGCATTACTACTTTACTGCTAACTGTTGTGTCCTCGCTGAAACACTTCCTGTTATGTGTGTTTCACTGAGGATGGTAGTGAGAAGAGAATAGCAGTTTCACTGGGGGTAAGGGAGTGGCATTTCTCACACAGACAACGGCACTCTGTGGTTTTTGTGGCAGGTTTATTTAGTGGGTTTGTCATAATAGGGCTGGAACGAGAAACAAGGAGACTTCCTCTGCATGGTCCTCTATTAGGTGCTTGCTAGTGCAATAGAACGTATACTACTACTACTACTACTAATAATAATAATAATAATAATAATAATAATAATAATAATAATATTGATAATAATAATAATGATGCATGTAAGTATCCTCTGATTTAGTGTGAGCTTTATACCAAAGGATGAAAAGTAAGATTGATAAATGACCAAACAAAATGCTTTTGGCTTTGTAATGACAAAGAGAACTGACTCCTAAATAGTGCCAGCTATGAGAACTACTCTATTACACTAAACTAAACAGAGATTTATCTAGGATATATAATGGCCTTCAGAGATAAAAATCTAGTATGTATGATGTTACAACACAAAAGCATTCTTTTGAATAAGATAAAAACTAATAAAATGCCCAAGGGAATAATCCAATAACCATGACCGCACCGGTGATGGCTCATATATTTATTATCATAATCCAGATCAATATGCACTTCCCAGCTCTCATCTATGTGTTGAATGATTGTGTGTGTGGGTGTGTGTATGTTTGTTTTTCTCCTCAGGTTGCGGCTGAGTCCTGCTGCCAGACATATTTTAGACACACATGGTTTGGATCCTCACTTGGCTACAGCCACTGGACCACGAGGGCTCATCACTAAAGAGTGAGTGTGAAAACACACACACACACACACACACACACACACACACACACACACACACACACACACACACCCTCACACCCTCACACCCAAAAACACACATGCTCGCGCGCGCACACACACACACACACATGCTTACTCACTGACAGAGGTGGGGTTTGTGTGTTAACCCTATTGTTGTAGTGGGCTTTGTTTCAAAGGAGGTTGTTTGAACTAGCAGAACGTCTGAAGCAGAGAGAGAGAGAGAGAGAGAGAGAGACGGAGAGAGAAAGACAGAGAGAGAGATGTGTGCCTTGGGATCTCTGCGCGTGTTTCTAATGCACTCTCTCTGCCACTGGAGGCGAGAAAGAACGCCTGCTACATTGACCAGTATCCTCATTAGCAACACGGGTTACCATGGCAACCCTATCTCCCTGCTTTCTTACAGAAACGGTGACCATGGTGTGTGTGTGTGTGTGTGTGTGTGTGTGTGTGTGGTTGTGTGTTCAAGTACAAAAGAGGCTAGGCAACCCTGCACACACTGTATAACCTCATGTCTGTGTTGGGGAAGTAGCTTATGGCAAACAGAGAAGTATTAAAAAATAAATAAATAAATAAAAAATACCCACTGAGGGAGTAGACTTTAGTGAAAATCAGAATTCCCTACACATTTGTTTTTTTTGGTTTTTTTTTGTTGTTGTTGTGATGATCATAATTTGCTAGTTGCTGACAAATTGTGTAATGCTTTTGCTTGCTGCTGTTTAAAGCAGCTTTATGACATGTTTTGTAAAATAAGGCTGTGCTAATATTTAGTGTGTATAGAGAATGTTACTGGACCTGGTATGCCCAATATGGTGTACATTATGTTTGAGTTATTACTTCTATGATATTGGTGTAAATTGTATTCTTTGCATGTTTCATACCAGTTTTGAAGATTATTATAGTTACCCAAGCCTGGTGTGTATCTCACATGTTCCCTCCCTCATAAGAAATCAATAGAACAAAATTACTGTGGGTTTTTTTTTCCCTCTCTCTCTCTTTTCTTTCTCATCATTTCATTTAAGACCATGGCCCTGTTCCTTATTGTTTGAAAAGAGATCGTATCTGCACGTCTGCGCATAGCCATACAATTGCTTATTATTAGCGCACACGGTATTTTCCTGCCTTTATCTTCTTGATCCACCATTTAAGGCTAAATAGGTTGTTCCTCTGTATTGTGCAAGTTTATCTGATCATATTCTCGGTAGCACAGCCTCCCTGTTGCTCTGAGTCCGCAAAGTGGCATGACAACATGGCACCGGGCATTTGGATGAGGTCACCCATGATTACGCAGTCTTCTGAGAGAAAGAGGAGAGGGCATTGAGTGCATTCCTTTTTTTTTTTTTTTTTTTTTTTTTTTTGCGCAACCAAAAAT
>CM040983.1:13525820-13547715 GCA_022985145.1 Pangasius djambal
TCTAAAGTAGCTCACTGTAAATCTGTGGGATTTCCCACAAACCGTGAGGCATGGAAAAAAAAAAAACAAGTCTCTCTCAGCATCACAAGAGTGTGGGCAGGGTATGACACACAAGTGAGCAAGTCTCTGAAATGTTTACTGGTAGGCTTGTTGCATGGAAATAATACAAACAGTGACATAACATTTAAAGGGGTTTTAAAATAGGTGTTTAAAAGGGAATTTCACAGACTTTTAAAAAGTCCACATCAGATTGTTAACTAAACAAATTATTAAGTAAGAGATAGAGTTAATGTTGTACCAAAATGTTATCTCGGCTGTTGCACTGAAAAAAAGGATTTATTAAAAACCCAATTGACTGGTAAAATCCAGCAGAACCTAAGCTGAGTTAACTCAACCCAACACCACTTTTACAGTGACTGCAGATTTTTCCTTACAACAGTGGGGGCTCGTCCATAGGAGCAGGTAGGGCAGAGCCCCACTATTTGTATCAGCCATTCAGGAAACCTTAATCTTCATAAAGTCCTCGTTCGCAACTCAGTTGTCAGTATAGATGAAACACTTGAACAAAAACTGAGAACAAGAGGAAAGTTGGTTTCAGCATAACTAGTGTACTTAAGAAAATGTCTTTGTAAAAGTATGACTTTAAAAATGTTCATGCAGACAAAAGGAGAACACGTGAATCTGGACAAAGACCGTAACCCAAGCTTCAGGCCATTCCTTTATGATTATATTATTAAGCTTCTAAGTGAGCTGTGTGGGTGTAGCATCAGAGCTTTCTCATACGGTTCCAGGTCACTTATTAAGTACTGATCATGCTGGAGCATGTCTGTGTGGGTGCACTGATGGCTTGTGTCGTTGAAAGAACTAGTAGGTGTGGTGCACAGGAACTCACATGATCATCCATTCCCTCTTTATATTTTGTTCTTAATATCAAGGTGGCTAATTTTCAGGCTTTTTATCACTTGAGTCTTACTGAAGGATTTTCTCATGTTTGGATTATATTTTTATGACTCCCTATTGTGAAGTGCGCTCACTGAGTGTCAGTGTTACTGTGTATGCACACACGCTTTTGAGAGTGTGTACTCTCTGATTGCTCTGTCTGTCAGCTGGGGGATTCCCACCATCTCCAAACAATGACGGACGATTACATCAACACAGAACAAGCAAGGAGAAGGAAAGGAGGGAACAGGAGTGTGTGTGTGTATGTGTGTGTGTGTATGTGTGTGTGTGTGTGTATGTGTGTGTATGTGTGTATGTGTGTGTGTATGTGTGTATGTGTGTGTGTATGTGTGTGTGTGTATGTGTGTGTATGTGTGTGTGTGTATGTGTGTGTATGTGTGTGTATGTGTGTGTATGTGTGTGTATGTGTGTGTATGTGTGTGTATGTGTGTGTGTGTGTGTGAGTGAATGTGAGGCCACCTGGCTGACACTGAAAGGCCTAATGTGTGTAGAGAGAGCAAAGTTCGCAGTGCACTGGGTTATAACAAGAGAGCTGAGAGGGAGCAGCACACCTGATTCCTGTCCATCACAGCCTTCTAAAACCATGTGCTCACTGATCCATGAGCAACCCCACTCCCACTGCCTCTCCCTCTCCCTCTCCCTCTCCCTCTACCTCTCACACCTTTCCATTTGGAGTGACTTGCATGCTATTCTGCCATACAGTGCAGCTATGCCATTAAGTACAGGATTATACTAAGTCAGGATTGCCTTTATTTATTTATTTATTTATTTATTTATTTATTAAACCAATATGTGATTGTTCTCTATGCTGTGAGAATCCCATGGATAGCATGTTGTATTTCAGAAGTAATATCTTCTGGAAATCTTCCCTTAGGTGAATAAAGCAGGTTTAATTAACTTTGTAGAGATTGCAAAAATGTTGGCCTGAGGAGCAAACTGTACAGCTTTGGCATTAAGTGTTGGATGTCAGAAGCGATGGTTTGGTAAGAATGAGCAATGCAGTAGAACTCTTTCTGATTAAGACTAATAGATTACAATAGGGAAAATAATTATTTACTCCAATTTTCCTATAAAATTTCCGGCATCAACCATAATCAGGCTTTTACACAAGTTTATGCATAATGTTTTATTCAACAGTAATAAATGATTTCAGTTAAAAAAAAAAAAAAACGAAATCTGGAAATATATATAATTCTGGTGTTGATCATGATATAGGATCAGTAATATGTGGTGCAAGCAGCAAATGATCATACTGGAAAAGCTCATAATGCAGGCTGTAAAAGTTAAAAATGAATCCGATTTACATATTATATGATCTTGGCACCCTAAATCAAAGCCTAACCTAATTGTTAGGTGTTTACAGGTTCGCCCATTTACATTGCAAACATATTAATTGGCAATCTTTATTTATATATCATACAGACAGAAGAATGTAGGGGGGAAAACATGGCGTTGATATGTGAGCGTGCTCTTAGATAAACATGCTTTTTAACCCCATCATAATCACTAACCTCATTATTCATCAATATTAGCCGTTATTTGTCACCATCTTTTACTCACACTTGGGGGAAAAGGCCTGCCCAAAGGTGTAAATTAATAATTAACGAACCTTGTTTGCTTATTCAACCCCTTCGTGTTGTGTAACACCATTTCTCACGCTAGATCACTTGTTTGAGGTGGTGAAACCATTTAATGTGTGAGCGGTTATGTGTTTTACATGTTAGTCGCTTATTTACTCAGTGCAGGTTCACACGATTGTGTAATATGATTATGTGTATGTTTTGAAGCAGTCACCTTTGAGACCGAGTGAAGATGACAGCTGCCTTGTTGAGCAGTTCTTACGCAACTCCTGCTAGTGAGGCCGGGGTTATAGCCCAGAAATTTACCACCAATTGCAATTTTTAATATATTAATGAACGACAGGTCATACATTTTAACAGTTCATAGTTCCATTTAATGTTTTGGAACATCTGTAATACAAGTTAATTCCTGTTATCTCTCATAACCGCTATAAACAGTCATTCCCTCACCAGCTTCTCTTTTTTTTTTTTTTTCTTCTTGTAGTTAATAAGACATAAAAAAACCACAGCTGGTGTTCTTACTGAGAAAGCGGAAAGAGGACAAGCCCTCTGTGCTGAAGACTGTCCCGTGTCAGAAAGTGTCCTGACTGTTAGAAAGCGCTGACACTGGAGACTCCTGCTGTGAATGTTGAATAAAACAGTTATAAATCTCCTTACAGAAAGCTTCCTTAGATCAATGATTTATATCTTCTCATTTGTTAAACAACACATTTTAAAAATCTATTTATAATTAAGCTTAGATTATGCGGAACGTCCGTCATACAAGTCCCTGTGAATGAGCTGTTACTATAGAAACAATCAGAGAAACAATAACATGTTAGAAAGAGCGTATTAATATAACCCTGTGATTTGAATTGTAGCTGGAGCTACTGTCAGAGCTGCTGTTATAGAAAATTCATTAACACCTTCTGAGCAATGCGGTTGGAGAATTCAATAGCACTGTGGTATAATAGTATTTTAATTTGTGTACAAGATTTAATAGATGCTTAACAGGATGCCGATATTAATACACATTTTGGGTCATAGCTTGAGGATGTTCTAGCATGAATTGGGGAAGTGTGTGTGTGTGTGTGTGTGTGTGTGTGTGTGTGTGTGTGTGTGTGTGTGTGTGTGTGTGTTTGGCAGAAACCACTGAAACGGTTCCTTGGCTAACAGCTAAGACTTCACAGACACGGGATAATATAAAAAAAAATAAAATATATATATATATAAAAAACATTGGCACTTCCGTTAATCATAGATTAACATTAACATTTGACCTTCCGTGCATGGACATGTTTTCACACATTTCTGTATTAATAGTTCACTGACTATCAGTGAATTCTGAGTGCCACAGATGACATTTGAAATAATACAGGTACTGCAGATTCTCAGATTATAGTAATGGCATTACTAAAATGTTAATTTTCTTGATTTTCTTGACTTCTGTTGATTTAAGTGATTTCACTCTGTTGAATTATGGTGTGCACAGGTGTGATGGTGGGTGATGGAAACTCACATTTGAGGTTCTTTGCTCTGGATAACTGTAAAAAGTTTCTTCCTGTCTAGCACCTATTCCTAAAATGAAAGTACCCCCTGGTTTATTTCACAGTATAGAAGGCCCATAAATAACTATATTATTAGTGTAGAAGTGTTTACTTCACAAACATGCAAGCAAAAAGAAGTAGATGCAAACAGAAGTATGAGTCATGCTGTTCATATAGTTTGCTACTCTTAAGGAAGCATTGATGATGCAGATATCTTTATCTTTACGCTGTCTATGATTAGAAGCTCTCTTGCATTAATAGTAATCAAACTCCTTGTTCCAAAATCAGAAAGGTATAATTAGATTATTAAACATGCCTGTGAATGAGGTGCTGTACTGATATTCAATGTTGCAGCACTCTTGCTATTAATGAGTCCTATCTTAACTCGATAAAATGGTAGACCTGTTTCGTTTTTTTGGGTTAGTATTGAAGCTGATTTCATGTTATAAGAAAAGATCAGAGTTAAGAATTTGCAAGCATGAAACTGTATTTTATTAGATCAGAAGTGTCATTTGTAGCATTATTTATTTTTAATTTTTTTTCCCCCCCACAGCAGTCTTCTGCCTTTTAAACTCTTGGTCATGTGCCTCTGCTCCTGTGTTCAGAGATGCTCTAAACCTCCTGAAGAAGGGAGATGCAGGCCGACAAGCAGCTCCGGCGACTGCGCTTCCTCCTCCTGCTCCTCCATCTCCTCCTTCCTCCCCTCATGTTCCTCCATCAGCTCCAGTCTCAGGACGGCCTCTTCACCCAGCCATCTCAGTCCCTGGAAAACCCGGAGCTCCAGTGAGTGCCTTCATCTGCCTGGTTAAACCTAACCTGAAATATTTCTGTTTGTCTGTTCTTTCTGGAAATAACATATATATGTGTGTGTGTGTGTATGTGTGTATGTATATGTACACATACAGTTATGTCTGGAAGTACTTGGACAATGACAGAGTTTTTTTGTGATTTTTGCCTTTATACTGTAATTCCTAAACGGTAAATGCCATATTTTTGTGGAACCTCTTAAAATAAAGCTGAAAGTCTACACTTCGATCACATCTTGATTGTTTTATTTCAAATCCATTGTGGTGGTGCATAAAGGCAAAATCACAAAAACTCTGCCATTGTCCAAATACTTCCAGACCTGACTGTGTGTGTGTGTGTGTGTGTGTGTGTGTGTGTGTGTGTGTGTGTGTATGCATGCATGCATGCATACATACATACATACATACATATTTAATGTTGTCTAAAGTTTTTCCTGAGCACTACATGAATTAAATAATTAGTTTAATTAAATTGACAGAACATCGAACAGATGTGCATAATTTTATAAAAACCTGTTACATTTCCTTGTGTTAACTATTCCCCCGAAGAGTCCCCTTAGAGTGACTTTAAAACCATTTTTTTTTGTCAACTCATTTCCTATATTTTATCAGTAGTTGAGTGATTTTGTAATGAGCCGAGGGCTGTGTAGGAATCCACTGAAGAATGACATTTAACCGCATGAGTTCTCTTCAACGATGCTTGAAAAATGACTCTTCATTGGTGCATGAAGCAATGAAACCAGTCAAACTGCATTTCACTTTGTTCACATTTTTCCCCAAAGATGCTACTACAACTCTTCAGCACGTCCTGTGTAGTGGTTCAACTCTGTTCAGATAAATCATAACTTCTAGCATAACACTTTTATTTAAAATTAGCCATTAGCAGGTTACAAGCTTTTGACTCCTTTTTAAAGCATGATTCACCCCAGAAGCCTTTCACTTTAAGCAAAATGTGTTTGGAATACTGCTTTTGACAGGCTTTAACGTGCTCGATGGTGAAAGAGTGGAGGGGAAGTATTGCATTATATTCTTTGGAGTTAAAATGGTGCCTTGTGCTGTTAATAACATTTCACTAATAAGATCAGTTGATTGAAAATAGGATGCAATATTATTGTCAATATGCAATCTTCAGTCTTTCTACTTATTAAAACTGCATCATTACTCCACTCTAAATTTGATTCAATCTTAATAATGCAGCATGCATACCAAATGATGCAGCAGTAGACAGCGACGTGATCAATGCATTTTAAATCGGTGCCAATTGAAAGGCATTCATCCAAGAAATGACATCACCAAGCTATTTCATTTCATTTCGCATAGGGCACTAATGCCAGCAAGTCAGCCGCTAGCTCACTGTAGAACATCAGGGTATTTAAGTTCTCCAAATGCGGATTTAGTGGCTCTATTAACCAAACCTTGTGATTTTCAGGGCACCTTCACAGAGATCCCAGCCTCTAATGTGCGGAGAGTGATTGCACAGAGACTAACGCAGTCCAAAACCACCATACCTCATGCGTATGCCTCAGTGGACTGTGATCTGGGTGCCGTGATGCAGCTTCGCAAAGAGTTAGCCCAAGGTAAGAGTGCACAGTACAGCCGGGACACAATCAGAGAGAAAAGTTCATTCACTTTGCTAAACCTTGTTTCAAGGAAAAAATGAGTAAAACTAATATGGCAGCACAATGAGATTGTACCACCCATTTCAAGAAGTTCATCAGTTCTGATAAATCTGGTTACACTTCTCATCTACTTAACTATACATCTGTAATAGTTCTTTATGGCTGGCATGGATTTTTGCTTTAATACAATAGCTAATTATACTCCATGTCACTGTCAGTTGGTTTACATTCCACTTGCAGGTTTAAAACAGTTCTAACGTGCCATGATTTCCAATGTGCCATGATTAATCAGAGGTTTTTTGTGTGGAAAATCATTCCTGAAAACCGAGTTTCACCAGAACACATGCTGGGAGAGAAAGTCAGTTATTCTCTGTGTTCACTCTCAGACTTATTAACATGGGAAAATTGTGGCAAATTAAGGGTGGGGTGGGATGGCACTTTCTGTATCTGTTTAGTATCTGTATCTATCTATATTCTGTATCATTCACATCTGTATCTATATCCATATTTGTATAACCCCCACACCCTAGGGAATTTATGATTCACTCATTCATCTCCAATAGCCACTTTGTCCTGTTCAGGGTTATGGTGGACCCAGAGCCGATCCCAGTAACACATTTATTCGTTTACATTAGCCAACCCACCTACCTGCATGTCTTTGGGAGGTGGACAGAAATCAGAGAACATACATGAATATGGAAAGAACATGCACAGAAGCTTCACACCAACAGTAACCTGTGCTCAGGATCAAACCCAGGACCCTGGAGCTGCGAGGTAGAAATGCTCTAACAAATTTAGCTGGTTCTGTTTCCTAAACAAACTGGTAGGGTAATTTAAACTACTCTGACCTTGACCAAGCAGTTACTAAGGATGAGTCTTTGTTTGTCCCTTGAGATTCATGTCTTTCTGCTCATTAGTCAAGTCAAGGCAAGTGGCTTTTATTGTCATTTCAACCATACACAGCTAGTTAGTACACAGTGAAACGAAACGACGTTCCTCCAGGACCGAGGTGCTACATAAAACAACACAACTACAGGAGACTACAAATATTTACATAAAGTGCACAGTGCAAACATGTGCAGACAGCACAAGACAGTACAAAACTACCAAAACAAGACAATGGGCACAGTAAGTTACAGTGCAGCACCAACTAGTACACGGTTCTGGTAGAAAGTGAATCAGATGACACTAGTGCCAAAGAGTAACAATATAAGTTGCTGTCAATGTAAACATAAGGAGTAGCAGCCGGGTAGAGCGTATAAAGGTAATGTACAGTATATAATAAATATTTGTAGCAGCAGAAATTGAGCCACTAAACCTGCACGAAAGTAAAACCCCTGCCCCTGTGCCAGAGTTCTGTCTGGCGCCCTGCAGGAACCCATTCCTGATGCACTCTAGTCTTGACCAGATGCCATGTGAACCTTTCTGGCAAGCTTTCTGTGTTCATATTCGGTTACATCCCTCGGGCAAATGTACATCTCTTCAGAATGGGTACAAATGTGTACCTCGAGCAATGAGAATGACTGTGTATATAATGTCAACTGAGTTATGTGAAAAGTGAAAACAAAATAACACAAGAATGAAGACTTTCAGTCTCACCAAGGTCATTATTAATTTATGTTTCTCTCTCTCTCTCTCTCTCTTTCTTTCTTTCTTTCTTTCTTTCTTTAGAGGAGATCAAGGTGTCTGTCAATGATTTCATTATCAAAGCGGCTGCTGTTACACTCAAAGTAAGTTTATATTTTCTCAGCTTTATGACCTCAGAAACCACTTGCCATTTATAATGACAGGCCAAATGTCAATCTAGCGCCTGATGAATACACAGCGAAAGGTGTTGATTTGCTACGAGGAGTAACACTGCAACAGTAACAACGTTGGTAGAGCAGTCAGTCAAAAATAAACCTCGCAGTTTCTAAGATATGGCTTCCTCTTGGTTTTACCCTGAAGCTCCTCATGTAGATCCATTAGGCCTCTTCTAAGGCATGATGCCAAGCCTTAAAATAGAACCCATTTTAAGTATGGTCTCTTCCTCTTTTTCTCCAGCTGTTAGTAGAAGTAAAAAGGAAATTAGCCAGATGTATGCCACCATTAACAGACAGGCCTTTGAAAATGGAAAGAAAGAGGGGAAGAGGGGGGAAAAATCACTATTAACGTCTGATTGTCACACCATTGTTTGGAGCTCCCTCTCATCCTGCCTCTGCCAGCACACTCGCTGATGTCTGTCACAACACCTAACGTGCCGCTCAGAGGAGCGATATTTTCTCCTGCACAATAGCTCGTAGCTTGTCAGCTGCTTCCTCTGAGCTGGCAGACATGCAGCTCGGGGTTAGTGGAAGTGGAAAGTGAGTCTGTAGCCCTTAAGCACAAGGAACATACACTCTAGCTCAGTGGACTTTAGGAACACAGGCTTCAGATAGCATAGCTGGATATTTCTGTTACCCTGGGCCACTTTGAATATTTAATCATGAACACAGTTGTGTGTGATTGTAAATGTAGTGTTTAATGATTTTATGTTTGGTAACTAAGTACCACAGTACTGTAAAGACTCGCCCTCAGGCTGTTTCTTGAGATTTGATTAAATCAGTGAGCTCAGACACTCAACAGGTGATAGGAAGAGCGTGGAGAGCAGGAGGTGAAACATAATATCATTGAGTGAAATTATTGGCTAATTTTTCTTTCCTGTCCGGTGTGCATGGATACATATGCAGAAATCAGAAGATGTTTAGAAGCTGACAACAGTCATTGCATGTCGATGGGAGATTAATGATACTCATGATTACTAATTAAGGACTGGGAGTTTGACCAGATATTATCTTACAGGGTAAAAATGTCTTTTTTTTAAATTCAGGTTGGCACTAAAGGTGCATTAGGTAAGATTTGTGGGGAAAATAGCTCTCTAACTGTTAACTGGGTCGAGTTGAATTAGATTCAAATGATTTATTTATTTTTTTAACTCATTGAGCCTGCCCCATTTCCACTCATGTAGACCAAACTCTGCCTTCTAAAACCTGTGGTGGTTCAACTAGAGTTAGCATGCTAACCAGAGTTAACATTAGCAAGGACCTTCATGACATCACTTTCCAGCACACTTGGACATGCAACTGTTAGAATGCCAAGTTATAACTCCATAAGTGTACACATGTCCTGAGACCAATGGCTTAAACTTTTTTTTTTTATTATTATTTCTACATAATGTTCCACATTATAGTACTAGTACGAAATTAGAAAGATTGACTATTGCACTGTTAAGGATTGTTGTTCGTGTACAGCTAACCTGTCCTGATGATGAACATTTACTACTCTCTGCTACTGCAGTGATTTGCTGAGAAGCAAAGCTGTACAACCTCATTATTAATTGAGCCAAATGAACTCTACATACATAACTAAACCTTAGGGAGTTTGCAGGCTAAGCCCAAATACTCTTAAATAAATCTTATTATGTGAAATAGGGAAAGAAGCTTATCCTCTCTCTCCTTTTTATTATGAATAAATAATCCACATGCTAGTCACACTTGCAGTCCACAATAAACACACTTTATGTCTGATAGAGTAAACGAGTGTTTATCACGCTATTCTAGGCATTGAACGTGAATAACGCAAGCAACATAAAAATGCTTGAGAAAAAACTTTCACCAACCAACACGTGTCAGCAGTCTGATGCCATGAAAAGACGTACAGTGCAACAAGTGTGAAGTGTAGAGATTTAGCGTGAAACATGCCGATTGGAAGATTGTTTCTCAGTAGAACTTCATCCTGCAGAACAAAAACAAGTCAACAGTGATGTGTTACTGCCCCAAAGTTCTTTTCTAATAACAGTATGTCCTGAACTGATTGATTTCCCTTATACCACAGCAAATTGCCAGCGATTTCATTTTTAGTGAGGTAAAAAATGAAGAATTAAAGAAGATTAAATTGCTGTTTTTTGTTGTTTATAGTTGTATTTAATTTTATGAAAGACCATCTGAAAGCCAGATTGGATCATGTTACAGCAGTGATTTCCTCACTAGCTTCTCTCTTTTTTCCTTTCTTAGAGTTACACCAAAAAAAAAAAAAAAAAAACCCTCAGCTTGCCATGTTGCTGAGAAACCAGAAGGCACAAAGTCCTCTGTTCTGAAGAGGCAGAAAACAGACTGACTGTTACAAAGCCTAACACTTGAGGCACTTTCATAAATATAAAGTAAACACCATCTTATAGGAAGCTTCACTATGTATTGCTGATGTTTTCCTTTGTTAAACAACAGCAAGGCTTTTCCTGCGTATTTTTAGCATTAGATTATTGTGGGGTGCCTGCCATACATGTCCCTGTGAATGAGTTGTTATTGTGATTTGCTTTACAGACAGCACTACTGTCTGAGCCATGCTGTTATAGAAAATTAATCAACACCTTCTGACCAGTCAGGTTCGAGAAGTCTCGAACAGTGCTGTAGTAGAATACTATTTACTTGTTAGCCTCAAGAAAGCCATTCTAACCTAAAACGGGTGAACAGGTGTGCTTTACTGTTTGTTCAGAGATTGACCTACGTCTGTTGCATACACCATCACCACAGACCTACACCTCACAGTGTCTTTGAACATCCACCACACTGCTTTATGCCTGACCTTTGACCTCTCAAACAGGAAATGCCAGAAGTCAATGTGACCTGGTCAGGAGAGGGACCCCAAGCGCTGGACTCCATCCATGTTTCCATCGCCGTGGCGACCGAGCGTGGCCTCATCACGCCCATTATCAAAGATGCGGCAGACAAAGGCGTGCAGGAGATCGCCGCCAGTGCCAAGGTAACGGTCACCATGGCAGCAGCACAGTTTCTAACATTAATGAGAGAAAGTGAAAGGGCAGGTCTGACTGCACACTGATGTTTAAAACACCTGAGAGCAAACCTTCCGGCTACTGGGGCAAATGACCTGCTGTGTTCCCTGACTAATGTGACTCATTTAGCTTTGATAAAGCCTGAGGTTCCATGTCTCTCTTATTTTATGTGATGGTGCAGGGTCATTGTATATTCTACATGTTAGATCTTAGCAGCTTGTAGTGTTATAGTGGATATCAGTTGCGATTTAGCAGTTGTGTTGCAGGAGTTTGAAAATGATGATTCCTGCTTTAAGACAAGTTGAAGGTAACACATTTTTACGTGGCCCTGCAGGGGTGGGACCAAGTCATTGTTTTGCAAGTCCCAACTAAGTCTCAAGTCTAGGCACTCAAATCCAAGGTCAAGTGCCAGTTGAGACCCAAGTCAAGTCACAAGTCAGTACTGACAAGTCACAACTCAAATCACAAGTCAAGACTGACAGGTCAAAGTTGAGTCATAAGTCACAAGTTAAGTCACAGATCAAGACTGATTAGTCACAAGTCAAGTCAAAAAACGTGAACTTAGAGTTTTAAGTCCTTAACAAGTCAGGCAGAGACTGGCAAAAATTTAGGCCCCTCATTTAACAGCTTAAGAGACGTTTTCCTAAATGTGCAGCAGGTAATAAGAATGCAGGTAATAAGAACAAGCTAATCTTGGCTAATGCTAGTTTGCATTTAAAAGCGTTGCTTTTCTTTATGTCTTTAAAATAAAAAGCAGCTTAATAACAGTATTGTAGCTTTCTTTGTAAGGTCAATGTTAAAGTAGCCAGACTTAGCTGCATGAGTTTCATTTTTGCATTTTGTATTATCTTTGGTATCATCTCTACAAATGAAGTAACCGTTATTGTTATGCTGTTGTCGCGTGCACCCTGACTGGCTGTCTGATTGGTTGACCGGGAATCTGGCAAATGATGAATAGTTTTTTGGGGAGAAATAACCATTTGATTTGCGGCGACCTTATTTAATTTCTCTTAAAATTTTGTCTTTGGTTTGGGAAAAGTATCTTATCAATTCTTCAATAAGTCAGCAAAGGCAAGTTGCAAGTTTTTTTGAAAGTGAGCGCATTTTGACTTGAGTTCAAGTCGTGTGACTCAAGTTCTGTGGTCCCACTTGAGAAATATAAAATCTATACATCAGCAACAAAAAAATAAAAACATTTCTCTGAAGCATTAAAGTTTTATGATAAATATTGCTCTTTGTGATTATGTGTGTGTAGGAAAAATAATTTTCACCTTCTGTGGTTTATGTGATCCAGATGTATAGTGTAGCGCTGTGGCAGATGTTTGTTCTGTCTGAGGCAGTGTAAAATTATATGATAGTTAATATTTGAATGCACTGGATTATTAAATCTTTGTAGTAATTAACATGTCAAACACAGTTTTAAAGGGATTTGACAGCCTTAGCACACACTCATGTAATCAGTGGAGTCAGATTGATTTGCAAGTCATTTTTTCCTATGCTTGAATTTGCTGCCATGGTAACAAAAGGGCATGAGTTTGCTGTGCTCCATACTGAGTCTACATCAGTTTGTTGGCTGACCTGCCAGACTTATTATTTAGAAGCACTCCACTGAAGCACTGTGCTGTTTCCTTGCTCATTATGAGTAATGCAGTTCTCTTAAATGCTAAACATTGCTGTATTACTAAGGGACAAAAGGATGTGAGCCACGGTGATGTTCTTTTCCCCTTTGCCTGGATTTGCTCTGGGTAACAGGCAGTTTTGTTCCTATTTCAATGATGAAAAGCAAATTGTTATGTGCGATAAGAAAGGAGCACACAAAGCTATTGTGCAAGGTGAGACAGCGTTGAGAGTGTGAAGTGCGGCTGATGGATCAGCAGGGGGTTGTGGTCAGTGGGTTATGAGGAGAAGTGTTTATCACAGTTCCCTTCACCCCTTCCTCTTTTTTTTTTTTTTTTCTTTGCCAGGTGCTGGCTCAGAAAGCAAGAGCAGGGAAACTGTTACCAGAAGAATATCAGGGAGGATCCTTCAGGTAAACAGCTTTAAATGAAAGGAACAGATTTTGATTGCCTAATGCGTTAATTTTAATGCTTTTTCTTTTTTTTTTTTTCTTCATTTCGATGTATAAGACTGATGAGAAATGCATTTATTCCACCACAAATCATAGACATAGCATTTCATCCATTCTCCTCTCTTTACTTCCTGTCTGAAACCTCCCTCATGAAAAGCCATTAAACACACCGTTAAGCTCACGAAGTCAGAGCCCTGCCCTGGCTGAGAAGACCTCTAAAAAAAGCGTACGCCCCTGCATATTTTATTCCTCCCTTCTTATGACCGTGAATACCGTGTGTAAAATCAACGAGGATAATAAATTGTGGGTATCAATTTACTCATTTCCACCCAAGGCTCAGGCTGCCACTTTTTTTTATATCATTTGAGACTTAATGGGGTCGATTAGAAATAAATGGGCTCTCTGTGGTAAAGATAGAACAGAAATCCCAGTAGTAAGACATCACTCATTGTCTTATTACTGAGCTTTTGCATTTCATGCTTTGTTCTTACTGTCCTACTGAGCCACATTGCCTAAGCAGTGTAGAGTTATTTTTCTTTCTTTCATATTACATAGGACGATTTCATTCCAGTTCCTCAGAAAGACACCCTGCCTAGTCTGCTTAGGAAAAACAATACTGCCCTATTTTAAAGAATTCTGCGTTTTCAGTGGAAAATGAGTCATCAGTTTGATTATCACCATCATCCACATCAGCCTGTGGATCAGTCTTAAGTCATTGAAGCATTTAAAACTGTCTGCTGTACAGACTGTGTAAGCACTCATCTCTGTTTTGATGATGATGGGATGGTGCAGGAGCAGACATTTTGACAGCTGGTATCTGTTTACAAACTGAATTGATTAGGCTTATGTTCATTGGCATAACTGTGAAACAACTTGATCAAAGTGTGACATTCACTGTGTGAGGAAAGCTAGTGAGTTTCTTAACATCTTTAGGCAGACTGAACGTTTTTACCGTTGCACTGTTGACTCATAAACATGAGTTTTATTGAAACGTATTAATACTTTCTCAAGAAAAACAGGGGGAAAAAAAAACAAAACTCAGTTTTGGTCAAAACCCGATTTCTCAGATTTGTTGTTTTCCAGAATTCAGCTACAGCAAAATCTGACTGGTTTTCCCAGACTGCCACATTTTAAAATCATTTTTCCATAAATCACAGCACTGTAGTTGCTGTTCTGCTTGACATTGCGTCTTCTCTTCCCCCTCAGTATCTCTAACCTGGGAATGTTTGGCATCAGCGGCTTCAGCGCAGTGATTAACCCTCCTCAGGCGTGTATTCTGGCAGTGGGGCGATCCAGGGCTGAGCTGACACCGACAGCAGAGGGCCTCTGCACGCAACACCTAATGACAGTCACCCTGTCCAGCGATGGGCGTCTAGTAGACGATGAGCTTGCCTCACGCTTCCTTGAAAAATTCCGCAAAAATCTGGAGAAGCCCCAGCGCATGGTCCTTGCTTAGTAAAGAGGACAGAAGGACAGAGAAGTAGAGAGGAGTATATCAGACTGAATGTTACCAATGATCTAGTATAGCAAGGTTAGTTGACATTCACTAAAGAAAGCTATTTAAAAATAAATACTGGCACACAGGTAAAATGTTAAAATGAACCATGTTACCCAAATCCCTTCTTTAATTTATTTGTTGTTACTGAAAAGATTTTGTTTTGGTTCATTTGGACCTATTCAGGTATTTAAAGATTTCACTAATATCATGTGTCAAAATGGGTCAGTGTAAAAAAAAATAGCAGTTTAATTTCTTATTCTCATTAATTCGGTCTTCAGTTTTGGCCATCTTTTCCCAAATATGCATTCTTTCTACATTTCCTCTGAAATATCAAAGGGAATACAGTGAAATCTTAAATCCTCACCTTCCCAAGTGGCACGACTGGCTGCCAGCTCACGTTCACAGAAGTGACATTACTTGAGCAGCAGTTAAAAGAGACATGGTTGCTGCCTTCACATATCTTGTTGGAAGAACATGCTTACCTGATATTGCAAGGTGCTATATGATGGAGAGACAAGAGATTTAGACATCCACTGGGAATTAGCATCAACTAACGCTTTACATGAGGAAAAAATAAATAAATGGGAACTCTGCGGTGTCATACACCAGACAGTAACACAAAATAAAATTGTCTACTGAATCATGATTATTGTGTGTAATATGTTTGTTTATAATGCAAAATTATGGATACTAAAGAAGTGTCAGTAGATGATTGCTCTAAAAGTGAGCTTCGGCGGCCATGCGCACTGCATGGATCAGTAGTGTGCACAGAACATTGTGTGCTGCTTTTCAACTCTGTACTATTGCGTCGCTTTCAAAGAGAGGTGTGTGTGTGTGTTTTCTGAGATGAGGGGTGCACAGAATAGGCGTGGGAGTGTGAGAGAAACACTGAGGGGAAGGTGTGTGTGTGTGTGTGTGTGTGTGCGCGTGCGTGCGCGCGCTCCTCACAGCTGCTTGCTTCAGTGTACCAGTGTACCCACTGTTCCTCCATTTCCCCAAGCACCCCTTCACTGTCTCCTAGTAACCACAGGGATGGAAGGTGCACAGCAGAAGAAAAGCAAAGCACAAATCCCTGTCTTGACAAAAGGACTGGTTTTATAACCACAGATTGGACAGCATTGATGGTGCACACCTTCTTATGCCCAGCATTCAACAATTTCCCCTTTAGAATATAACCAAGCCATAAAAACATATGTCTCCTCTTGCCAAATTTGAAAGATCTGTAATTTGAAACAATTAAATGTGTTAAAATTTCACACAGTTCGAAAGGAAGCAAAGCTGTGCTCCATTATCACTACTAAAATCAGTGACAATCGGTCATGCTATTGAAAGGGAGAGCTGAAAAATTCTACTACCGATCAGTAACTCACTGCCGCTATTATGAGACCCTTACGAGCCTTATATCATGGGGTCTCATCACAGGCATAAAACTACTACAGATGCACATAGAAGCACACTCATTGAAAGATAGGTAGGTCATTCGTGATTACTGTTCTTTTTAAGTCAAGAGTTTCAAGTCTGTAATCATGCTGTATCTCTTCCAAATAGCAAGCATGGTAAACAGAAAAGCTGCACTTGTTGTTCCATCCCCCCCCCCCCCCCCCCCCCCCCTTTTTTTTTTTTTAAACTCACTATTGCAGCTATATCACATGCACTTTCCAAATTACTGCTGATAATGTGACATTGCTTGTGTCTGTGATGCAGGCTGAAATACTTTATCTAGGGGGGTGTTTCACTATGCGTACTCAGGAAATGCGCCGCCCTATCTGGGCAACGCCACAGGCATCAGTGGCCTGGAGCCTGTGGTCTGTGAGCTCATGTATGTGGAGGTATGCATAAGAGTGCAGATACCGTTTTTCCTCTGAATATATTGTGCTCCCCTGTGATGCAGAAGTTCGAATAGATGATATTGCCTGGCCTTACGTTTCTCAGAGTAAGGCTTCACCCTCCCTGCATGATTGGAGAGAGCTGGCTAGTGGGTAGGAATTGGCAGGTGACCAAATTGGGTGGAAACCTACAGTCTGGGCTAGAAAGAAATCAGACCAGGCCTCTACTTTATACCATTCTGGCTATTTTTAAGACCATTGGTGGTGCTATTGTTACTCGATCTACAAAAGTAAAAAAAAAAAAACTCACTTCAAGCAGTTTGTTAACAGCAAATAAGATAATATGGAATATAAATTTATACCACCCGGCCCTGACTAGAGTCACGCTCTGCTTAGAGGTGTATTCATGGGCTGTGTTCTTTGTTGCTGTTTCAAGACTAATTGGTATGTAGATGAGGTATCAGCATGGTAGTGGACGATGAGCTTTCGGTGTGAGACAAACTCTGTCAGATTAAGATCTATAACACCAAACTGTCAGCTGAGCAGATGTTAGAAGGTCCTCCATGTCGGTTGGGGATAGGTAGATATATGCGATGTGCACTGATGCCAGACATGGAACAGCAGTGCTAGTGCAGTGCAGAGTGCTAGTGTATGAAAATCTTCAGCACCAAACCAGTTGTGATATACTGGCTTTTTTGGTTTTTGCTTGCAGCGTCATGCATTTTGCCTGCGGTTAAGAACAACCTTGTTAATTACTAATGGAGGAGTGATAATGGAATTAGAGAGTAATGTTAAAGAGCTCTGTAAAGTTAGAGAGGGAGGAGACTCATTAAAGACCTCGTTAGCTTCCCTGTAGTGAAGCCACTAATACAAGACTAGCTTGGCTTTACAAGCACCTTCGAGCCAGCGCTAATTCCATTCAAATGAAGTTGGGAAAGTCTTGTGGAAATCTTCCATGTACAAAAGCCACATTAGCACAGCAAAGCAAAATTTGACATTTTACCTGCCCCTAGCCACAGTTTGACATTCTTTGCCTTTGGTAGAAAAGCATAGTGGGATATGGCTATCTCATTAAATAAAACAGTTGGAGGTAAGACTGGTGGAAAATCAAATTTGCCACTGAGAGTCTCTGTTAGGCTCTTGTAAGTCTTTAGGATAAAATCCCTGTTTGCCTGGTCACACATTGTTTTGTGGACTTTAAACATTGCATTAATCTACTGACCCAAATGCTCACTCTCAATGTGAGATATAGTTACAAAGCAGTGCCATAGTGTCGCTTTCTTATGCTTTCCCATACTCCCAGGAAGCAGGCTGTGGTCGAAAATCTTTCTGCATTCTTTATTTAAGATTCAAGCAGAATAACGTTGAAATGGACCAGTGTTTCCAGCTTGGATCCACACCACTATCACATGAGCAAAGCTAACAGATCGTGCTGAGAATAAAAAGAAAATAAACTTCCCCTGTCTGTGCAGGGCCCGAGTCTCCAGTCTCGATGAGCTCACTTCAAGAAGGTTAGAAAGAGGAACTGAGGCTCACATTTCATCAGGACGAGGCTCTAGAGAGATGTCCCAGCTTGTCTGCTACTTCAAAGAACATTTGCTCTAGCTCATGTTAAAAGACCACTCCCAGTGTTTGAACTCTTTTTCACTCGATACAAATGTGATTTATGTATAATTAATATTTGACTAAAATAGGAATGAAGTTTAGTGATGTAACAAAAACATAAAAAAGAAAGTCCACGGTGTTATTTTTGACAAATATATTGAAAGGCCTTTGTGGTTTTTTTTTGCGATATTGAAAGCCTCCCCAGCTGGGCTATATCCTAAGTGTGGAAAGAAACCTGGTATTGGGTCATATTCGTTTTATTGTTCCTGTCTTGATATGCCTTTCTTTTTAACATACTGCAGCTTGCCCGAAGAAGCCCCACCAATTAAATGAGAACTGAACCTAATTTAATCACTTGGTGTTATGAACCAAGGACATAATTTAGTTATGGTAAGGTGTGGTACCTTCGACACCTTGGCAGCTGCATGAAAGTGAATAATAAATTATAAGGCTACACATGTCTCAGTGTTTTATAGTATCATTGCTTATCAATGTTGATACGCCCTGATACTAGTGACATCCTGATATCAAAGAATGTTGTGCACCTAAGAGCAATCATAGAGAACACTGTACATATGAAGTGTTCAATATCAGTTAGCTAGCTTTTTCATAGGGGCTTGGCTGCTATAACCCCTCACTCAGTTTAATGAGTTTTTTTTTTTTATTTCAATAAGAAGCTTGGCAATTTCCTATGTTCACATAAACGGGTACATTAACTGTTATGGTTTCTGGAACTGAATGTGTTTGCTGTTGTTCTGTTGTCAAGCCATTTGACTGCTGTTGATGCTTTTATAGGGGTGAAAACCGCAGGCTTCCACCTGGTACACTTTCAGTTCATAAGGCAGATTCCTTATTCCTTCCCTAAGCCAGTAACCTCTGATCAACAACCTTCAGAACCTGGGGTAGGCCTACTGTTAATTCATCAATGAGGATGATGTAGAGAAGGACTATTTTAAAAGTACAAGTAGTTAAGAGTTATGGGCAGATCACATTTCTAGCTTATTAAAATTATTTTAAAAATTTTTAAAAATGTGATTGTTTTTACATAGCAGATGTTTGTCTTTTTTGATAATAATCCGACTTCTCAGCTTGCTGTAATTTTGGTTGACAATGTAACCAGCCCTGCAATAGTCTAGTGTCCAGGGTGTACTCCCACCTCGCACTCATTGTTCCTGAGATAGTCACCAGATATCTACCGCAACACTGATCAGGATAAAGCGGTTCCTGAAGATGAAAGAATGAAAGAAACTAGCCATGGTAATTCAGCTGTCTACACAGACAGAATACTGAAAGTGTCTTATTTGTGTATTGAGAATGAAAATTTGTGACTTGTCTCATCACTTGATGTCAGAGTTGATGTCTTCCAACTTGCCACACCTTTGAGTTTTGGTGAATTGACATCACTGGTATAAACTCGTGTTATCTTTAGAAGGAAGATAATATGCCAAGAGAAATACATTTTAATGTAGTGTACTCTTCTAAGAAAAGTGCTTGTTAAGATGGTTCTTATGCCCGGACTCTTCTTCACAGTATGCGCATACTGAACATGCTTTCAGTGCACTTAATACTGTTTTCCTTTATGCTTCTGTAATGATTTATAATCCTACTATCTGGTGTCACCCAGAAGAGAATGAGTTCCCTTTTGAGTCTCTCAATTTTTCTTTCTCATGTCATCTCAGGGAGTATCTCCTTGCCATTGTCACAACTGGCTTGCTCATTAGGAATCTAAATCTGCATCCGGATTTCTGCAAAGCTGCTTTGTGACCTGTGTATTGATAAAAGTGAAGATGTTTGATAGCTGCATGTATGCTTACTGTACTGAACACGTGATATTAAAGGATTTGGATTGCGCATGTAGTTTTATGACAAACAGAGTGATGTGACCCTCTCCTGACTGCACCATGGCCACGCCTGGGGTTGTTACCAGAATTGTTGACAGGATTTCCTCTCTACTGCTTTTTGCTGCAGTCTGCTTTTGCTATTTTCCTGTACATGAAGGAGGCATATAGGCACATTTCTTAACCCATTCATGACCTTGACGTCTTTCTCATGAAGCTAGCTGTGTTTAAGGAGGCTTGTGGTCTTGCAGGTCATTGTAACAGCTCATACTCTTGTGCATTTCCCCTCACCTTGAGTCTATTTCCGAGTCTCCATTAAGTGACTGTGCTGTGAGTTTCCATTAGTCAGGCATATGATACGCAGGAATCCAGCTGACTGTACAGACTGTGACGCCTGGGACTTTAATCCAAATAGGACTTGTCTTCCTTTCCAGCGCATCCACACACAAGCTGGGCTCTCTCTGTGTTTGTACAGCACAAAGCCCTGATCTTTTAGCCAGGCGTAGTCATGGCCCTGTGATCCTGGCTGTCCATCAGCCCACTCAGCTATGTTAATCAGCCATGGAGTGAATAGGCGAGAGTCCCAGTCTGTGTTCTATGACCGGGTCTCAGTGGACAGTACTGAATGAATATTTTTCTATTTTACACGCCTCCACTTGACTTTGGCTTGAGGTACGTGTGAGTCAGATATTATGAGAGAGAGTACTTGGGTACTATTTAAAAATCAGAGTGTTCGACTGAAAACATTTCCTTTGTTCTAAGGCAGTCATTAGAAATTCCCATTAAGAATGCTGTTGATGTAATAATTCTGTATCTTAAACTGTAAACACCACTGTACATTTCTCTGTAATGTTCTGTATTTACTCTCGAATCACTATGTTGGCCACAATGGTATGCCTGGTTTTCAGAAGAAAGGTTGCAAAGTGAAGGCGCATGTTTCCGTGGTGATGTTTCCTACCGCAGGAAGCCCTCTAGTTTCTGCCGCCAGCCACGTCCTGTCACCACACTGACGAGTCATGCTATACCAAGATACCACTCATTTAGTAGCATTTTTAGCTTCCACTCTTCATGTAGTTACTATTTTATCATCTTATGTTGCTTTTGAAGCATTTGATTCTAGTTGCCGGCCTCTTCAGTGTCACTAAAAGTTAAACATCTATCAAAAGGTGCAGTGTGTAGAAGGATCTGATTTTCGCTTGGCCTCACCAGGGAGCCGTGCTAGTCGTTTTGGGCTAAAAAGGAAAAAGTATGTTGCTTTGCAGGAATGCAGAGGAAGTTCCATTAGTCTGTGAGAGCGTTACCACAGGACGAACCAACCACCAGATGATATTAAGAGCTCGGATGGCCTGAGTCATGCCAAAGACCGCACGGATGGAAAGTCCTACTGGATAACTTACTGATGAGTGAATAGTCTAAGATGTAATTTTTGGATAAGATTTTTGGCAACACTGATAAACCTCCTGTGTTCTATTATAACTCATTCAGGATTGTCTGTGTTCCCTTTTTCCATTATGTAATGGCTAATTCTGGCATTACTGGGCAGCATTATTACATCCTTGTTAGTCTTTTTATAAATCGACCACTTCTAGTGCGCTGTACCTGCCTGTGCTGCGGAGATGGCTATGATATCTCCTTTTATATAAGAATCTCATTTTACATTTTATAGGTGTGTGTGTGTGTGTGTGTGTGTGTGTGTGTGTGTGTAATATAATATATATATAATGTGTATATACACACACACACACACACACACACATATATA
>CM040983.1:13552726-13565656 GCA_022985145.1 Pangasius djambal
TGAATCATCACTCTCCACCTATCCCTATCTTCTGCATCCTCAACACTTGCACCCACTAGCTTCATATCCTCATTTATTACCTCCATATACCTCCTCTTTGGCCTTCCTCTTCGCCTCCTGCCTGGCAGCTCCATGTCCAACATTCTCCTACCAATATACTCACTCTCCCTCCTCTGAACATGTCCAAACCATCTTAATCCCTAACTCTGTCCCCCAAACGTCCAACATGAGCTGTCCCTCTGATGTACCCGTTCCTAATCCTGTCCAACCTTGTCACTCCCAAAGAGAACCTCAGCATCTTCAGCTCTGCTACCTCTAGCTCTTACTCCTGTCTCTTCCTCAGTGCCACTGTCTCTAAACCATACAGCATGGCCGCTCTCACCACTATCTTGTACACCTTCCCCTTGATTCTCGCTGATATTGGTGTAAATGGAATAAAACACTTGATGTGTTGTCATTGGACAATAATCAGCTTTAGGGTGGTGTGTTGCAGTCTGATGCAAAGTTACTTATTTTTAAATAAATATTTTATAAATATTTGACAGTGTCATCATAATGAAATTATAATGCACTATTTGCGAACACCTGATCATCACATCCATATATGGGTCTTCCCCACACAATTGTCTAGAATGTCTCTGAATGTTGCTGCCATTAGATTTCCTTTCACTGGAATTAAGTGGGCCAAACCTGTTCCAACATGAAAATGCCCCTGTGCACAAAGTGTGTTCCATAAACATATGGTTTGCCAAAGTTGGTGTGGAAGAACTCAAGTGGTCTGCTTGGAACACCAACTTTGTGCCTGGCCTTCTTGCTGGACTTCAAGGCTCAACCTCTTGTGCTCGTCAAATCAAGTCAAGTTGGTTTTTATTCTCATTCCTCTATATAGGTGGTATACGTTGGAACGAAATGTCATTTCTCCAGGGCCATGGTGCAACACATAACAGAACAGTAGCACGGAACACAGGACTACATAAAGTGCAAATGTGGTTCTTATGGCTGAATGGGCACAAATCCCCACAGCCACAGTCCAAAATCTAGCAGAAAGCCTTCCCAGAGGAGTGGAGGGTGTTATAACAGCAAAGGTGGACCAAATCCATATTAATGGCCACGGTTTTGGAATGGAATGTTCAGTAGTCAGATGTCCAAGTACTTTTGGACATACAGTGTATAATTTATCAATTGTATTTATTATCATTTGTATTAGAGTGAGTTTGATTTTAATGTTTGACATGTGACGTACCAAATGTACACTGAACTAAAAAGTCAGGGATCCAATCTTATCCACAAAGTGTCGGTTTGGCTGCAGGTTTTCATTTCATGCCAAACAGAAGCCACACCCAATACTCACGATTCCTTTGAAGACTGAGACAAATTGATTGAACAAGTGGAATTAGGTGTGGCTCCCTCCCGGCTGGAATGGAAACTTACAGCTACATGGGAACTTTGCGAATAAGATTGGACAACACCGTTCTGATGTAAGCCAGTATGGTAAATGTCATAGTACATCCTTATATCAGCAAAGAACTGTCGCTTGACTCAAGCGTGACATCAGAATTGACAGCTGAAGTGTGTTCACGTAAGTCTTAAGTAAATATTTATGCAGGTTTATGTCAGTTGTCATGATAGGCTTATGGAGGTGTTATGCAGCCTTATGGACACTTACATAAAGCATTACTCTCACATCCCCTCTGCACATGGACTGACATCACATGGACAGAGAACATTGTTCAATCAGCATTTCACAAGTTGGGAGTTCCCCTAATTGAATTAATCACTGAGTCTACAGTTTAACTGTCTTATGTGCTGTTTAGATTCACACCAGCTTTGTCAAAACGAATGTAGTCAAACCCGAGAGTCAGTGGAAAAAATAAAGATCGGAAGTGCAATCAATAATGCTCTTATTGAGATGTCTTTTCAAAAGCAAATTACTGTATTTGCCTGTTGGTGCTGTCACAATACGTCATGTGGCTCTCCTGCAAGCTTAGAAACTCAGCTTTCCTCACAATATCTCTGTGTGTAGAGCGGATTATACTATGTATTAAATTAGGTGCCTTGTAACAACTGTGAAGAGATTACCATTTTTATTGGTGTAATTTGTCTTTACTGCATGGATAATCCTCACAGATGCGTCAACGTTCAAAATGTACACCACGTCTGTCACCTGTTCATGAAATGTCTGATAGGACTCAGGAGTTCATTTACAATGCATACACATTACTCATCCATAGACATCGTCTATCCTGAGCCATCATATTCATTAAACACAAGGAGGGTGGGATTTTGCTCATGCCAAAGAGTGAGTAATAACACGTGGAATGATTAGGGTTTCTGAATCACCATGCTGTTAGTTTAGCTGTTTTGATTTCTCCAAACCACTTTGATGGGTGTTGCTATTAGAGACATAAAAACACTTTCTCTCAGTGCCTGAATCGTTTGACATAGAGTCAATGAATCATGCTTTTAAATTTGAATTTGCCTGATCCTTATGATTCTAATTCTTAGGAAGGTTAGACTCCAAGGGAAAAAAAAAAAGATTCCATTGGGAACTTTATTTTTAGGGATCTTGAGTTTGTTGATCTGGGGGAACCCTCAATGCAGCGGTTCCCAAACTGGGAACTCAGCGTCTCCTCTTTTAGAGATTAATATTAGAAATATTGCTAGCACACCGCATTTAAATGAAGGGTGTATATACTAGACCATTATTGAGTATGAACACTAACCTGTTTTCCTTTGACAGATAGTGTTTGAATTTTAAAAATATCTCAAAAGGTCTTTTATGCACCCATCTTCTGGATTTTCTAGATTAGTAAATACTTTTAAATGTAAAGACAGACTTTTCAATTTAAGACAAAGCTCATGACAACAGTCATGACAATGGCAAAAAGAAAGAAAGACAGACTTGTCAGTCTATTTGCCGGGCATGATATCGCTAAACATTTTATGGTTTGACTTGGAAATCAGACAGACAGGTGCCATCTAGTGGGTTTCATTTATGATCCTCCAAAATGTAAGTAAAGTACGCAGGCGAGTATGTGAACAATGCCGCTCATGTTACCGCTGCTTCTGCAAGTGCACGCAAAGTCAAATATATGCATCCAGTATAAAACAGATGCAAAAGCCCTGCATCAAGTATAAACCAGACCCCGCTGCTTCACGTCAGGCCGTATCACACCACCTCAGCATGGACCGTTTTCCTATTTCCTGTTTTATTCTTTACGTATCGTTAAAAGCTGGATGGAACAGTGTAAAGAGACATGTTCTTTCAAACACACCTCCTAATTTTTTGAAAAGACATACAAGCTTACCATTCCCACTAGACTGATAAGTCTTTCCTTCATGAAGAAAAACCACATCACAACATCAACAGAAGTCAAGAATACTCTGGAGAAGGTAGGCATATCATTGTCAAAATCTACAATCAAGAGACACCTTCATGAATGTAAATACAGAGGATTTACAACAAGGTGCAAACCACTGGTAACACTCAAGAACAGGAAAGCCAGATTAGACCTTGCCAGAAAACATCTAAAAAAAAAAGCCTCCCATGTTCTGGAATAAGATTCTTTGGACTGAGGTGTTATGGCATGGGCATGTATGGCTGCCAATGGAATGGGTTCACTGGTGTTTATTGATGATGTGACTGGTGACAGAAGTAGCAAGATGAATTCTGAGGTGTATAGGGCTATACTCTCTGCTCACATTCAGCCAAATAGCACCACAAACAAGTAGCAACTGAAGGTGGCTGCAGTGAAGGCCTGGCAAAGCATCTCCAGGGAGGAAACTCAGTTTTGAGAACATGGGCTCCAGACTTCAGGCAGTCATTGACTGCAAAGGATTTTCATCCAAGTATAAAAAATTATGGTTATATTTACAATTATGTCACTTTGTCCAAATACCTTTGTCCAATTACCCCTGAAAATGGAGGTACTTTGCTGAAAATGGCTGTAATTCCTAAATGGTAAATGCCATATTTGGTATCATATGTGGTACCTCTTAAAATAAAGCTGAAAGTCTACACTTCGATCACATCTTGATTGTTTTATTTCAAATCCATTGTGGTGGTGTATAAAGGCAAAATCACAAAAACTCCGCCATTGTCCAAATACTTCCAGACCTGACTATATATATATATATATAGGTTGGTCAAGGCTTGGGGTTACATAAAATTCATAATGTTGTTTGGGGTCCATTTTGTCCATTTCCTTAAATGTTCTTTATAGAGGGTTTCCATTTCAGAAAAAATAGAAATTCTTCAGGAAGGCTATTTAGGGCCTGTATCTTCTCTTAATTCATAAAAATCAACCGAAATTCACCCACATTGCTCCTGCTCGTTAAAATTCTTATGTCTGTTGCATGAGGTTCAGTTTAAACAATGCTGTGATTTATGCTATATATATATATACCGTAAATGAATAGGTAACAGTTAGAAACACTGCGTAATTATTGGTTAGAAAAGTATTTTTGTGTGCAGGGTGACGGTTAGATTCTTTTTCTTGCACTCTGTGAAAGGAGGAGTGAGGGGGAGAGACGTCTGGCTGAAAGAAAAGGTAGTGAATTGAGCGCCAGTTCAGAAGGAGGCAATTACAAAGGAGCAGATGTGTACTGTGTGGATGTTGAGGACCTTGGCACACTGAAGAGAGAAAGAGAAGTGGCTGAGCAGTGAGAGAGGCTTTGACATGGAGCAACAGGAGACCTAAACTGAAGCAATAAAACCATACAAACCAAAGCTAAGGGTGAGAGAGGGTGAGAGGAAAGGAGGCAGCAGAGGGAGCAGTAGAGGGAGGGGCAGAAGGGTGTGTTCATATACGCACCACCCTCTTCCATCATAGCAGTGATAGTGAGACCTTCTCTCTCTCTCTCTCTCTTTCTCGCACACACGCACACACACACACACACACACACACCACTGAAAAGTTAGAGCAAAGTCTCTCGTCTCCGACAGGCTAGTAGCCTCCCTCTGCACGCTCCCCTGAGGGCACTGGACCCCCGCTCCCTCCCTCTCTCTTTCAGTCACTGATTCATTCCTTCACTCACTCCCTCACTCATACTCATTCATTCAATCAATCCAAATTCTCAGCAGCTTCCCTTGTCAGAGAGGAGGTAGAGGAATACAGGAATCTGCTACAGTCTCACCTCAGCCAGCATGTGGATTCTCCTGCTCGGACTCATCTCTGGACTGGTGGCCTCCTCTTGGGCAAGATCTGGTCAAGGTGAGAGAAAAGTGCTTGCTTTAATGATGGTAATTTACTGGGTCTTGATTTTTAACATTATATTTATGTATTTATTGTTTTTTGTTTATACTGATTTTTTTAAGGTAGTCAATGTTACTGCTATGTGCTTTTTTTCTGCTTTGTGAAGTGTTTTCGTCGAATATGCGTGCAAATGTGTGTGGATGTAAGTACTGAATACACGGATGCCGGCAAGGCAGCATGCGTTTCGTGTGGCAGACAGAGCAGACAAAGGAGACGGCTGCCGGCTCTCCAGACAGACAGAAAGAGAGAGATATGGAGAAACATAGACAGATGGAGAGAGAGAGAGAGAGAGAGAGAGAGTAAACTGGGCAGAGGCACAGACAGACTTGGTGAAAAGGAGGCTTTGCTTTAAATATGTAGGTCTATCTTTTTTTAATCTTTAATATCACATCATTTTATTCTGCCTCTATATGAGCCATTAAAATGCATGGTTGGATCAGTGCACTTCTTCGTTTCGTAGCTTTTCCAGCTTACAATCAACTGAGCTACACAAAGGAAATCGATCAACTGTACTGCTATTCTTCTGCTTTTCTTTCACTCATTGTTTCTAGCTCAGTCTCTTCTTATCCTGAAGTTAGGAAGCTGGTAGTGAAGCTAACAGGTCTAACTGTATGTACATGCCTTTGAATTGGGAAGTGGATACTGACTATGTCTGGTCTAGCTCTGTAGGTTCTGTGTGTGTGTGTGTGTGTGTGTGTGTGTGTGTGTGTGTGTGTGTGTGTGTGTGTGTGTGTGTGTGTGTGTGTTGAGGGAGAAATGGGGAGACTCTTTGGCTGGATGCCAGTGAGCCACCACTGTGGAGCTGTAAATTTCTGGCACTGGCAAGCAAGAGAAACAGGAGGTGGTTTAGGATGGTGTTTGTAGGTTTAGGGCTTTGTACTGTGCACTGTGTAAAAGTGAAAATGGAAAAGAGTGAGTGCAAAAGAGAGGTAGCTAGAAAGTAACAAGCAAGCAGACAGATCACAACCTCCATGGTGAGCTGAGAAAATGAGATTTGTTGTAAGATACCCCAAGGGTAAAGTGCCCCACTGCTCACCATCCATCACACCCTGAGGCAGCCAGGGTGGCATGAAGCTAATATGACATTGAGAGAGCCAATACAGCTAAACATGGGCTCACAAATTTGTAACAATTTGTTTAGCATAATTTGTGCAACGTTATAAAGGATACAAAGAATAGGGTTAGAAGAAGGGTTAATACTCTTACCTTTTCTCATAACTTCATGTGAATGATTCCCAACCACATCGCCCACACTTATTTTTCCTCAAATTCAAATTCAAATTATACAAATCTGCTAGAGTCAAGTCATATGAAAACCTATGGCAATCTTAGCAATCACTATTTTTCATATACCTTCATGCCTTTGAAGAAGCTTCCTGTTGTTGGAATATCAACTTTTTATATGAGTTCATGCTGAGACAGCACAGAAATACACAACCTCAACACACTAACTTGGTGTTACTGGACTTCATGTTGTGGTTGGTGTGTACTGTAGTCCTGCTATTATTATTTTTTTTCTCGTTAAGGTTGAGTAGACTGCCTACATTTCTCAATAGCCAAGCCACAGGAAGATGGGCTTTCTCTGGTGCTCTCAGGAACATGCTTGGTTCAGTCTGGCTTTGGAGTTGTACATGACCTTGAGTTTGTAACTTCAAGGACATACTGATGAAACAAGCAACCTTGATTGGCTTCACTTGGATTTTTTTTTTTTCCACATATCCTAGCATTCCTTGTTACACATGAGAAGAAGTGTAAGGTCAAATTCCCCATCTGTGTTAAGACAGGGCGCTGAAACTGGTCTGTCTCTGGTTGCAAGTTCACTCCCATTATCTCTTTCCAGTTCTGGGAATTGAACACATGATGATCTGGTCACAAACAGAAAATAATGTAAATCAATTAACCAATTTCTTCTATTTTGGGCTTTCTGATTGTATTTTGTAATCGTCATTTTAATTGTCTAGCAAAAGTGTAGTCAGAGATTTGGGCATAAACTGAATGACGTTTCCTGTTTTGAAAGTCAAAACCCAACCAAATGCATCCCTTCCCTGTAGCGCATCCTCCAAAGTCACATGCTCAAAGCACAGATTAGGAGCCTTCTTATACTCATTAGTTCGACGTCCATATATTGCAAATATTATAAATTTGTAGAGGTTTTCAGACCTAAAAATCAGACCCCATCTTAATTAATCTATTAATCCATTTGAAATTACTTCATTCAACATACATAAATCTCACCTTCTCTGTTTCCTGTGGGTTTTTTTCATAATCTATAACATTAAAGGGGATTTTTTAGTAAGTGTTACCTTTCCATCGTCCTCCCACATTAGATGCAACACGTCAGCTTGTGGGGTTTGAAAAAAAAAAACATTATGTTTTTCCACTTCATGGATACAAATTTCTCACAAATGTGTTGCAAAGGCCTTTATATAGCCACAAAAAGTGTGTGTGTGTGTGTATGTGTGTGTTTACCTAAGGTGAATGACCAGCTTTGCTGAACTTTAGCAAACAGCGAGACTGGAGTTCTAGTCACATTAAAATACACACACACAGCGACACACTTGCAGACCCTCACACTACCTGGAGTGTCATGTTTCAAGGTGAGGAAGGCCATTTGGTGTCGACTCAAGCCTCACAAAGAGGACTTGTACGTGGCCAAGCGTCACCTGCTGCTTCCTAGCTTTTCCACGTGCTAGTGATTTGGCTTCGTATCTTCTTTTAACTTTGATCAGGGACCAGCTGGCAGTAGTACAAGCATGCCTACTGGCATGTCTAGTAGTAGTAAATCAATGATACCGGATTTGTGATATAATCTTGAAGACATTTCTACACACTTCTAGCAGTGAAGCATCTTCAAAAATAACACATGCAGTTGCCTAAATTACTATTAACCTAATATTCAAAATGATCCAGATAACTGAGGTTTCATACACATACTCTTTGAGAGAGAACAAGCGAAATTGGTTTCAGACTTTCGCTCATTTCAACATGACACCCACCGCCCCTGACCCCTGCATCTCATACTCACTGAATCCCATAAGAGGAAGGATGCAAAAAGTTTAACCCCTGACCTCTGCGCATAGCTTTATAACTCTTTTTCTCTTTCCCTCACTCATTCTCTCTCCTTCTCCCTCACACTAATCTTGCTTTAAACTGATCTTAAATAGATGAAAAGGCTCTCACATTTCAACTGAACTGTATCTCCTGGACTGCTGTTAAACCTATTAATTACATTTTAAAGCCTTTCTGTGGGGCTCCTGCTCCCTGCACTCTTTCCCTCCTCTCACTCATTTTAACATACACTCAGCCCTTTGTGGGGTAAAGAAGCTGTGCTCCAAAACAAGCTCAGTGCAGATCTCGAATATGCCTACTATACCACAGTATAACTAAATTAATTTCCAGATCCACAATGTACTATAAAAGGAGTGGAGCCAAACAATCCAATGGAATGGAGACATGAAGATTTGTGCATGTTTTGAACGTTTTCAGAAATAGAAATAGAAATAGAAACAAAGCTATTGTTTGCATGAACTGATTTATATTTGTTTTAATTCAGCTTCCAAATATGGTTAAATAGTTTTAAATAAAGAGGCACTTTAACAGAATATTCTAGCAAGTAAGCAGAGAGTGAAAAAGTGCACCTATTCAAAGTTTTCAGCTCTTTAGAGAAGAGTACTTCTTGAGGCCAGTGTCCTCCAATAACAATAGAGGTGTAAAGAATGGTAGGTGGGGGTGAGGGGTGTCCTTCATTTGACTTTGACATGGCTGCATTAGATCTCTGGTTTCACTGCCTGCCTACACTCGTGAGTGGATGTGGTCTTAAAAGAGTAACTGTGACTGAGCACCATGTACTGGGGGCAAACAGTACCCAAAGCATTGTGTTGAATTGCCATGAACTTTGCTCAGTCTTCATTCTATTGGTAAATTGGTACAATAATTGTGACAGTAGTACTATAATTCACAATAATTCACTTATTCAGTTGACACATCATGAGCTAAAAGCACAATTTCAAGTCTAATTTCCTGAAATAAATTAACTCCAGTTTGGAAGATGGGTTTTGCCCTAGGCTTAAAGTCAAGTAAATGTCACCTTAAGACGTTAGAGCAACATTTCCTATCTCATATTCTCTGATCACTTCTGTGTTGTTGTTGTTGCTACTGCTTCTCTGTGTGGTTTAATCAGAAACCCACAAGCCAAGGCAGAAATACAGACCCCACCTAGAGCAGCTGGAGGTTCTGGCAACCTCTCTATAGACAACATCATTCACGCTTTCTTTCTTTTCACATCATTTGTTTACTACCCAAATCCCTTAACTCCATTAATAGACAATGGTTGCTTTCAAAATCAGCGCTTTTGAACTAGCAGGACTCAACATGCTGTGTAAACCAGCTTGACTACCAATTTTGCATGTAAATGAAGACACCTTGGATGTTTTTTTTTCCAAGAGTCTGAAGTGACTCTACAGGCCCAGAAGCTATGCTTTTCCTTCAGGACGGTGTATTCAGCAGGTCTATGTGTGCCACTCCTGGGTTTATTCTGAAAGTGTGCCAGAATAACTCTCTGCCCAACCGTCATTAACAGCCACTCTAGCTCCTCTTCCTCTTTGAGTTCCTGATGTGTGCTGAGGCAGTATGCTGAGCAATGAAAGTAAACGCCATGGCCGTTGCAATATTTTCATCTCTGACCACAAATGTAAACGAGCTTAGAAGGAGGCTGTTTGTGCGCATGTCAACTAAATGATAAGCTGTGATACTTCAAATGCTGACACAAGTTTGGAAGACAGCATTCCTAATGTAATGCATTTAAAATGAATAGACCACAGAGTCATGTTCTTCTCAGGTTGGCATGCAACTCATTGCACTGGAAGAGCCATATCTCTGTGTGCTGCTTTAAATCAGTCAAACGTAGTCCGATGGACTGGCCAAGCAGAGACATAATGAACAGGGATTTCTTCACATACAAAAAAAAAAATAAGTAATATATTACATATGTTGAAAATTTAAATATGCAGTTTATTGGCAGCATATTGTAATATATGCTGTTTTTAATATGTATTATATGTTGCAACCCGTGACTTAAATTTCACAGTCACAATATACACAGTTCAAATACAAACTCTAAATCTTCATCCATATAATAAGTTCTACTAATATTAAAAATGTATAATAAATATTTTTCTTGGCCTGTCCAGATACTTGCTGCAACTCCCAACAGCACATACAGCTGATTTCTGTTGCTGTACTTCTAATTCATCATGTACAATAATAGGATGTGCTAGATCAAGTGCTATTAAATAAGCTGCCGAATAATGAGAATGGAAGCAATATTGTTAAATTAGGGAACATTTATAGTGATTGCTGTGATAGTTTTCACAATTCACGCAGCAATATATTGACAATATACTAGAATCTTATTTGTTTATTTAAATGCTTGCCATCTTCTCATTCATATATCATCCTATTAGTTTTTCTTTTTCTTTGTTTATTTTTGAATTTGTATCTCGATTTTACATTACATTGTATAATAGTTGATGGCAACAAATAAAATGCAATCTAGTCCTTCAGTCAGCATTTTCTATCCCCCACATTTTTTTGGGCTTAAAGGCAGGTGCTTATGATTAAATGTGGTGGTCTAGATGCTATTAAAATACCCTGTGTACAACACTGTGAAGTACATACAAGTAATTTTTAATAATCTGAATGGGCTATGCAGAAAATAAACTTAATCACGTGCAAAAACTCTGAATATGGACTAATTATTGATGTATCTTTTGAACTCGCTGAAGTCGTCGTTGCCAGCTCTGAAATGCGCCACTGACTTGATTTAATATTTTGTCAGAAAATGGTATAAGCAAATGAATATTTAAGAACTTGATTAAGAGCACTTGATTAAGAGGGGTCCTCCCCTAGGTTATGTAACAGTTAGAGGATACTGCTAATGAACCACATTAAAACCTAATAGAAAAACTATAATGGGAACCATGGAAATGATCCAGTATATTTTCCTATTTCCTAGATAAGAACCTTACAACCTAATGGATGAACATGTATTGGAAACCATTAAACAATTAAAATGAGACTGATAAAGTCACTTCTGTTTATTTAACTGAATACATACATGCTGTTTGCGCATGTCACCATGGTAACCTGTTGTCAACAGCTTGCTGATGAAATCGGTGCAGTAAAGATTTCCTAGGTATTTTTGCAACAATGCAAATGAGATACAGAAGCAGGATGTGAAAACTGCACTTAATGTAGAAACAGAGAAGTGGCCTGTGTGTGAACTATGCAACACACTTGCTCACAGAAATGAAAATTGTGTTGTGCTTTCCTAGTTGCTATGGTGACTGGAAGCCAAGAGGTTTGGTGTCTTCTTCAGAATCAGAGCTAATTATGAGAAACGGTTTATCTGGAGATATGATACCTGGTTGTCCAACTTGAGAAAGATGATATCAGGTAGAATGGTAAAGAAAATAAGAAATAAAGGTGATATAAATTTTTTTCCACTACTTTCCAACTACAACAGGTCCCACAGAACTGGTAGCAGATTCTATTTGTTTTGAAGTTACAATGGCATTTAAGCTCAACATTTTTTTTTGTTTATTAATGTATAATCAAATAAAGTCTAGTTTTTCATAGCTGACATTAATGTGAAATTTAAACAATAACTGTAGAATACACCATATACAGTATAATTAGAAAAAGAGTGTCTAAATGGTGCCTGGAGTGACCAGGTACTGTTTTGTACCTTCAGTATGTGTGTTTGCCTTGATTGCATGTACATTTTATGTGAAAGATTCATATTATAGGTACATAAAATGTACCCCTGTTACTGCTGATGATGATGATGTAATATATTAAAAGCACTGCTTTTTTCAAAAACCAGATTTGATGACAGAGAATATTTAAATAAACAAGCACTGCTTAATATTACTAGAAGTTATATTAGAAAGTTATATAAAATGATGGGGCAGGTCGCATATTTGTTGGTCAGAGGTCTGGTTCTCAAAGTCTAGAAGTAATGAGGGAGTGTGTGACCATGGTGACCAAGCCACACTGCACTCTTAAAAATGAAAATCTCAAATCCATATTCATGGTCACCCTCCTAGAGTCAGTATGGAGTGAAATGAGATTTGAATTTTCTCCCCTGATGTTTCTTAATGCTGTTTTCTACATACGGCTCTGGATCCTGTTATGATGAAACTTTATTGTGTGCTTTGTGTCTGACAGCGTCGGCATGTCTGTCTCTCTCTTTGTGCATTCGTCATTTTAAATGGATTTTAATCCGGTTTGCATTTTGCTGAGAATAATTCAGTTTGATTGTTGCAATATGTCTGAAGTATAGCCAATGGAGCCACAACAGTGACTCTCGCTCTGAGTCTCGGGAAACAATCCACAGTTTTTCTTTGCTCAAATACAGCTTTGCTCAGCTCATGAGGGGCGTGATAATTAGGCATTGAGCTGAATCAAGGGTGTTACTCTGGGGAAAGCACAAAAATATTCAGTGTAAAGAGAAAAGAAAGAAAAGAGCAGTGAACACACAGGTATACAAGCACCATAGCAGCAAATTCCCCAGTGCTGAATTAATCTCTAGAGTGTGGTACCAACTCTTTTGGGTGTTATTTGTGTTTGGACTTTATATGGTGTGTGTGTGTGTGTGTGTGTGTGTGTGTGTGTG
>CM040983.1:13569218-13590920 GCA_022985145.1 Pangasius djambal
TGCGCTTTTGGAAGAATGGTCAAAAATTCCTATAAACACACTCCTCAACCTTGTGGACAGCCTTCCCGGAAGAGTTGAAGCTGTAATAGCTGCAAAAGGTGGACCGACATCATATTGAACCCTATGGGTTAGGAATGGGATGGCACTTAAGTTCATATGTGAGTCAAGGCAGGTGACCGAATACTTTTGGTAATATAGTGTATATCAGTGCTCGATTCTGATTGATCAGAAGGATTATTTTCTATAACAGCAGCTCAGACAGTACATCTGGATACAAGATCTATAGTAATGCACTCATTTTAATATGTTAATTGTAAAAAGAAAAAAAAAAACAAATGCATGTATAAATGCTTTTTGATACGGTGACGTTTTCTCTGAGGACACTTTTATTTAGCATTTTTGCAAGGAGTCTCCAGTATCAGTGCTTTGTAACAGTCAGAGGTAAAGCTGTAATAAGTTTTCCATCAGGAAAGCCTTTGTGTTTCGATGTTTCCTGGTAGTATGACGAGCTGCATGTTTTTTCTTATTAACTTCAATAGAGAGACAGGCTGGTCAGGGAACAACTATTTATAGCTATTATGTTGTAAAAAAAATAACAGGAATTATTCCTCATGTATTCCACAATATGTATAGAATCTACAATAGAAGAGGCTTCATGTAAAATACAAAGAAATGGCCTGACTCAATATACAGTCGTAAGAAAAAAGGTTCAATCTAGCACCCTAAAAGGCACCCTTAAACGTCCCTATTGTAGAAACCTAAAACAGAGTGTTTCCCATTCACAGAAGGTTTTAGGTAGAACCTCTTTAGAAGGCTAAATTAACACTTGAGAAATCTTTTTTTTCCACCCTAAGAGCAGACTCAGTGAACAGAACCAGGGCCACCACAAATTCCTGATAACTGACTGAAATTCCCAGCAACAGATCATTCAGTGTGATCAAGGGTTTTCTGTAGTACCAATTCGATGATTCAGTGGCCTTTAAGATTATACAGGACCATGCTTTCATTTTTATTATGGTATCCCATTCATTATGATATTAACATATTACTTCATAAAATGTCTGTTCATGATGTTGTTATACGTACAAAGGCGCAATGACACTTATTACAACAAAGTCATAACTGACATACACACATATTAGATTCAACCTTTATGAGTAACGTCTGTTGTAGCATACTTTATGGTTTGCTGCTTCTGTTGCTAAATACTAATAAAAAAGAAAGAGTAAATGAAACAGCAAACACTCTTTAGTGTATTCGCCTTCCATGTCCTTGAACTGCATTATACATTTTTTTCTCCTTGCTAGCTGGTGGAAGCGTTTTAAACACATGGCCTACCTTTTAGTGCAGTGCAAAGCCCCCTCTGCTGTTAGAGAGTTAAAGTTTCTCATTCTGTAACAGGTGTCTGTTCACATTCAAACAAAGCCTGCTGCTTACTTGCATTTGCCCCCTGCTGTTCAGTGACAACAACTGCAAGCATTTTTCCCTTTTGAATCCATGTGTAAGGTTACTAATTTACCAATTCATATAGCAAATGTATATATAATGTATATACTAGTTCATATATGCAAATGTACATATTTCTGTGTATATATTCTGCTATATAATAATCTATCCAGCACCCTGAAGTGTTCACCGTTTTGTCCACCTCCTTGTTCCCCCCCTGTGAATACAGATCAGATCGGAAGGATGATGGAACCAGACATAGCTTCACCACCAGAGGATAGTGCCAGCAGTGACAGTACTAAAGGTTCACACACTCACACACTCATATTCTCATATACCTGGTTAATCCATATTCAATCTTTGGACACTCTAATATCACACACATGAAATGTAAGTGATCCAGGATCCTTCCCATTTTAGGCACTTTGATCAGTCAAAATTCATCACTCATGCCGTTACTGCGTTAATTAATATTGGTCGTGAAACACTAACGCAAATACGTTTGAGGCGTTGTTGAATTCTCAAATCTGATTGGTCAGAAGATGCTGATTAATTTTCTATAACAGCAGCTCTGACAGTAGTAGCAGGTGTAATTTAAATCAAAGGTTTATATCAATGCACTCATTGTAATACACTATCTTTCGTATAGTAACAACTCATTCAGTGTACAGGGACTTGTGTACTGGCTGCTCGACATAATCTAAAAGTGATAATGAACAGATTAATAACTGTCTTGTTGATTAAAAATTAAACCTATACAAAGTTTTCTGTTAGGAGATTTAACGTTTATGGAACGTCCAGTGTCGGCACTTTGTTACAGTCAAGTTTTCTGCCACAGGAAAGACTTCAGGTGTTTTCTGGTTTCTCAGTAACATAAAAAACTGCACTTTTTTTCTCTCACTTTGAGAGAGAGAAAATGAGAGGCTGCTAGGGAAATATTGTTTATATCTGTTATAGCATGCGTGAGAACGTGTTTTGTAGATGTTCCACAACATTAAATGTAATGATAAACTCAAAATAGTATGACGCGTCATCTTTAATTAATTAAAAAAAAATTGATAAATTGATATATTGCTATCTTAAGAGGAATAAAACACTTTGGGACTTCCGTTTGTGTAGGGCTGCATCACACCACCCCACCATTAACTATTCTCCTAAAAGAGCATATGTGCATTTTATTCTTTACTTTCTAAATTATATAAAATGATGTAAATGTATTCTGTCTCCTCTGCAGACTGGTTGGTCATCTTGGTTGTAGTTGTGGCCATCGCTGCTATTATTCTTGTGGCTGCTCTTGTGGTAACAAGGAACAGGTAAACCTCACTGATAGGTCTTTCTTCTTTCTTACACTAACATGATGAAAGTTTTCTTAGATTTTCACCGTTATAAACAATGTCCCTAAGCAGTGTATTTTTGATGAAGCATTGTCAATGGTTATTTGACATAATGCAGTGAAACGTGGACCAGATAGTGCCCTTATAGCAGCAGCACTACACTACTGGGAGAAGCTTACTGGTCTGCATGGTTTTAGCACAACTGATCTAGTATAAATCCACAGTACACAATGTGAATCGAAGATAAAAGAGAGGCAATAGGGCATGAAGCATGCAGAACAGTGGACCCCCAAAGCCACATGGTCCCAGCATATATAATGTGTGTTTGGTGTATTGCCATAGGTGGTGTGGAAGGAGCCAGACTCTGATGATCACCTCCAAGAGCAGCAGTGATGGCAATGGGACAGCAGCATCAGCGGCCAGCCCCCAGGCTCAGGAGAGAGAGCAGGAGATGGTGACACTCATGAACAAAGAGAAGATCCAGGAGAATGGCAACACGGAGGAGTTTACTGTGATCACTCTGGAAGAATCACCAGAGAAAAACCAGCAAGCATGAAAGACAGAATGAGATGGGGTGAGGATGAGGGGTGGAAGCGTTGGGGGAGAGAGAGAGAGAGAGAGAGATGGGTCATGGCTTAAGTTTTGACCAGACAGAGAGAAGCTGTTAGACACTTTGGGAACCAGACAGACACTCGGATACTGCTGGTGACATAAAGTGTAACATCTGTAAGGGTGGTACAAAATTCTGTCTTTTTGTTTGGTCTTTTTATATGAAAGATTTCCATTTCCTTGATGGTAAAGAATCTTCTACAATTGTCCTGCGGCTTCAAAACAAACAGCACAACAAAGTGTTACATTTGTGGACAAAAGATGAAAGATTTCTCTACATGCCATGGAGACATCCTAAATTTAAAACTCAATCTGGGTTCTTAATGCTTTTCTAGTTTCATTTTGCCTTTCACAGTGAGAGAGCCTGATGGTTAATCTAGCACAACTCAGAATGTTCCTCTGGACTGATTTCAGCTTTTTCCCCCAAAAAAAGTAGGGCTAATCAAGAACGCAGACTCTACACTATGATAAATAATGTTAAGGCTGAAACTAAAGCTGGCAGAAACCAAATTTCTGGAGCTCAATACAATAGTTACAAAGAGATGTTGATACTGCTCACCAGCTCATGCTTCCTAACTTCTCCGTCTCAAGCCTGTAACTACTGAGGTCTCTTATCACAGTTAGGACGCATTTACCATCTCCTAGTGTCAGTAATTAGATGTAAAAGATCTAAAAACCTTTTCACAGTTCTAATGAATATTTATTTAAACTGGATTTGTGGGGGAAGCCGTTAAACTTTAATTTAATATTGTGGTGTGCAGTGTGGTTATGTCAGGTGATAGGATGTGGGAGGCAGAGAAAGACGTAAGGTTTAAATAAGGGCTTTTAAAGTCCATGCACAAAGCCATCATAGTGCTACAATTTCCTCTTTGGTGGGTACGAGATGAAACAAGAAAGGACAAATAAAGTGAAATGAAGAGGCAGAGATGCTGATATGTGTTGTAGAGTCTTTTAAAAATGTCTCTTCTGACCTTTTTTTAGCTTTGTGTAAATTTGACATTTTTTTCCCTGCGAATGACATATGTGTGTTTGTTTGTTTGTTTGTTGTTGGTTGGTTGGTTGGTTGGTTGGTTGGTTGGTTGGTTGATTGTTTTTTTTTCCCCACTTAATTTATCCTTTTGTATATACCACTATGCTTGTTTACTATTGTGTTCAACATGAGACTGGAATAGTCAGACCGTCATATCCATTTCTTTAGTCAGTGCAAGTGAAAACCCCTTTGCACCCTTATTGATGATGTAATATGACACTGTAACTTGATACCGATGTTTTAATATTTTTAATCTCCAAAAGTCTATCAAAGAACATGTTGGAACAAGAAAAGCTATTGAAAAATTATATATCATTATTCTTATCATCTGATCATGCATATGCAATTTACATATATTTACTCTCATGACAGTTGGGCTATAAAATGCCAATAATACAGTGTACCAACATCACCAACAATGCAGTTATTTATTTTAAGATGGGAAAAAAGTGCTTAAACGATGTCTCTTAATGTTCATACTTTGCACCTTACATTGCCTCTAAAAGCTTGAAACATATGTACATATTAGCATACATAAGCTTTCTCCTCATATATACATTTCAGTTTCATATTTCTGCTTTTTTCTCTTTTGTCTTTTTATGATGGCATCTACTCTTGAACGTGCTTTGTTTAAGAAAGATTAGCATATGCAGTAGTGGTAGGACTGTGTACATTGATCAAATAACAAATTATTGTTAATTAAAAAATAATTTTGTGAAGTCCAGGATGAAATAAAAAGTGTATAGATGTCTTTTCTTGCATCATTCGTGGTCGATACTGAGCTGCAGGAGCGATTGTTAAGAGCACTATGTGTTTGAGAAAGACACAGAAGGGGCAGGTGGGGGGTGCACGTGGTGAAGAGTGGTGTGTTTCTTTGGAGCAGGTGGGAGTGCAGTTGCCATGGCATCCAAGTCATGACGGAAGAGGGTATTATTTCTCCACCCAGCTTACAGACATTGGGAAGATGGAAGCCATTTTGAGAAAATAGAGTTTTTCTGGTTATGGTTTTTGTTCTTCAGAATTTAAGTTGTATCTGTATGTAAATATCAGACATGCAATTGTAAATAACCTGACTGTTCGGACATTAGGGAGGCCGACATCAACCGTTTAAAAAGAAATCTCTCTTTTTTTCCTGTTAGTGCAAGTTAGTTAATTTTTTGCCTAAACTGAGAAAATGGAAATGGTGTTTAACCACATTGTTAGCAGAGGACATTGAGCAAACTATATATACAGTATATACACTTTATGGTCAAAGGTTTGTGGACACCTGGCCATCACACCCATACGTGGGCCTTCCCCCTAAACTGCTGCAGTGGTTCATTACCTGCATTACCTATATTAAGTACATTAATATTGACTTATAATTTTACAAATAAATGACACTTTCTGGACAAAAAAAATCACAAACTCCATATGGACCTATGGACTAATCAATATAGACTACATGAATCTAAATTTGGAATATTACAATGAAATGAAAACTATGTGAAAGATGATTGCAACCCGATAATGTGATAAATACTAGCTTACTTGGTGTAAAAAAAAAAAAAAAAAAGGCTTTTTACACCAAATGCCTCATGGCTGTGAAACTGTCTGAAATGTTCAGAGACAATTTTCAGTTTCCTGTTCAATTATTTTTGTGATATGTCATGAACCTCTAACTCAGGTTGTAGGCTAAATGAAGGATACCTCCAAATGCTCCCACTGTTATCCTCTACAGCACAGTTTCCCAACCCTGGTCCTGGAGTACCCCCAGTGCTGCACTTCCCCTGTTCTAACACAAGGAAGGGCTGTTAAATTAGCTTTTTGTGTGTATTCTTTTAATTGATTCACTTTGTGCTTTATTGGATTATTTACTTTTTTTACATTTATATATATATATATGGTTAAAATGTTAACAGATTATGATGGTTGAAGTAAACTAAGCTAGTAGCGTGTTCCTTTTTGATTATAGCTAGCTAACTGTTGTAGCCAAAGCATTTGCTACACCATAAGCTGTTCTTTAGTGCAATTATTTTACCTAATTAAAGCATTTAGCTCTGAAGCTAAGCATTAGTTTTAGCTAACTAAAGTACTTTGAGTCAATTCCTCAGCACTAAGAAGTATTAGCTGTGAATTAGCTATTCTATCAGGTGGATCTGTCTTGAGAAACAAGGAAAGGCCAGAATTAGTTATGAATCAACATTTATTAGTTATAATAATCGTATGTACACCAATGGTACAACACATACTGATATGTATGAACATACTTTTATTCCATGGGTATGATTTTTTTTTATTTCTTTGCTTTTTTATCCTTCCTTTGTAAATCAAAAGAAAAGAAACACCATCAAAAGAACGAGAGGAATTTAGAAACAGAACAGATGGTCCCAGAGGTGAAGGGTGACATAGGTTATATCAAATTATTTTAAGTTTTGAATTAAAACATAAATTATGCATGTAGAATGACATAAGGTGAATAATTCTGTGGTACTCAGTGGTATGTAGGATGGTGTTCGGGTGCATTTTCAAGTAAGAAGAAGAAAAGACCAGTTTGCCTTAGGGTCTACCAGTTTGTGCTTGACAAATTGATAAAGAACAAAAAAAGAATATCAGAATTAGAGGAAATGGAAAGGCCTTATACACAGCAATTGCCTGTATAAGAGGATATTGGGGATTGACTAGTTCTCCGTATTTCTGGAAGGGAACAAAGACCACTGGACTTGGACTGTGATTACAAGCAACATCTCTATTGGACCAACAGAACCACAGAATCCAACAATATCGAAATCACATAGGAGCACAGGACATAATAAGAATGCCGCCAGTTTGACAGAAATTACGGCTCTTGCTTACTGCCACTAACCTTCAAAGAAAAATATAGCTACTTTTGGAGCTTTACAATTGATCACCAATACTACTCTTCATTAGAAGTTACTCTTGGCATCCTAGTTGAGATGGCAAAAAGTGATTAGATGCTTTCAGTGCTTATAGATATTCAAATACAGGTCAGGCCAAGAGCAAACACATCCTTACGGTGTTGGAGTTGCTTTTCTTGCCTTCTGTTAAGATTTTCTAAGCAAATGTCAGAGTAACATATCATATAATATCATATATCATATATATATATAATCATAGTAAATCATATATATTTATAACTATGTACAGTGAAAATGAATGCACACATGACTTTTCCTGCAGGGAACAAACATTCAAAACTTACATTAGATACAAAAAAGATATATATTGGATATAGAACATTTATGTGAGAGAGCTACATACAGCTATTTAACCTTAGGAACAAGCAATATATTACACATAATTTTATATGGTTTCTAATCTAATTAATTTATCCATTACATAGAAGGTACACTTCTGTAGGATTATAAAAAGTCACACAATTAAACACTACATTAAAAATAACAGAAAACAAATCCATTTCCTACAATATGTACACAAAGTGCATGGAGGCACTTTCACATCATGCTTTGAAGTAACTGATTCAAGAGAGAGAGAGAGAGAGAGAGAGAGAGAGAGAGAGAGAAAAGAAATGTCCACACTTCTGTGAGTTGAGGACGGTCCTTATGTACTAGGACATCATCAGATCAACATCTCCTCATAGGTGGTAGTGTCTGATATGCATTAACATTGCAATACTGTAACAGCTAATCAAAACACAATTCAGAGATGCAGTGATGATTCTCTTGGCACAGAAATCAGTTGTGTGAAATGTCACAAAGAGCTGTGCGTTTTGCTGTGATAGGAGATAGTGCTCCTCACAATGTGGCTTTCTATTGAAACAGCTAAAAACAGATGAGTGTTAAAAAAAAAATAACATACAGCATATATCATACACACAATATATAGTGGTTAATGGTTTTAGAGGCAAGGCAGATTTTAAAGGAGGTTACCAAGCAAATTTATCACGGCCATCCATAAGAAAAAAAGAAAAAACATGCCTATGTGTATATTTTGTGCATTCCTTTCATTCATCATTTGGTTAATTGGTAAAACTCTATATTTCTGGTATAAGTTACTATAACTATATATCAGTTTGGTATCAGTTACTATAATTCCGAGGTTTTTGCTGTCATTGTAGGTAGGTAGCTGACATTGCAGCATGGTGGGTCTGACACAACAGTCATAGTCATGTTTCGAAGAGGGGAAATCTTTCATGGAGCGAGTGTTACAGGACAGAGACATCTAAGAATGTTACAGAGAGCAGTGGGTGCCACTAGTACACAACACTATTGTACTGAGATGCTCTAACTGGTCATGTTTACTCATGCACTCCTGCTCTCTTCCAGTTTTATTGATCATTTTTGTCTTGCATTTCTCTAATATGTCAAAATGTTTTTTTTGGAATTGCTTCGTTTTACTTAATAATGATTGTTTAGTGTGCTTTTAAAAAGGAAACAAGCCAAGGTAATATGAATTGGAATGTTAGCCTTAACATTGTTCCTTAAAATGTGCTTTTCAAATGATATTATTTTAAACATATTCCTTTTGGGGGGATATGCTTGCTTTCTTGGGTTAAAAAGTGTTTTATTTATTTTATAATGGAAAATCATAGGCAATAAGTGTGAAAGATGCTGATACATACAGTGCAAGCTTTTATAATATAAAGGCGATATGCATTTGGCAAGCTGTAAACCCACTGTGAAATTGTAAACAGTAATCACTCTCCAGCATGTTCAGAGGGCTTAGTATAAAATACTTCAACTGGCTGCATTAGGAATGTGTCTTCCCTGATAACACTGAGTGCATCTTTATTTGCCTGAGTATCTAACATTCTACAATCTGCAAATAGGAGGAGAAAGAAAGGAGAGTGTAAGAATTTGAAGAGTAAATGCCTTGTGCTTTGCATTCATTCATTTAGAGTATTTACTTATAATTTCAGTTTTGGGCACAATTTTTGTTTTTTTTTCCAAATACTTAACGTTCGTGTTTCACCCAATCAAGACGAACGTCGAGCTTAACTTAGTATAAATAACATTCTAATAAAAGCATTTTTTAAATATTCCTTTAAAATAGCGATAAAATAGCTTCATTATTTTTCTGAATGATATGCTAAATATCAGTAGTCAGAGATATTTTACCAGGCTCTGGTGCTGTCTATAAAAGGCAGTGTGTGCTTTAATGCTAAAGGTAGATTGTTTATTATTCACATCAGTTTTAGGGAATGTCAGTGACGCTGTGGGCTGTTGCTTGTTTGGTCCGTTCGCTTATTTGCCCTAGTCTCACCTTCTCACAACAGTTCTCCCGTGAAAAGAAAAGGAGAAAAAAAGGGAAAGAGAGGTTAAAAGGTCCCGAAGGGGGAAGCATTCAGTCTCGTGGCTTGTGCTTTTGATTTCTTCAAGCGTGTACAATGACCTCTAAAGTTATTAGCATTTTCTAGTAACACCAGGGGTGTGAAAGAGGAGTTCTTATTAGAATTTCTTAGCAAGTGACGCTTGCAAAGAAAACCTTTCGAAAGACTGTCATTTGAGAGAGTGTACACAGATATTGTCACACAGAATAGTTGCTAGAAACAAGTATGTCATAACTCACTCAGTCAAACCTGACAGAGGGCAAAGAGATGATAAATGCAAATAATGTAACTAACCTTAAGCTTAATTTCATGGTATGATTATTAAAATTTTGCATTTGTAAACCAACTTACTGCTTGTACCCATTTCTTTCAGTACAGTAGGGGAAATAAGCACTATCCCCTGGTCATTATTCATATATGCTACAACATTTGAATGGATTTTAATGTGTGAATGGCTTTTTGGTGTTGTTACACAAGCCCAGATCTGCCTGCAGATGACTGGGGATCTCGGACGCACTCAGATAGTAAAGACACGAACAGATTGTGCCAGATAGGTCAGAGGTCATGGAGTGAGGTTATACAGGAACAGGAAGGAGTTGGTCTGCACAGGTTTGTTTAGTTCAAACTGAACAGATGGTTTTCTGTGTACTCTCTCCCTAAGTTCTGAAAGTCATTTACCGCATTCAACTGTTCACATAATACCAGTTCTGAGAGACGTAGAATGCATGTGGTATATATTAATATAATCAGGAATAATTCAAAGTATACAATATATTATTTCTCCTTTTACCCAGCCAAGCCTTGCTTTTTGTGCAAGTGTTAGTTCATAGGCACATGTTAGTGCACTATCAGACAACGTGGTTGTAATCCCTTTTTACATTAGTACATGTTATTTCAGATAAAATGAACTGTAATGGGGAATCATAAAAGCCTAAACTACAAAACCCATCATTTGTTCTGTTTGCATGATTTCAGCAGGTCTTTTTTATTCCTCTCTTTTTTTCAGTAGATAAAAAGCTTGGGGACTTGGATACAGAAGGGGTCTGTGTGCTCGCATTAATCACTCTTTCGTGGTTCCTCTTCAACGAGTGTATACTCCATAGTTGAGCCATTTGTGGCCGCCGAGGTTACCTGGAAGCAATTATCAGCAAAATCTAAGCAACACTGCATATTCAAAAACAATTAAAAACAACAGTATATATCAGCGTTTTTAGCAGGCTGATGTTTGTTTAAATGTGGACAAAATATTTGAGCAGTGACTAAGCTTTTAAATTAGCAAAAATAATTTACAGCATATTGCTAAATGTAGATCACCTGAAGAACTCTAGTCTGCATGTGCAAATAGAAAACTTTCTGTCTCATTTCTGAATTTTGCCAGTTAACAACCACAGACATGTTAATTAAAGTGTTGTTCATTTTGGTCATCGGTTACTTTGTTATTCATGGCATATTAATGCTGAAGTCCACAGTTTGTTCAGTGCCCTAAATAATGTCTATTGATGTCTTAAGGTTTACCATACACTCACTGGCCACTTTATACCTGCACATTAATTCATTTATCTCAACAGAATATTAGGTGGTAGCAGCACTATACATAAAAACATTCAGTTACAGGTCAAGAGCTATTCACGTCAAACATCAGAATGGGGAAAAATGTGATCTCAATCACTTTGACCGCAGCATGGTTGTTGATGCCAGGCGAGCTGGTTTGAATGTTTCAGAAACTGCTGATCTCCTGGGATTTTCCACACACAGCAGTCTCTAGAGTTCTGCATGTGGAAATGCACAGGTTAAAGGAGAATGGGTCTAGCTGACAAAAGGTTATGGTAATTCAAATAGCAACTCTTTACAACCGTGGTGAGCAGAAAATCATCTCAGAGCATATAACATGTCAGACCTTGAGGTAGACGGGCTACTACAGTAGAAGACCACACTGGGTTCCATTCCTGTCAGCCAAGAACAGGAATCTGAGGTTACAGTGGGCACAGGATAATCAAAACTGGATAGTTGAAGAGTGAAGAGTGGTTTTTCCAATTAAACTGTCCAGTTTTAGTCGTCCTGTGCCCACTGTAGTTATTCGAGTTACCTTAGTTTGGACCATTCTGGCCATTCTCTTCTCTTGACCTGTAACGGTATGATTTTATGCAATATACAGTATACCATTGTCCTGGTTGATTAATGGCACGAAGAACCATTTTTGACCTTTTTTTGTACTTTTTTAGTTATATTTACTTTTTTTAGGTATAAATAGTATTGGTTATAAAAGACACTGTGAACAATTGTCAACAGTCTTACAGTCTGAGTTACAATGGTTCATGTATAGATAGATATTAAAAGAATTTGATTTATAGATTATAGATTTATGAATTATAGATTTTAGCCTGGTAAAAACTCTGAGGTGCCAGGTTTGAAATTGAAATATTAAAACATTTACATTCATAACACCTTCAACAACCCAAGAAAACATAAAAGTGCATGCAGGAGTCGCTGGTATTTTCATGCGCACTGTTTCACTGGAACTCATAAAGCATGCATTATCATGCAGATCCAAATTTAACAGTCAACACTCACTCAGCATTCACAGTTTTGTATATTTGGTATATTTTGTAAGACACAAACCACAAAATAAAACAAGAAAAAATAACAATATAATAAGACACTATATACAAAGAGACATAACAACAAAATAAATTCCTACACATAGGTGAGTGGCAGTATTAGATATATTCAATGTTATTGTGCAAAGCCACTACAATGGTTTGCATCTTTGTGTAAATTTAGGTTAGTTGGTGTGAATTCATTCTATTCATTCTATATTGACATGCAAGCACAAACGACAGCAGCAGAGCAGCAGCATTTCTGTCATCCTTAAAGTACTTCAGGTTGCAAAGATTAAGGTCAAACCTATGTTGTCTGTAGAGCTAATAGTATCTTAGCGACTAAATTAAATGTGAGAGTCGTTTAAATATATACGTTGTTTACTGGTGCTGGCATAGTGCTACAAATGAACCTAGTTAGATCAGTGAAAATATATATTACACTAAAGCTTTTTATTTGCGGTCTTTTAAAGTGCATGTAGTCTGATGTGTGCAACATCACCATACATTGATAATGAAGTGTTTTGTTGTTGCATTTGCGAAAAAAGTAAACCAATGGCAAAAAGTCCTAGCAGTGAAGAGTTATAATTTCAAATGGTTTTTTGAAAATGATGACATTATGTAGTTTGGCATAAAGTTGAACAATATTTGAACTGAATGCCACTTTGTTATCTACTAAAAGTGACTATTATATAAAGAGGTTTTTGACATTCTGAAAAGTCATTTTTTACATGAGTTAAATCCTATTTAACAGAAATTTTGAAAAAAATGACAGGAAAACTGCTGTCTCAAGAAAATGGCCATTGAAATATATACACCATTGAGTTTGAGTGGTTGTGTACATATTTACACTGGCATCAAGAGCACAGACTTGCAGTAAACAGCAGAGAAAGAAATGCAGTCAGCATGCAGCAGGGATGAGCTATATACAAGTCTCTATGTCCATAAGCGTGAATTGTACCTTGCACTCATCTACTATGACTGAATTCGGAGCAGCAATGACGCACTGGTTGGAGTTGTTTTCATGATGGTTCTTGAGGTCATCATAGTAAGACTGTGTCTTCGTCATCTCTATGTCATCAGACTTCCCATGCTGAGCATCCAGGGCATCTAGCTCAGCTTTAGACAAATGATACACGATCCCAGCTCCATATGAGTCACCCACTACATTGACAGAGGTGCGGAAACGATCCCTAAAATAGAAAAAAAAAAAACATACATCAGTGAGTGAGCGTGAGTCTGCATGAAGCTACATTCCATTAAACCTCTGCTGAAATTCTTCTGTTTAATTGTGCATGGTGCCATCTATTCAATCGACCTTTTCTGCAGCAATTCAACAGCTTTTTCCTCACTGTTTTCAGGTCAAATGAAGTATCTATCATGGGCTCAGTAAAAAAAAAAAAAAAAAAAAATATATATATATATATATATATATATATATATATATATATATATATATATATATATATATATATATAATATGTATAAAATATGTATGTATATATAAAATTAAACTGAGACCATGAGGCCTATTCAAAATATACTCACAGAAGCCAGTCAACAGCTACCAGAAGACTGATATCCTGAGTCGGCAGGCCCACTGCAGTCAGAATGAGCAGCATGGTTACCAGCCCTGCACTGGGAATACTGGCTGCTCCAACGCTGGCCAGTGTAGCTGTAAGACTGGTAACAGGGTATTAAACATTTTCACAGGTATTACAAGATAAAATATCCTTCTGTATGTTTACTATATACAGTAAGGGTAAAACACAATGCCACTATCTGTAACTGTCTAGTGCTCGAAATATCTGTATCTGCATCTTGACTCAGATTTAAACCTTGAAAAGACCAAAAAAAAAAAAAAAAACCCGAAGGGAGACAGTTCCTCAACTTCAGCTACATCAGTCGAGTTGCATAACTGGTGTAGAGAAGTGAGCGGTACTGTATTTTTTATTCCCTCTCACAAAGTTTTTATTTGTTTGTCACTGCCTGTGATATTTTCTACCAATTGTATTTGCTTCTGTTCTATCCAAAATATAAACACGCTAGTAGCCTTATTTAAACCACTGTAACCAAGACCAGGCAGTGACTAAGGATGAATGAACAAACTGTAAATATCCTGTAAGTTAATAAACACAATCTTTTTTTTGTCTCAAGGCATTCGTGTCTGAACACTCACTCATGCCAGCTTGTAAGTAAAAACTTCCTACTTGTGCAATTTTTTTAGTTGAGTTCTGTGAGATCCCACTGCACACATCTAATCTCAACCACATTCCCTGTAAACCTTTCTGGCAAACTTTCTAAAAATAAAATAACACAAATAGTGCACATGCTGTTTGTATCTGTATTTGTATCCGTTTAGAACACATTTTCTGTTATATCCCTAATATACAGGTGTCAGCTACAGAAGTAGTGTTTATGATAACTGAACCAGAATTAGAATTAGCCTACAGTATACAGTATATGTAAATGTTTATGCTAGTTATGTTGCCTCAGTGTCATGACTTATGAACCTACTTTTTAGTGCCTAGTGAACGAAGCATGAAAACAGCAATAACAGCAATATGCAGATATAAATACCAATAAATACCACGGCTTACCTGACTGTGACAATCTGACCAGGGTCCAGGACAATGCCGTTCATCTGGGCAATGAAGATAGCAGCTACTGCCTCATAAAGAGCGGTGCCATCCATATTGATTGTTGCACCAACAGGCAGTACAAAGCGGGTTACTCTCTTGTCAATGCCCAGGTTCTCCTCTAGACAGCGGAAGGTGACAGGAAGCGTGCCAGCACTGTAAGAGGTAGTGTTAAAAGATCAATAAATGATTGAAATCTTGTCAGCCTGCAATGTTTCAGCATGTCAGCATGATATTTCAACTTCATTCTTAATCTGGCTAAAGACTAAAACAGGGTCCTCTGAGAGATTCCATGATTGGGGTGCCATTTGTGTTCCACTGATATTACCTTTAAAAAATATGTATAAAGAAAAGATAAAAGACAGTTTACCTTCACAACAACCTACGTGCATGTTTCATATAAATATGAAAAACATACATTTTATTTGTGTCCCAAAACATTCACTCAACCATGGAGAATATCCTTTTTGGAATATTCCATAAGTCACATGTTCAACAAGAAGCTGCATCATACAAATATCCATTGATCATGGGAAGAATAGTAATCGTAAACATAAATAGTTCTCTAATTCTTTTTTTCTTTATTTTCATTAGCATGGATTCTAGTTAACCCCATTTTGTGCATTTGCTAATTCTTAAGGGGTAAATGGCACTGCAATTGTGGACTCACCCTCCTACAACACCTGGCACTAAATCTGTTATCATAACTGAATCAACTTGATTTGTTTATAAACAATTTGCCAAGGGAAATCAATACCAATACTGTTAAATATGATAAGTCTGATAAAATTACTGCTTTAAAATGTAGCTTAGATTGTATCTTTGTGTCACAGACATTGTATTTGTCAGGGTAAAAAAGAGAAATAATGTGTCACACCTTGAAGCTGTTCCCAGGGCAGTGATCCAGGCTTGGAAGATGCCCATGAAGAAGCTGAAGGGATTTTTTCTCACAATGGCAAAGTAAATGCATGGTAGGAATATGGCACCATGAATGATGAGACCAATGATGACTGTGACCATGTACATCCCCAGCTGTCTGGCCACTACTTCCAAATCCTTAATGGAGATAATCTTGCCACAGATCAAGCAGGCAATACCGAAGGGAGAATACCTGTAAGTAAAGATATTCTATGTGAGGACATTTAATTTAACATTTCTTTGGCCATGTAATGTCAATCTCTTGATAACAATCACCTTTTTTTAGAAAATAGTCCCAAGAGACAGCTGCATGCACAATAACTGTGGTGGAGAAACCTATTTCACAGACAACGTAACTGCAATATTATCACTTACCACATGATCATGATGACCAGCCTCATCACGATCTCATTCAGGATGTTAAAGAAGTCAATCATAAGCCTTGCCCTCTCACCCATCTTCCCCATGCAGATACCAAATGCAATAAAGAATCCAATCAAACCTGTGACAGATTGCAATGACATTGAGATTCAGATTTGAGATAAATTGTAAACAAACTAATTTCAGATTTCATTCTGTTTGGTCCCATACCCAAAACATTCATTCCACTCTTAAACTGCAGAGATTTCTTTTCCTTGAATATGGGAGGAGGCTTAGTGGCACCCGAAAGGAAGTCCTCCATGGTGCTGTTGGTGTCATCGAATTGTGGCTGAATCTCAACCTTCTTCACAACAGTCTGGATCTGTAAACCCAGACAACGGTTCAGTAAATGTGACAACTGACATTTCAAGTCATAAAAAAGGGTTAAACTATATACAGCACTAACCTGCTGGAAGCAAGCCTGAACCAAGTTCTCAGGGAAAAGGTTTCTAATGAGGTCAAAAAAAGCATCAAGACTAGAGACCTCATCATTTTTGAGTCCCTCCCCAAGGTTTTCCTTTAGTTTGGGGTTGCCAGGATGGATGATCAACACCAGTATTACTCCCAGCACGGCAGCAATTATAGTGGTGGACATGTAATAAATCATTGCTCTGGTACCCACACGGCCACTAGACTTTGCATCCAGACCTGCAAGACCTGGATTGAGGATATGTAACAGGTTAGTGCTCTTATTTTTTATGAGCATTACACTGACATGCACCTCTATCCTGGTGTCCAGATAGTATAGATATGTAGTTACCTGTGATTAAACTGGAGATGATGAGAGGAAGGATAAGCATTTTTAGCATCCTCATTAGAATATCTCCAGGGAATGCAATTACCATGACAATGTTGTCATCGATAGGAGAGGCCACACGCAGAAGCATACCAGCTACAGCTCCCAATATCACACCTGGGGAGATATTAGATGGAGAATAGGACTGAGAGGAGGAAATATACAGATTCATTTCTCATAGACCCATTCATTATTCATTCTTACTGGCATGTAATTTGCAAAGATTTTCCAAAAATTGAAAATCTGAGAGAATATCCAGCAATCTGATTGCCAACACACAGATTTAGAAACCTCTGTGATACTGGTGGTGTGTTTTTATGTACGTGACAGTTAATTATGTAAAAAAAGACAAGTCTGTGAAGTGAAAGGAATGAAAGGACATAGAAATACATTATATCATCAGTGTCATAAACAGACACAAGTATTCCCTATAAGAAGTAAGCAGGGTCTCTAACCACATTTTTGAAGGTGTGCAGGAATGGTGCTTCTGAACTCTAATTTGGAAGCCATGTTGAAAACCTTGGCCTCCTACAATAATTTCCCCAGAGATTATGGAAGGCCTGTCTGTATTAATGGCCTCTCTGTGGGGCAGTGAACAGTCAGTCTGGAGCCCCCACAGCCACACAATACAGTGTGCAAGATCAGTAGCCCATCTACCACGAAAGCAGACATGCGTCTTTTGTTCTTGTACCAAAGATTAAGATCCAGAGGAGCTGTTCAATAATGCTTTACATTATTAAAGCACACCTGATTCCTTAGCAAGCATGCCCTTTACTAGCAAAACCCTCTTTCAATCAAGCCCACTGACTTCTAAAGCAGTGGTGGCTGAACGGTTAAGGCTCGGGGTTACTGATCAGAAAGTCGGGTTTTCAAGCCCCAGCACTGTCAAACTGTTGCTGTTGGGCACTTGAGCAAGGCCCTTAACCACATCTGCTCCAGGGGTGCCGTATCATGTGCACTTAAGGCATGACAGTGTATTGTTTATATACTAGAATCCCCACTGTGCTTGCTCACCCTGAAAAACTTTGCAGAAAAAATCATGACAAACAGATTTTGCCTTTTCAATACACCCCCAAATTAAGTCAGCACCCACATCTTCATCGCAGAAATGCTGGTGCAGTGGCTCGCATAAATATTCACCCCCCCTTGAACTTTTCCACATTTTGATGTCTTAGAAATGAAATGGACTTAATTGGGGATTATGTCATAAAACTATGTAAATCAGCCATAATATTCAAGTGGGAGAAAATTCTATATAATTAGCTTAATTAAATTTTTAAAAAATTACTAAATTACTTCCAGTGCAAATAGTTTCTATCAGAAGACAGTCCACCTGTGTGCAAATTTAAACTCAAGTGTGATCTCTATGTATATACACCTGCTCCTGGAAGGCCAGGCAGAGGAGCAATCAAGAGGCCAGGGATAATTCTGGAGGAGCTGGAGAGATCCACAGCTCAGATGAGAGAAGCTTTCATAGGACAACCATAGCTCCCAAACTCCACAAAGCTGGAGTTTGCCAAAAGATATATTAGCGATTCAGCAAATGTGGAAGAATTGCACTTTTTGACCTTGTCCCAAAATTCTATTTTTGTCAATGCTCATTAACCTGAAAGCACCATACCCAGTGAAGCATAATAGTGGTAGCTTCATGTTTTTATTACCTTTGGCCTTTTGGCTGCTTCTCTGAAAAATCCCTTCCTTACCTGGCCACTGACTTTTGGTTGGTGGCCTCCTCTAGGCAACCATATTCCTCCTCTAGGAATATAGTTGTGCCATATTCTTTCTTTTTTTTCTATTTTTAATAATGAACTTAGTGCTGCTCAATAAGACGGTCAGAGTTTGCAAAAAAATAAATAAATAAATAAAATACCTGATTGATACTTTTCCAGAACTTGGTCCTGGACCTGCTTTTTTTAGGCCATTAAAGTCAAAGTCCTGTTCTTACAAATTTTGCAATAAATCGGGTTGGTTAAACATATAATAAAAAGAAAGACATATCTCAGTTTGATGGAGAGATAGAATGTCTGATACTCACCCATTACAGTGAGTGTGAGGAGCAGGTTCTTGCGCATCTTCTGGCAGATAAGGGCACATTTGGAGCGTGGTGTAGCCTCGATGGGCTCCAGGTGGCTCTCATGCATTCGTACCTCCACTTGCTTAGGCATGCTGTTGGCACTGTAGGGTCAGATAGTGAATCAAGTTGATGTACATGATCTGAGTTGCAGTAAAACTACAGAGTGCACTGAGAGAATGAACTGAACTGGACTATACTAATTAAACAGTTACTTAGGGGGAGGAACAGATGGATGACGCTTGTAGAGTGACTGTAGGCTGCTGATGATTAAAAGCAAAAAAAAGCCGATTTTTTTCAGTAGTACACTTTGCAAGAGACATTGAGCTGTTAAGAAGGAACAGATGTTGAGTTGTTGGGAGTGCTGTTAGGCTCCTATCACAAACACTTCAAAAGTGAAATTATGTGAAACCAAGCATTAATTGTCTGCTTGTAAATGTCACAGCAGTTATCCTTCAATCAGTAAGCAGACTGGCAGAATGACTTACATATATTTTAAAAGTAAACTGATGCAATAAACTGGGTTTATTCTGTATATTGACTATGGCATATCTTGGACATGATCAACATTAAATTAGGTTATGCATGTTCTTTGCTCATATTTCACACTGCATAGAGTAATGAGTACTATCAATGACCCGACAGCCCCCGGAAATAGATTAGCGCCAGTGGCTTGGCTATACATGGAGGTTCTGAAAACAAATATGCAACCATTTTACCTTCTGCACCAACTCTCTACCTTACAAAAGAAAAGCTGCACAGACTCACTTTACACCCTCCATAAAAATGTAGTGAATCTAACACATTTTTCAGGAGCTCTGCTATCTGAGAGAAGGATCTATTTCAGACTGCCTGTTAGATGTTTAAATTAGTCAGATAGCATGTGTGTGTGTATGTGATAGAGAGAAGGAGAGAGAGAGAGACAGGTGTGAAAACAGAACATACCGGCTTCATCTCTCACTCATGAAGGACTCATGAGTAGTTTTCTCCTACAGTCACCATATGGTTGTCAAACTAGCTATTTGAGTAAATACACTCAGGAGGATTGGAAACCCAGTGCAGCATTTCTCAGTGTTTGGGATGGTTTTAAACCATGATTAAATCTTAATCATGGACTATTACTCTATCTTACACTTTATATTGTATTGCAGTGTTGTGTAACAAATTTTAACTAGAGTAGAGCTTTCAAGTAGAGTTATTATTGTCAAAAAATTAATTTGAATTCTTACAAAAGGGACACCCTGGGAGTCCAAGAACACAATATCAGCCCTGCTCTCTGGGTGAAAAGGAAGGTGTTTCTCCCTTCCCTGTCCATCAGAGTAATGCTAGCCAACTGCACGCCTGTTAGGGGAATTACTGGTCACTTCCAAGTGCATTCAGCTGCTCTAAGATGTTGCACAAGCAGCAGTTTGAAAAGATGCAATATCTGGCTTGATGTATCTCAGAAGAAGAATGTTTAACCCACATCCTTCCACGCAAGTAGCTGTTACGTGAGGGAGGAGACCTACCTAGTACAAGTAGACCATGACTAAACTAGACTATGGCTAAAATGCACAAGTAATGTGTGTGTATAATCTAGCCAGGCTAGAATACTGACATTCTCCAATCAGTATTACAGTGCACTCAAATGATGTACTTCATTTTCCCACCTTGTTTTATATAAATATATATATATATATATATATATATATATATATATATATATATATATATATATATATATAAATATATAGGGATTACAGCCATTTTAAGCAAAGTACTTCCATTTTCAGGGGCTCAAAGGTATTTGGATAAAGTGACTGACAAGAAGACAAATGAAGCAGATAAAAGGTCTGGAGTTGATATCAGGTATTGAGTTGGCATTTGGCAGCAGTTCGACTGGAGCTACCAATATGAAGTCCAAGGAGATCTCAATGCAAGTGAAGGAGGCCATCATTAGGCTGAAAAAACAACATAAATCTATAAGAGAGACAGCAAAAACCTTAGGTGTGGCCAAATCAACAGTTACATTCTTAAAAAGAAAGAAAGCACTGGTGAGCTCAACAACATCAAAAGGCCTGGAAGACCACGGAAGACAACTAAAGTGGATGATCGCAGAATCCTTTCCTTGGTGAAGAAAAACCCCTTCACAACATCAGCAGAAGTCAAGAATACTCTGGAGAAGGTAGGCGTATCATTGTCAAAATCTACAATCAAGAGACACTTTCATGAATGTAAATACAGAAGTAGCAAGATGAATTCTGAGGTGTATAGGGCTATACTCTCTGCTCACATTCAGCCAAATGCTACAAAACTGATAGGACGCTGCTTCACAGTGCAGGTGGATAATGACCTTAAACATACTGCAGAAGCAACTCAAAACTTTTTGAAGGCAAAGAAATGGAATAGTCTTCAATGGCCAAGTCAGTCACATGATCTCAACCCAATAGAGCATGCTTTTCACTTACTGAAGACAAGACTGAAGGCAGAAAGACCCACAAACAAGCAGCAACTGAAGGTGGCTGCAGTGAAGCCTGGCAAAGCATCTCCAGGGAGGAAACTCAGAATTTGAA
>CM040983.1:13591020-13613218 GCA_022985145.1 Pangasius djambal
TAAAATTATGGTTATATTTACAATTATGTCACTTTGTCCAAATACCTTTGAGCCCCTGAAAATGGAGGTACTTTGTTGAAAATGGCTGTAATTCCTAAATGGTAAATGCCATATTTTTGTGGAACCTCTTAAAATAAAGCTGAAAGTCTACACTTCGATCACATCTTGATTGTTTTATTTCAAATCCATTGTGGTGGTGCATAAAGGCAAAATCACAAAAACTCTGTCATTGTCCAAATACTTCCAGGCCTGTAGTTGGATAAGTAAGGTGTGTTGATAAAATCATGAAGGAAAGGCTAAATCTTTCTGTCCTAACAAGGCACTCCCTACAGGCTCCCTATAGGCAGAACAGCTGGTCAACTCTCAGGCACACAGATGGAGCCCCATAATAGTTCTTATGTGGGAATGTGTAATACTGGCATTTTTATCACCGAGGCCTCTCAGTAAATGCTCTGACACCATCCTGAGTCCAGAAGGGAAAGAGAGAAAAATGTCAGCTCTTATATTGGATCAGAGCCATTGTGTGTTGCGATAATGTAGGACACCAAGAATGCTAATATTTGTTGCTGAACCAGCTAGTAGAATGATAATGGAATCGAACCAAACCATAGACAAAAATGGTGAGGTAAATCATTGTGTGGGTGATATACATTTCTTGTTATTTAATGCAGGATCTCATTCTATTAGGCCTTTTAAATGAGTTAAGTTCTTGCTGAAAAGGTAATTTAATTTCTCAACAGCAAAGACTGACAAATGAACACTTCTAAAAGAAAAAAAACAGGCACAGGCCTGGCACAACAGATTTCAGGGCTGCCTTGCCAAAAGGTTAACATGCTTTCCGTCAAGATGCCAATCACAGTGATGTTTCTGCACCATCTGCTTTTATCAAGCTGACCTCTCTTTTTCTCTCCTTCTTTCTGATAGTTTTCTCAACTGATCTCAGCTGCTATGATTTTACTAAAAACAGTGATATTTTGCTTGTTAAAGTTGGCAGAAGGATTTCCTGATCCACCGCCATCACAGTGAAGGTTACTTAAGTTCAGTCAACAGGACTCTTTGATAGAGTATATGTATGACCCACTCTCTATTCCAATCACATATGGTGACCTTCCATCCAATAGAACAAGGTCAGACAAACCACAACCTACATGCGTCCCCTGCAGTAAAGTTGGGCTAATGTGCAGTAAGGAAAGCTCCAGGCCCTGTCTCACTCCAGCCAACAGACAATGCAGAGAACACACTAATTCATGATCATGAATATTCTGAGGCTATTTCTCCCTCCCTCATTTCATTCAACACAACACATGAACCTACAAAAACATGGTGTGATTGCTAGACATGTGCTTCGAGCACTGAGATTTGGAGGTCACTGGTACAATACTATAGAGAATGTAAAATGATGGCATATGCAATTCAAGGAACTGATGGAAAATTAATTGGGTACACAAATTAATTAAAACAATAAGGGCAAAAGGTTTAAATATTTAACTATATGTAGAGTAAGAAGGTTAACCCAATATGCCAAGCATTTAAAGCTGGCAGAAAAAAAATACTATACTTGTGATGCAGGTTTTCGAAAACTAATAAATGAAAAAAAAAAAAAAAAAACTTACGTCATTACAGTTTTTCTGATATATAATAGCCTCCAAACTCTTCACTCCCAGCTAAGAATGCTCAAATTCCAGCTTTAAACGTCTCTAAATAAATAAAATAATAAATCTTTGACTTCCAGAGTCCCAGGGTCCAAACTCCCAACTAATGATAACTTCCAGATTGGCTTCAGGTTTCCACCCTGTGAGCCCCTTAAAAGCCTTTCATTCCACTCCAAATCCAAACCCAGGCCACATCCAGATTTCAGATCCTGACTATAAGGACCAACAGCAAAGCCTCAAGTCCTGCACTCCTTCCGCCAGTGTGAGTCCATCCTAGTGAGACAGAGAGAGCCTGAGATTCTCCAAAGGAGGTAGCTATAGTGGGAAGGAGGAGTCTCTAACACTAATCCCCCAGAAAATATTCTCACCCACTGTCAGGATCAGTCTCTGTGCAAGAACCACTACCATGATAACAGATCAAACACCCCATCAGGGATAAACTGTCACAACATTTTCAAATCACAACATATTCAAATCCAGAATTCTTTCTAATAACTTAATTATCTTCTTGATAGTTATTGTAATTAATATTTGCAGATATTTTCTGTAATGTTTGATTACAGTAATAGCACAGTACTGTACTGTATTTTTAATGCAGAACTGTATTTTTACCTCACAACATATTGATACCAGTACATTACTATAAAACCACCACTGCAATTTACAATTATACTGTTTATACTACATTTCAATGATAGATAGATGGATAGATAGATAGATAGATAGATAGATAGATAGATAGATAACATTAGACAATATTACATAACATGGGAAGCTACAACATCAAACTGTAAAACACATTTACAGTATTATACTGGCTTGAAGACAGTATTTTTACTGTAGAAATTACAGAAGTTTAACATTGTAATTATAACAAAGTATTGATTATTTTTGAATTTTTGAATCTTGAAGGAAAGCGGAGTAAGAATTTCATTGTACAGTGTAACTGCCTGTTTTACTGTGCATATGACAATAAACTCTTGAATCCTGAATCTTACAAGAATACTCAATCTGGCCTTCCTGCCCCTCTGATTTATAGTGTATAACAATGGCTAAGGGCACAATGCTGGTGCTAATCCCTAGTCCTACATTAATGACATTTATTATTATGAACAGAAACACTAGAAATGAGTTTATTATGCAAGAATGGTAAATGAATCGGAAATGAATCCCAAAAGCCATTTTACACCTTTGAGTACTAAAAGAATACTGCAAAACAACATATCTCTTGTTAGAAAAAGCAATAAGTCCATTATAAGAAAGCTGGGGTCACATTAAAGCAGAGTGAAAGACAGCTCCAAGGTAACAGCCATTGGAATTCCATCACTTTCTATGGGGCCTAGGACACCCTGCTTTTTTGTGTGTAGAGAATCTTGATGTATAGGGAATGTATAGGAAATGTGGACATTTGTGTGCATGTGTTGCTGTCTGAGGCTCACACTAGCTAGCCAAAAGAGGCCAGTGAGAGGCATATTAATCTCTCTCTCTCCATCTTTCTCACTCTCTTGGCTGGCACCATGTGAAGTTCCCCTGTTACCCCTCTCCTCATCTGAGAGCTCTTTGTCCCACACTCAAACAGTGTCAGTGGCCTCTGCTATCCCATAACCCCCCCACCCCACTGCAACCAGCCTCAGTGCCCAAGCTCAGCCTCTGAATTTGCATAGTGGAGGGAGGGATGGTGGGCACATGCAGAATGCCAGCTCCATTTAGGCCACTGATGTCATGCCTGTGCCCACCGTGGGAGAACTGTGGCGGGGCTTAGAGGGTGAAGGAAGGCCCTTTCTCCTCTCTCTCCAGCCCTTCTTTTCTGGTATGAATGAATCTTTCAGAAACGGCAGCCCATTGTGCAGAATAATCGACAGCGATTATCCCGATTTTATGCTGCCTTCCCGGAGAGAGGTCTCTCTCTCTCTCTCTCTCTCTCTCTACCTTGGTCTTGCTCTCTCTCTCTCTCTGTGCATCACCAGTCCTTTCATAGAAGATGCAAGGCAATGATGGCCCTGACAGGTTGTCTTAGCAACCACAGAAAAGAAAAGAGGGAAAAAGAGAGAGAACTCTTGCTCCACCTTGGCTCAAGTCACTCTAAATAATAAGATAATAAAGAAGCAACTGAATAATATAAGAATATAAAAATATATGTGAAGAGACTGACTGTCAGCAGATATACACTAATGCCAAATTCCAAATAACTGGTATGGCAGAATCAGTTTAAAGCAAGACATTACAGGTAGAAACAGCAACGTTGGTCATTTTCTGATTATTTGGAATACATTTCATATCTAATATATTTTCTCTTAAACTATAGTAATAAAATAATCAAAACTCAACAGAAAAGTGTTCATTTCACTGTTTTTGTACACTCATGTCCACCTCTATATCTTAAACTTTCCAACACTGATGTTGATCTTTAAGCTCTGTGACAAAAAAAAAAACTGACATGACAAAAATTGACAGAAATATGTCTTTTCAGTGAAATAATATAATATAATATAAAGACTTGATTTTGTTTTTTGTTCTGTTTTGTTAAGTATTTCATCAGGCCTCATTTGCATAAATAAAAAGTTCCAATACAAAAAAATACATGTAAGAATATAAGCAATCGGCTGGTGAAGAAATATTGCTATTCACATGTAGTCTTGCCTTAAAACATCCACACAAACACAACATTTCCTCTCATTACACTCGACAAGTCTCATATGTTCTCATTAGCACACATTGTGAAGGCTCGATATTGGCTAGATAACCCCCTCCCCCACCCCCGGCTCTATGTAGGAGCTCAATCTCTCGCCATGTTGATGTAGCAGTTTGGATACATTCTGCCCCTCTGGGCCTCACACTCACATATAAAAGGTGTTTAACCTTAACTATCAAACACTGGAAAATTAACTACATTAATATTAATATAAACTATTAAAAGTTTGGAAGTAACAAGAAACAGATATTTTATTAATAGTTCCTCTCAATATGTCAGACATTTTCAGGCTACATAAGGAATTGTTCCTAGAACAGGATGAAAGTACACAGCCAGTTTCTGTTGTGCCGCAGGTGAAATCGGGGCAGAAAATTACCATGACCATCTGACTATCAGTGACACACACACACACACACACACACATGCACACACCACAATATAAACACACAGCCTGACGTCAGAGCTAGCAGCAGCTCAAAATCTGAGAAAATCCAGGCAAAGGTCAAATTACTGCTGTAGGATGCACTTAGACACATGCAAAATACAAAATGCTCTCTCTGTGCTTTTGACTGTGCATGCAGTCTATGTGATGTACTGATGCTTTATATGGATGTGGTTGATTCTGTTCTGCTAATAAGTCAGTTGTACAGTTATGCAATGTCTGAGGATACCTAATGACACCCTATATACACAAGGCATGTACCTTTGTGGTCATAACAGCTATATCATTATTTAAATGGTTGTTATGGCAAGGGATGTAGTCAATAGATATCCCCAGGCTTTGCATAATTATACAATCAACTCACATTTTGTAATTGCATTGTCCATAACATTGATTTATCCTTTCTATAAAAAGGTACAAAATTAATTTTGGCACAGGTAGAGAAGAGATTAAGAAAAGTGAAGTTTTCATACAGTTATTTCATCCACCGTTTATCTACCTGTTTTGAGCAGCTGGGCCTATTACTGAGTATTATGTGCAATGCTGTCAGCATGAGCAAAGTGCTTTGCTTTGTTTGGAGCGACCTTGTTGTTTTCATAATGAGGCAGTGATTAGGGATTTATGGGAAATTGCCATGCCACTGCATGTAGTGGGCTTTCACATGTGAGCAGCTCCATCGCAATTATGTGGTAAAAGAGTCATTACGCTAAGACCAATAGCTAGAGCACACTGGAGGATACTTATTCATCTGGTAAATAGTAAATGAATAAAACTGGGCCCTAGGGATGAAGGACTTTCTCACTTTCTGTTCTCCTTTGTTTTATTTCTTACCTTCCACCCCATTCTTCCTAGTCTAACGCTTCTTTTGCTCATACATCTGTACAGCTAGAAAGAACTATTGGAGATTTCACCCCTTTATTGATTAACACACACCAGTGGGTAATCTCCTTGCCTTATCTAGTACAGCAAGACCAAGCTTTATGATTTGTATCAGCGTATATGTTTAAGGACTGGTCGTTGTAATGCACTGCGTTGGATAAGCTCAGCTCAGCTTGAATCTCCAAGGATCTCATTAAAATCAGCCTGGACCGCTACCCCTCCCCCATTCTACTACTCATCATTACAGGGAAAAGAACACAGACTCGGAGAGTGAGAGAGAGGGACAATGAAAGACTGGGGTGATGGCTGTGCTTTGAGGTAGCTGATTGGATCAGTGATGGGGAGTGGCAAGAGTTTTATCCAGAATGGTTTTGACAGCAGAGGCAAACTTGAACACTTCACACTTGAACACACAAAACTGCAATGGAACAATAAAACTCTCTCTCTCTATGTGTGTGTGTGCGTGTGTATGCATGTACGTCTATATGTACGTATGTATGTATAACAGGTCATATATGATGAATGCATATGAATATGCAAAATATTTTCACTTTGAAATTCATGAAGGGCCAAAGAGGTCGCAGTTAGCTCACTGCTCGTACCCTTAACGTGTTCTTTACAAAAGACTGCAGATTCCACAGAACAGAGCAACCAGGGGGAAGAAATTCCACCAATAATGTCTACCTGAATAAAAGCTATCTGTAATTTGAAGAATGCCCAATGACATAAACCCAGTATTGGATAGAGGCTTTACAAATTGATTCAGCACTAGTAACAAACATTCCATGAAGCTCTGCTTAATGTACGTAGTAACGTAGTAATGTAATCCGTAACAGCCAAATTCATTTGGGAAAATAAAGTGGATCAAGTCAACATACGAAATAAAAACTAAACTCCACAACCACCAAAAGAAATGCAAAGGAATTTAGTTCATGTAGAACCATGTCCAATGAAATTCATGTATCACATTTGGACAATGATTTCTTTTCAATACAAACACACATTTTTTGATGACAGTATCATCAGAACCATGCAGAAGATAAAGACCAAATCAAGCAGAGAGCTTTGTTATGAATGCCCTTAGCATTATGTTTAACTAACAGTTTTGCACAAGTGCAAAACAAAACTGATCTTTATTCACATACTCCCATCTGGGAGAATCCTTTATAGTTCTAGGGTTTTGTGCACCCTGAAACAGAAAATTTCTCTTGCAGAAGATGTATGTTCCATGTAGAACCTCTTTAAAAGATCGAACTGTTAACTATTTTATTTTAAGAGTGCTCAGAAACTGATCCAGATTTTTCTTGCCAAATAATGATATACTAAATGCTTTTTCCAGCTGTGCAACTATACAGAATATTTACTGGAATCACATATAGGCAGCTTTTATTTTAGTCTTCCAACTGTTCCTTTTAAATAATTTCATTTGGCCATAAGGGGGACCACTACCAGTGCCAGGCTGACTCTGTACTTCTTTTTGTATATAAGGCTGGGCCTCAGGGTATGAGATGGGAAAAATGCCAGTACAATGGATAATAATGATGTTCAGTTCTATTATTAATGACGGATGTCACTGATCTGCTAATCAGCTGTCTTTACTCTAGAAAAGTGCACGCGTTTGACATCAGACTCACAAAACTGGAAAATGCCAATGTACTGATGAAACATGAGCAATGTAAAAAACTGTTTTACTCAATATGAATATGACTTGTATCAGTAGTAATATTAACAGTAAGACATGAACCCGCTACTATGGTACAAAGTATAATACAGACTTTTATTATTGAATCTAAAATCATATATCTCTATGAATTATGGCATCCTTTGTTTTTCAAACAAAGTTGAGAGAATTCTGAAATGTAACTATCCTATCACTGACTTTTCATACAGTGAAGAATGGCACACTGAAACAGATAATGCTGCGTAGCTATGGAGCCTGCATGACAGGTCATAGGTAGGTGGACAGACAGATGGATAGATAAATAAATGAATGCGATTCCTAATTAACCAGCGCATGGTACGATGAGCCAAGTCTGCCACAAAACATCCACTGTGTTGGGCCAGCCATTGAAGCAAACCGCTCTTGAAATCCGCCAAGTGCAGAGGAATAATAGAGCAGTTTATAGGGCTCCATGCCCATTCACAGGCTCCCTGCGATGGGAAACTCTTAGCGCAAAGGTTTAGGAGGGGTTTTTTAATTGTTTCCTCATCTCTCTCTCTCTCCCCTGCTTTCAGAAGTGGGACTGACAAAGAAGCAGTGAAGGGGATTGTTTAGTGTTCCGCTGGTCCAGGCCGGAGGTAAACACAGACGGCCCTGTGTGCCTCCATGGGGTTGCTGGGAAGAGGTGGGCAAAGCATGGCAGAGGAGGAGGAATGGGGGCCCTCCGGAAGAAGAAGGTGGTGGGTATAGGGTGCTGTAGTGTCTCCTGGGGAGAGCTAACATTGTGAGTGGCATCAGGGTTCGCATGCGTGCCTGTTAAGATCAAGTAAAAGTGATGAAGCTCTACGAGATTAAGTGAGTAAGTGGCAGCTCGGCCCTCCGCTCCCACAGCTCCGGCTATTTACATACTCAAGAGTGGAATTAATGCCCCACAGTCCCTGAAGCTGGCACAAAGATGCACACAAAGCTTCCTCAGAGGCCCATTAGAGACTTAGCTGTAAATTAAATGAGGGAAGAGAGGATAGAAGAGGAAAACAGAAGAGGGATGCAGAGATGCCCTGAGGTTCATCCATAGTTCTTAAGAGGGGACTGAGGTGAGAAGAGATTGTTCCACTAACACTTGAGTCTCCAAAAGGACCGCTCAACAGTTTTTTCTCCTTCGTCTATTAATATGAACAGAAAGACCACATTCCATCGTATTTGTGTATAAGACTGTCAGAGACGTTGCAGAAGGTTTTATTTTGTATAGAGGAGGACAGGTCTGACATGTACTTTTCATAGTCTTCCAAACGTGCAGAAGATGATTTCATGTCTTTACAGTGGTTTAGTAAATTCATATAATAGATTCATTCAAACACCAAGGCTTTGTAAGCTTGGTAGCTCATTTAGTATTAAAGTACAATTACTATTATTGAACTATTCATTCTTTCTTCTTCAGTAACCGCTTCATCCTGGTCAGGGTCATGGTGGATCCAGAGCTTATCCTGAGAACGCTGGGTATGAGGCAGGAATATACCCTGGATGGGACACCAGTCCATCACAGGGCTCAACATACAGTAAATATGCTAAATTTAAATTACTTAAAAATATGCAGTTATATAATCATCTAAATGGGAATAATTTAAAAATTCTGAACTGACCAATGCCAGAGGCACTGTGTTCAGGCCTGTAGGACTCCACAATGCACAATAACTGTATTTATGTCTAAATAGATAACTACAGTAATTTAGAGAAGCTGTCTTTTTAAACCACTATCAGTTTGTCCAAACAAATGATCACCATCAAAATGCATTCTATTCTGGGAACATCACACCTACAAAACAAGGTCATAACAGCAAACACATTAAATCGAGATCATGAAATTAGACAGCGTGATTCAAAAGGTGCTGTTCTTCCACAACCATACTTCAGGACTGAAGTATACTCAGTAAACTCTGGGTTGTATTAACACCCACAAATAATGCTAATTATAAGATTAGGAATATGAGTTACAGCATTTGTAGATAATTGAGGCTCAAACAACAATCACTTCACAGCATAAATCAGAGTTTTGCACTCATCTTTGCAGATAAGGATTTGATGTCATTTCAGTACACAATACTGTCTGTGAATTTTGTCCAGCCTTGGCAGATTTCAAGTCAAGTCAAGTCAAGTGGGTTTTTAATTGCCATTCCTCTATATAGCTTGTATACATTGGAACGAAATGTCCTTTCTCCAGGACCATGGTGCAACACATAACAGTATGCAAGACTACATAAAGTGCAAATACACAACAGTGTGAGATGGATGCAGGACAGAAAAATACATAGAACAATAAATACAAAGGACATTTCTAGCATATCTACATATCTAACAGCTAATGTCTACCTTCATGCACTGTATATGGTCTCACTCTTGGACTCACTTTTCTAGAGTCAATGTTTTGAGAGACTATACTGGATTTCAACCATATTTTGAGCATTATTTTTTAAAATTATTTTTTTGGTAAACAGTGGGGAGAGAAACAGAGCCAGGCCTCTCTCACTATCCCAGCAGAGTTATTATTTCCAGCATTCAAAATTGCTAAAAATGTGTTATCAATTTGTTAAATGTAGGATTATCTGGGTAGCAGATAGACTGAGAAGGTGTGAAGTATGTCCATTAAAACAGTGATGCATGTCTGTGGTGAGCTTCTCTGTTCTGGCATGCTAAATATCAGGGGAATGGCTTGGTTTGTTAGCACTGCTCTTGGAAATCTTCACAGATTTTAGCACTCCAGACAGTGGAAAGAGCAAGTGACTAATCCCTGTGCTCCTTCAAATTCATTTATAGTCTACACAGGCACTGGACGAGCACGAACAGAGGAAGAGAGCGAGGGAGAGATGTGGAGCAAAACAGATGGACTAGGACAGGGAGGAGTGATGAAGAGGAAAGAGAAAAGGAGTTGGATGACATGGAGTTTGGCAGTGTCTCCGTGTTCCCATGAGGATTACTCAAGCTCTACAGTAGATGCCGCCCAGTACCACCCTGTCCACAGCTCTGAATAGACTGAATGGATATGTACACATACACACAGGCACACACAAATTCTTGAGTCTTCTCCATTTCTATCTATTCCCATACGCTTTTTCTATGCAATGCTACAGCATTTCTCTTTAAATTTTTCCCCGTTTTCATGAGGAGCAGTTTGCCAGGTTAGGTTCAGCTGCCCCAGGCATCAGGCACTGACATAATCTATCACTTGTCCACCCCTCCCCTTGCCACATCACCCCTTCCCAAAACTCCTACAGCTCCCCAAATGAACAGAGCCCCACTGTCTTTCATCTTTTCCCTCTCTCCTTTCTCCCTTTTATGCACTTGTAGGACAGATCTAATGGATAGACTTCTACTCCCTGCATCTCAAGTGCCCTACTCTCTACAGGAAACCAGTGGGGGCTTTTGCCACCATTTTCCCCATTTAAAAGGCTAGTGAAGCCAAAAGAGAAAAAAAAAACAGTTAATTTTAAACATAAACTGAAATTCTTCTTTATGATACCGGATATTGTTTCTATTGCCATCAAAATACGAGAAACGGCATCGTTCCCACATCTCATATTTTGAACTTGTCTTAAATTAATTCACAAAAAAGATTGCTCTTGGTCTGCTGTACCTGCATTAATATACACATGTAAACATGAGGGGGAAAAAAAACAGCAAAATTCTGAGCAATAGGAGACGTGGAGGATGGACAAATGTTAATGTGCCAATGTACAACAATGAAAAAAAAAACAACAACTCAAATACAAGTCTCCTCAATAAGCACACAAATAAACACACTGTGCATTTTACCATTTAAAGGAACCGCTAAACTGAGCTCCACCCTTCCTGTGCTGTAAGGAATTTAATGAAAAGGGCCTCTAGGCACAAATCAAAACAGATTACCTGCATGGGTCGTCTCACCCTTTCAGATTTCTGTCACAATCACACAGACCACAGCATTCCATCAGCTACAAGCCTGAGGGCAGACGTTGCCCTGGGTTTAGATCTCACACCGGAGTTTCCAACAAATAAAAACCCTCCAAACCCCTTACAGTGAGTACTTACAGTCACTACATACAAATCTCATGCTGCTCATTCAAGTTTTTTGGAGCAAAAGCATTTTAAGGTTCTATCTATCTATCTATCTATCTATCTATCTATCTATCTATCTATCTATCTATCTATCTATCTCTTACAGAAAAGTAGCATGAACTTCACATGTGAAATTTCACACTTCACATATTTTCATATCCATCTATCTATCTATCTATCTATCTATCTATCTATCTATCTATCTATCTATCTATCTTAAAAACTGTTCTACAAAGGAATTAGTGATGCACATAGATGCTATGTTCTGTTATGTCCTGTGACTTCATTAGAATGCTGTTCTTCTTCATTCATGTCAGGTTTCAGTACTTCACAATAAAATTCAGTAATTCAGTAATCTGCCTTATGCACAACCCACGCACTGGGCATGCACCAACCAGCCGACTTTATTCACTGTTTTGGAAACTATTTGCTGAACAAGACAAAATTCCTAGAGTAGGTGGACATTAATGAGCACGATAAGAGCTGATTGAACACTGCTTGTGTTTTTTTTTTTTTTCTTCCAGAAGCCGCTCTGGAGCATGTTATTGTAGCTACTGTCAGTAAGCCTCAAATGTTCAAATGCACTCCGTGATGTTTAATCCTCTTGTTTATCACATCCATAGTCAGGTTTACAAACGGGTTTGGAATAGTTGGGTTAGTCCTGACCGTTTAATTATTCACAGACTTACAGCATGTAGACAAAATGTTGGCAACCCTGGCACTATACAAAATGAGTCATGGCTCTGAATTATAGCCTATAACGTACTGCTTTAACATATAATTGTACTTTGTAACATGATTTTATTTTATGATAAACAGGCAGGTTAAACTCCAGTTCCACTATGTTAGGTAGACATAGCCTATTAAAGTACTCACATTGTGAATCATAATTACTGTCGCTTTGTACCTGATCTAATAGTTCAGTGCAAAATAGTTCATTTTAGTTCATGTTGCGCTATGGAAGACATGCTGTTACATGTGGCTCTGTAAGCTGAGAGAGACTCACCTTTGTTGTCAACCTGGGAGAAATCGGAGGCTTGTTTAGTGCTCTGCTGTCTTGCATCCACTTCTTTGGGTGAAGAACCGCTGAGATGTGGAGACAGAGACACACAGAGAGAGAGAGAGAGAGAGAGAGAGAGAGAGAGGACGATGATCTCTAAAGGGTAATCCGTGGAGCTCCGAGCTCAACAATCCTACTGAATGAAAGCTGCTTCACTGACGACTGAGTGTGTGTTGTTCACACTCCTCCTCCTCCTACTCCTCCTCCTCCTCTTCCTCCTCCTCCTCTTCTCCTTTTTGCTCTTTCTCTCTTTCTGTGTTCCTCTCTGTTTGTAACAGGTGATGTTGTGTAGGTCAAGTGGACAGGCAATCACCTGAAGGCCGAGCTCCAATTCAAGCTTATCAATGTGCTTTAATATAATTGTATAATGTGTTGCCTGTAGACACTATTCTTTCTCTGGGCAACAGGATATAGAGAAGGAGGACATTTATGCAAACTCTAAAATGGGTCATGCAAATGTTCTCATAAAAAGTCACGAAGGTTATGGTTATTCAATTCAACTCAATTTTATTTGTATAGCGCTTTTAACAATGGACTGTCACTATTTTTTTTTTGTCACTGAGGTAGTACCATCATGGGGACATGTTTTTTTTTTTACCTTTAGTATGTATCTTTTACCTGAAAACCTTTAAAAAATCTTAAGGACCACTACTCTGACTAGAAATAAGCTAATAATAGGCACACTACATGCACTCTCGTAGGTAAAAGATGCATACTGAAGGTGCACATCATCCCAGCACAAGGAAAAATACAGGTACCTTTAATTCTGACAGTGTATGGTTAGGGTTGTGTGTGCATCTTTTTTTCTCTTATGTCATTTCTATGAAATCAAAGGAAATCCACTGGATCACATTTGTACAAATCGTGCAATTCAGTACAAGTTCTCTTTCAGATCTTGGACTCATGAATATACAATCAAGTAAAGAATGTCTGCTTGGACTTTGCTTGATTTCATATGAATAAAGTTGTAAGACATGGTACAGACACTAGCCTCATGCCTGACCTCTGTAATGTTTCATACCAAATAAGACATGAATTTACATATCCTGGCTCCTTTATACAGTAATAACAGTGAAACAGACCATGGCTATTTAATCCCGAACCCATCAGTGACCTGCACCCAAAGGCATCCTTTAAATCAATAGATTTAATAAACAGTATTCATGAAAATTTGATGAAATATTAATGCATGCTTCTGTGCTACTCAAACATGCAGGTTAGAATCTAATTCAAGATAAGCCGTGTAGTGAGCTACGTAACGAGGAGCTGATGATGATCACGCCGCTTTATCAAGTGTGCTATTTTGAGACTGTGAAGTCATAAAATTTCTAAGAAAGCTGCTAAGAAACCGATAGAGAGCTTCATTTTCAGACACAACCACAGAACAAGGAGAATAAAAATAGGATTTTACCTTCAATAGTAAAGGCAGTGAATCTACACAGTGACTCCTACCCCAACATAACGGCATGAATTCATTTAGATTCTCTCTCTGATAACACCTCAGCCTGTTTCACTGGCATGCTGACCAATTATAGCAGTCGTGATGGATAGTGTGGGGTGATATGGAAGCAGACTTCATTTAGAGAGTCAGATCTCTTCAGCTGACATAATGTACGGTGACTGATCATTTCGTTAATGTCTAAATACATGGATATTTTCTTTTTATTTAGTCTTAAAACATTGAGCAAATGATAAATTATTAGTTCCAATCTGCAGTCTAGGTTGACAAACCTGAAAAAATAAAATCTAGACTGCTATACGGTGCAGTACGTACTAAACCTTAAAAACCACAGGAGGTCATGTGAGAAATTTGGTTTCATTGAAATGTTAAATAATGGAAAATAATGGAAAATGGCTAATGTAAAATAATTTAGCGCCCTTTCTTGAAAAGATACAAACTTCATATGAATAATTACATGATTCATATGTGGATATTACACGTTACCTTTCACACGTTTTTCGCATGTAGACTTTTCACTTCATTTTTTCCACACAATTCATTTATTTTCACTTAATTTTTTCACACGTAGGATATGTGTTTTTCTTTGCATGAGGGGTTTTGATTCACTGTTTACATGTAAAGATGTACATAAAATACATCATATTCAGATATATTCACATTTAATATACAGTTAGGAAAGACAGCTCCTCAAAACATGGCATAATCTGAGTTTGGGAAGGCTAGTCCAATAAGAGATGCTCTTTGTCCTATTGTTATATTATACAAAAGTTAGTTCCACTCCACTAATGTGATTGGTTGAGCAGCGTTCCAAGACTGCTTATATTTCCTATAACCACACTGGAATGTTTCACTGTGTGTATCACTTGTTCGCCACATAAAATTCCACTTCCTAGTTCGAAACCGTTACTACGGTAGTGTTAGTGACATCATCAGCAGACAGGCCAAATGATCATTTTCAGGAATACAGCTTTTGACATAAAATATGAAAGCTTGTCAGGCGAAGATGAAAAGGAAGAAGGGATGGCAATTTTACCTTTGAGATCTATTTAAATTAACAGAACATTCGGTCACATGTTGTCCGAAATATCACTTACACAATTTTTTACACTTATTAATTTTTTGTTTATAGAACTGCTGTGTAAAAGCAATATCGCACTCGCCAAATCACAGCTGTGCCGATATTCCATATAACTGCACTGTTGCTCGTGCGATATTGCTTAATTGATTTAAATTTATATTGATCTAGGATTGCTCCATCGTTCAGCACAGTCTTTGTGGAAGAACTTTGGATTTGGATTCTAGCTTAACTTCAGACATCAAATACAGGATTGAGACGTTTATACAAACTCTGTTATGTCTGTGTAGCCATGTGTGGGTTTGCTGCATCTCTGAGAAAGCTTCTAGTTATAGCTGTCACACTTCACAGCCTCCAGATGAAGCCTCCAGGTGTTGCTATGCTACTATGTTCTGTTTCACAGCCATTTTGGAGGGAGTATTTTATATTAGTAACAAGGTTTGCTGTCAAGGGTAAAGTTACAATTTGGAGCAATGATTGCAATCAAAAGACAGAAGCTTTTCTCTGTCAAAAAAAAAAAAAAGCTTTTTGTGATCATTAGTGGAATGGCATTAAATGAGTTCGGGAAAGCACGATGAAGTAGTGGTTATGGAAAGTCCATGAGACAAGTTAGTTTCTGTTATCACTTACTCTATAGAAGCTATAAAGAGTCGTTCTCTCATCAACCTCTCTTTTTCTCTCTATTGAAATTAATAAGACAAAAATTGCAGCTTGTCATGTTACAGCGAGAACAGAAAACACAGTCCTATCTCCTCTGAAGCCTCTCTCGTGTCAGAAAACGTTCTAGCCGTTACAAAGTGCTGACACACGAGACTCCATAAACGATAAATAAACATCTTCTGACAGTAACCTTCACCATATCAACGTTTATGTTTTTATCTTTGTTAAATAAAAACACATTTTTAAAAATCTATTTATTATTAGCCTTAGATTATGAGGATAGTCCACCAAAGTCCCTGTGTATGAGCTGTTCCTATAGAAACGACAATGTATTAGAACGAGCCTATTAATATAAGCTTATCACTTAAATTACAACCAGAACTACTAGGGTTTTTTCTATAGTAAGCATGTTTTCAACTTGCCTTTTAATCCTTGGACGAGTCTAAAGCGTACTAGTAGTAAAAGATCAAAATAGGATAAGGTTCAATCAATCACACTTACTGAAAGACAATCTCAGCATGCTTTGATTTTGGCTTGTTGACTGATGTTTTCTCTCCCAAACCCCAGTGTGGGTGAGTGTATATGTGTAAGCGAGGCACAATGTGGTGTTAATATATAGCATCCTGGCTATGGTGTACTAATGCCCCTAGATCATTCTCGTGGAAAGCAGCGATTCTGCTCCAAACGTGTTTAATCCTTAATAAAGCAGCAAAGCCCAAGGCCTCTCATGGGAGCAGCGTGGGGGATGGGCAGCAGGCGCACAGATTGAACCATCACCTCAGGGTTGTGATAATATAAGGGCAAAAATAGCTGCCTTTCTTAATGGTGCTGGTTCCTCATTACCATCTGGAAGGTTAATGGGTGTAGGAGGGGGGCGGTTTGCAATTTCACAACATGATACACGTTCCTTTGATTTCACATCCTGTAAATTACTAAAGCAGGTAACGGATGAAACTGTCAGCAATGTGCACATATTGAACCTCTGAATATTAGTCATTGGATATGGATCAGTTGATTTTTTTTTTCTTGTAAATCAAATTCAGCTGTGGTCTCTAACCTTACAATCCATAACAAGCTGTCATAGAATGCAGCAGGCAAATAAATGAGGCTCTATAAATCATGGTATTGTTCAGCTCGCTCTGCTCTGTAGTTAAGCCCCCATCAGCAGGCTGTGAGTGATGGTGAAATTATACTCACATGCACATCTAAATTTACATATTACATACTATAATCTAGTCAGAATGCACATTTTATGTGTGTGAAAAATGAAGTACAGATATAATCAGCACCTGACATCATTAAACATCATTAAACCCCTGTTAAATAAGTGCATAAGTCAAAACCAAGTGCTGTTTTATTACAGGTCATGTTTTATTCAAACTAATTTGAACTGTTTGCTTGAAACACCAAGTTTCACGGATGAGACTCTGATAATGATTAAAGATGACAGTTTTTGCTTGATGTTCCTGTGCCACTCATTGCTGTGTGATTGCATAATTAATGAACAGAAATGGGAACATAACTTTGTGCATAACTTTGTGCAAAGTAAAAATGCTAACAAGATTTTTTAATGTAAATTCTGTTTTATGACACCTGACAGTCATAAAAGGTATTTCACTGCCTGTGTGACCAATAAAATTTGATTTGATTGATTTGATATTATTTGACTTGAACTCTCAAAACAGACAGATCGAATCAAATTTAAAAAATTCAGGGTTGTGCAATGAAGTTTGTAATGTGAAGTTTGTAATCAGATATCTGCTGTCAAAATTTCTGTGAAATGTCCACCACATTTGGAATAAAATCTTTAAATGTAACTTTCTCCTTTACTCATTCTTCTGTCTTTGGAGTGTGAAAAATTATCAAAATGCTGAAACATTACTTGTAATTCAAATACAATGGATATAAAAGTCTACACACCATTGTTAAAATGGCAGGTTTTTGTGATGTAAAAAAAAATAAATGAAACTAAGATGAATCATGTCAGAACTTTTTCCACCCTCAATGTGAAATTACAGTGTATAAAAATTAAGTGAAAAACAATCAGAAACATTTTAGGGAAAAATAGGAAAAATAAAAAAAAGTTACAATAACTTTGCTGCATAAGTGTGCACACCCTTTTACAATTGGGGATGTGGCTTGATCATAATCAACCAATCACTTTCAATCTCATGTCCAAAAGTAATTATTTATAAATATATAATTATAGCTGTCATCAATGAAATTATTCTGATTAACCCCAAATAAAGACCAGCTGTTTCTGTAGGATTTTCTTCACATCTCCTTGGTTTCATCAGACTGCTGAAGCCATGGTCCGCAAAGAGCTGCCAAAGCCTGTACAGAGTCTCACGGTCAAAAAGGAATCGATCAGGAGAGGGGTACAAAAGAATTTCCAAAACATTAGATGTACCATGGAACACTGTGAAGGCCATCATCAACAAGTAGAGAAAATGGAGCACCACAGTGACATCACCAAGAACAGGAACATTAAAGGAGCTGCAGGAACATCTGACAAGTACTGATTACTCTCTGCATGTGACAACAATCTCCTGTATTCTTCACATGTTTGGGCTACAGGGTAGGGTGGCTAGACGGAAGCTCTTTCTCACAAACAAACATCCTAGCTCAACCTAAATCACCCCCAAACCATGTGAGAAAATGTGTTATGGTCTGATGAGACCAATTCCAAAAGGTAAGAAGGTAAACTTAGGTAAAAAAGGTAAAAATTCCATAATTCCAAAAGGTATGTTTGGTGCAAAAAAAAAAGTACATCACTAAAACAACACGGTAGCCATGGTGCAGCATGGTGGTGGCAGCATCATGCTTCAGGGCTGCTTTTCTTCAGCCAGAAGTGCAGGTTTCATCAAGGGAATAATGAATAGCTACAAATACCAGCCAATTTTAGTGCAAAACCTTAAGGTATCTGCTAGTAAGCTGAAGATGAAAAGGAATTTCACCTTTCAGCATGACAGTTCCCCAAAGCATACATTCAAATCAACAACGGAATGGCTTATCATGTAGATCAGTGTTTTTGAATGACCTAGCCAGAGCCCAGATCTGAATCCAACTAAAGCTCTGTTGGATGACCTGAAGCAGGCTGTGCACAGGAGATGCCCTTACAATTTGACAGATCTAGAATGTTTCTGCAAGAAAGAGTGAGAAAATATTGCCAAGTCAAGATGTGCCACACTGATAGACTCTTATCCAAAAAGACCGAGTGGCATAATAAAATCAAAAAGTGCTTTAAAAAAGTATTAGTTTAGGGGTGTACTCACTTATGCAACTAGGTTATTGTCACTTGTTGATTTTTCCTATTTTTCTCTAAAATGTTTTGATTATTTTTCATTTAATTGTTGTATGTTGTAATTTCACATTGGGAGTGAAAAATGTTCCGACATGATTTAAAATGATTTGAGCAGGGGTGTGTAGACTTTTTATATCCATTGTATATGAAAAAATAGAAACATGTTTCAATTCAGGAAAACCTGTGGTTTTCATAATTATATATAGCAGAAAATGTCAAAATTTCACAGTGTGAAGGCCGCTACACATATATGTGGCTTTGCTGGATTAGAAAGAAGTTTCAGAAGCAGCTCAGTGATCACAATGTGTACTTGTGTACTTTTTTTCTTGAGAAAATTTTATAGCCTCTATGCTTCCGATTCCCAGTGCAGGTGCTCCCTGCAAATCACTGGGTCAACTTTAAGCTCTCGACCAATCAGGTGAATGAGAAGTTAGCTTCTGCCCAGTCGCTAATGAAGCCCTATGAGTTAATAGAGCGTGAGAAGAAGCTGCATTTCAATGGCACTGGAAAAGCTTTTCTCACTTTGCTTGGCATGTTTAAAGATTCTGTAGAATTGCCTGTAAAATAAAGCAGAACCACAACAAGAGGTCTTTTACAAAGGCACAGGGCGCACAGGCTCCCAAGTGAAATCACCTCCAACAGCAAATCTTTTGCACAAGTCTTTATTGTGGATGAATGGGGAAAAAACGTTCGATCCAAATGCCCATGAGGACTTTGCCTCAGTATTAAACAGAGCATTGGACATGCTCAGACAAACACTAAATCCTGAGAATCATATGTCACCATGCATGTGTGTCTGTGTGTGTGTGTGTGTGTGTGTGAGCGCCTCTGCTTGTGAGTGGGGGAAGGGTGTGTGTCCCTGAGGAGGGAAGAGACAAAGGGTTCCATCCTCCTCTCTCTCACACACACACACAAACTGTATACACAGCATCAGCTCATGGTAGGAGCTTTCATCTCTGTGTGCATCTTTCCGGATAGGGGGTTCAGTGCAGAGTGATCTAATTCTATACCACCTGAGAGTGAGGGTTTGTGTGTGTGTGTGTGTGTGTGTGTGTGTGTGTGTGCATGAATGTTTTATCTGTGTATGTGTATGTAAAGTTGTATGTTTGTGAGGACCGTCATGTGGAGTTTGATTTTTTATGTTTTCATGGGTCAGTGGTTATGAATCCAATGGCGGTTTCATGGGCTGTGTGTGTGTGTGTGTATATATGTGTGTGTGTGTGTGTGTCTGTATGTGTGTGGATGACAGTTTGCCTGTAGCACTTTCTGCACTACCTCATAGCAGTAGTTATAAAAAGTTTAGTCTGTATTTCAAAAGGGAATTTGGATGTGTTCTATTTCTTTCTACAAATATTTCATATATTTATTCTTTTTTTCATGATTATTCATTGTTGTGGATGCAACAATTTTCCAATAGATTGTTTTCTTTTTTCATGTGTGTTTAAAACGTATATAAGGTGCATAAAACTTGTGGCACAGCACAGTGGGTAGCACTGTATTTGGGTGCCAGTTTATTAGTTTATCACCCACCTTGCTACCAGCTGCCATGCAGGTCAGTTACTGACCATAGCCCATCTTGCATCTGCACAATTTGTCAGCACTCAATGAAAAGGAATCACTTTTATTTAGGCGGTGGATCATTCTCAGTACAGCAGTGACACTGACATGGTAGTGTGTGTTGCACTGGTACAGATGTATCAGGTACAGCAGTGTAGTTGGGATTTTTTAAACACCCTACATCACACAAATTGTGCATGGAAAAAATTAGATGTACACCTACAAGGTGGGCAAACAAGGTATTGATTAATAAAGTGGCCATTATGTGCACACTGTTTAAAAACACCAACAAAGCTACTGTGCTTGATGCACTCATACACTCCCATGTTACAGTCACTGCTGCCCTGAGAATGGTCCACCACCCAAATATGTTCCTGATAAAAGACCCATATGTACACAAAGAAGTGACTATTGCATCTATATCAAATATAATACATGGCAGATAAAGTGACAGCACAAGAAAGACATCTGAATGTAGTATTATTAATATTGCTTAGCTTAGCTGTGGAATTGATTCAAGTACAGACATACCACAGCTTGTTATGATTCTCTGAAACAAACTTGAACCATTATGGCCATCTAGTGGTCATGCTCCATTGTTTTTGTAATAATAAATGGTTGAATCAAGCTATACCAGAATAACCTTTTTATTTAATAATGTACAATGGACCAAGACTTTTAATTTGTCTACTGATAAATGGGTAGATTTGTGTAATTAAAGAACGTCAAATGTTATAACCCATGGTCTTGGATGTTGCTGAGAGATTTGCCATGATGGTGATAAAAAAAATTTCTTACTTACCTCACTTACATTTACAGCATTTGTCAGATGCCCTTATGCAGAGCAATCTAGTGCATAGTGTAACTTAGGCTCAATCAAAAACTAGTACAAATAGATCAGGGTCTAACTGAACCATCAAGCTAAATCCCTGTTACAGAACAAATTGAGATGTTTTTTATATATATATATATATATATATATATATATATATATATATATATATATATATATATATATATTGTTACGTCCTGTGACGTAATTTGTACTGCTCTGGGGTCAGTCAAGAGTTTTGTATTCTGTTTTCTTTTCTCTTCTGTGCTGCTGCTCTAATAGGAGCTGATTACTGGCACCTGTTACTCGTTTGCTGATGACTGACTACCTCCTCATTCATTGGCTCCTCCAGAGAGGAACCCAGCTATAAAAGCCACCAAGGAAGCACAGTTGAGGAAAGGGAGGAAAGGGAGGAATTTGAGCCATCTCTCGCTCCACACGGACCTTCTCTGCAGCCCCAGACCCGTGTTGCTTATTGTTGCTTGCTGACTGATGTGTAATGTTCCAGTTAGCATACTGTTGCTGTGCTCCTGCCTAGGTTGCTAATCTAACTCTCAATGATGATAACTAATGCTCATAATTTGTAGGGAGGAGGGTGCCTTCTTTCTTTGGTTAATTCTTTTCTCCTGTTTTTGGGTAAGTTAGGTAGTTAGGGAAGTGCTATTGTCTTTTTGTTATTTTTATTTTTCCCTGTGTTAGGTAAGGTAGATTAAAAATTGAGTAAGATTGTTTTTTGTTATTTTGGCTCTGCCCCCTCCTGAAGTCTTTTTGTTGTGCTTCTATTATCTAACTTATGAAATAAATTAAATTTGAAGTGGATCTCTTAGTGGTTAG
>CM040983.1:13613318-13627144 GCA_022985145.1 Pangasius djambal
TGCTTAGTACTTCAAAGAACTTTGTGTGGAGTCCTGAGTGTGACCGTGCCTTTGTCGCTGCCAAAGACCTTCTCTGTTATAGTCCTGTTCTATCAGCTCCTAATTTTTCGTTGCCTTTCAAGCTACAAGTTGATGCAAGTGTTGTGGGGGCTGGTGCAGTTTTACTGCAAGAGGACAGGGCAGGAATTGAGCATCCTGTTTTCCAAGAAGTTTTCAAAGTCTCAACAGAACTATAGTACCATTGAGAAGGAAGCTCTGGCATTAGTGATGGCACTCAGGCATTTTGAAGTCTATGTTGGGGGTAGCTGTACCCCTCTTTTTGTTTACACTGATCATAACCCTCTTGTCTTCCTGTCTCGCATGTGCAACTGGAACCAGCGTTTGATGCGTTGGTCACTGTATCTGCAAGAATACAACTTGGACATTCAACACACGAAAGGCTCCGAGAATGTGGTGGCAGATGCACTCTCCAGAGCCTGTGATGGGGACTAAAGTGTACCGTATATGTGAAATATTAGCTGTTTATAAGCCATAGGTTATAAACTTGGTGATGGGGGTGTTACGTCCTGTGACGTAATTTGTACTGCTCTGGGGTCAGTCAAGAGTTTTGTATTCTGTTTTCTCTTCTGTGCTGCTGCTCTAATAGGAGCTGATTACTGGCACCTGTTACTCGTTTGCTGATGACTGACTACCTCCTCATTCATTGGCTCCTCCAGAGAGGAACCCAGCTATAAAAGCCAACAAGGAAGCACAGTTGAGGAAAGGGAAGAAAGGAGGGAATTTGAGCCATCTCTTGCTCCACATGGACCTTCTCTGCAGCCCCAGACCCGTGTTGCTTATTGTTGCTTGCTGACTGATGTGTAATGTTCCAGTTAGTATACTGTTGCTGTGCTCCTGCCTAGGTTGCTAATCTAACTCTCAATGATGATAACTAATGCTCATAATTTGTAGGGAGGAGGGTGCCTTCTTTCTTTGGTTAATTCTTTTCTCCTGTTTTTGGGTAAATTAGGTAGTTAGGGAAGTGCTATTGTCTTTTTGTTATTTTTATTTTTCCCTGTGTTAGGTAAGGTAGATTAAAAATTGAGTAAGATTGTTTTTTGTTATTTTGGCTCTGCCCCCTCCTGAAGTCTTTTTGTTGTGCTTCTATTATCTAACTTATGAAATAAATTAAATTTGAAGTGGATCTCTTAGTGGTTAGTGGTGTTTTTTAGGGCTGGGACTGGGGTGAGAAGCTCCATGTGGTCTCCCTTTCATTTTGTTACGAATTCCTTCATTCCCCTAGATAAATTACAAAGGGGAGTCATAATATATATACACACAGTTAGGTCTGGAAGTATTTGGACAATGACAGAGTTTTTGCGATTTTGCCTTTATACACCACAACAATGGACTTGAAATAAAGCAATCAAAATGTGATCGAAGTGTAGACTTTCAGCTTTATTTTAAGAGGTTCCACAAAAATGGAAGTATTTCTGCCTCCAGTCTTGTCTTCAGTAAGTGAAAAGCATGCTCTATTGGGTTGAGATCAGGCAACTGACTTGGCCATTGAAGAATATTCCATTTCTTTTCCTTCAAAAAGTCTTGAGTTGCTTCTGCAGTATGTTTAGGGTCATTATCCACCTGCACTGTGAAGCGGCGTCCTATCAGTTTTGTAGCATTTGGCTGAATGTGAGCAGAGAGTATAGCCCTATACACCTCAGAATTCATCTTGCTACTTCTGTCAGCAGTCACGTCATCAATAAACACCAGTGAGCCTGTTCTATTTGCACCCTCTGTATTTACATTCATGAAGGTGTCTATTGATTATAGATTTTGACAATGATACGCCTACCTTCTTCAGAGTATTCTTGACTTTTGCTGATGCTGTGAAGGGGTTTTTCTTCACCAAGGAAAGGATTCTGCGATCATCCACTTTAGTTGTCTTCCGTGGTCTTCCAGGCCTTTCGATGTTGCTGAGCTCACCAGTGCTTTCTTTCTTTTCAACTGTTGATTTGGCCACACCTAAGGTTTTTGCTATCTCTCTTATAGATTTATGTTGTTTTTTTCAGCCTAATGATGGCCTCCTTCACTTTCACTGAGATCTCCTTGGACTTCATATCGGTAGCTCCAGTCAAACAACTGCCAAATGTCAACTCAATACCTGATATCAACTCCAGACCTTTTATCTGCTTCATTTGTCTTGAAGTAACGAGGGAATGGACCACACCTGGTCAATTAACTTCTTGTCAGTCAATTGTCCAAACACCTTTGAGCCCCTGAAAATGGAGGTACTTGGCTGTAATTCCTAAATGGTAAATGCCATATTTTTGTGGAACCTCCTAAAATAAAACTGAAAGTCTACACTTCAATCACATCTTGATTGTTTTATTTCAAATCCATTATTTCAAATCATAAAAACTTTGTCACTGTACAAATGTGTGTGTGTGTATATATATATATATATATATATATATATATATATATATATATATATATAAAGGGTACTGTCGGGATTTTGTAGGCATATAGTACAGTGCATAATTAAACAATTATTCCAAACAGGTGCTAAGGTTCAACAAGATAATATGAAACACAATCATTGCCTGAAACAGAAACAGTGTTGTAGGAGGAATAAAACTGGGTGAGGAACAGCCGTGCTCTACTAACATGGCGAGGTTGCTGATGACAGTTTAATCTAAAATATCTTACACCATAGTGAGATTGAGCACAGCAACAAGACACAAGGTGGTCTTTCTGCATCAGCAAGTCTCTAACAGACAGAAATTACAAGGCAGGCAGATGTTTCCAGATATGCTGTCCAAGCTCTTCTGCAGATGCACAAAGAAACGAGCAATGCTGAGGACCATAGACACAGTGGTTGGCCAAGGAAACATAGTGGAGCAGACGAAAGACACGTCATGCTGACATCCCTTCATAATTGGAAGATGTCCAGTGGCACCATCATCTCAGACCTGGCAGAAACCTGTGGGACCCTGGTACACCCATCTACAGTCCAGATTAGTTTAAGCAGAAGTGGTCTTCATGGAAGAATTGCAGCCAAAATGCCCTACCTCTGACATGGAAATAAGGCCAAACGACTCAACTATGCACAAAAGCACAAGATATGAGATGCAGAACAATGGCAGCAGGTGCTCTGGACTGATGTTTGACTCTAACAGAAGGCAGTTTGTGTGCTGAAGGGCTGGAGAGCCATACAAGGATGAGTGCCTGCAGGCAACACTGAAGCATTGTGGAGGTTCCTTGCATATTTTAATTAGTGCTTATTTAAATGCTTAGTGGAGAGGTGACTGATACACTCACTGCACTGGCCACCTGTACTATTGATAATTCATGCAATTATCCAATCAGCTAATAATGTAGCAGCAGTGCAATGCATAAAATCATGTAGGATCAGGTCAAGACCTTCACGTAATGTTTGCAATGAACATCAGATAGGGGAAAATGTGATATCAGTGACTTCAACCATGGCTGGTTTGAGTATTTCAGAAACTGCTGATCCCTAAGCACACGATTGGCTGATTAAATAGTTGTAAAAATGAGCAGATGTACAGGTTTTCCCATTAAATTGTCAAGACAGGAAGCTTATCTGATGGCTGCATGCTCCACCTTGTGCTTCTACTCCTCTCTGCTGAGCTCTAGTACAGAAGTTATATTGAGGGTGCCATATTTCTGGTTTGTTTTTTGGCTGTTTGTGCTTATTTTTGTTTTAGGACTTGGGTTCGATGTAGTCTATTTCCTTGACATGTTGGTTGGTATGGTGTTGGTTCAAGTTTTATTTGGGCATGTAGGCCACCCTTTTATATATATTCAACTTGGACAATATTTTAAACATAAATTAGTTTTCTTTCAAGTTTGAAAGTAAAGGAATGAAAAGTAAACAAACACTGCCCAGTACTATTGTATGTGGGTTTTGGGGTTTAGTCTGGAGGTTGGATATGTTTAACGTACACCCTCATGTTTCTCTTCCTTAGACCACAAAGATACAAAACAATCCAAAAACATTCCTTCACAACACAACCACCAAATTATTTTATTTAAAAGGCAATAAGTTTGCAATAATTTTATACAATATATACATCATTTCTGTCATGTTTACAGTTGTTGAATAATACATTACATTATATGTACATAACCAATATTGAGAAAATCAAATATCGCTGGTATGAAATATATCAGGAGATTTGGTTCTCTGGTCAAACTTACAGCACCCGATTACCTGAGGACCCACGTGTGGTTAAGCGAAGGGTCAGTGTTGGTAGAAGATTCCCTTTGATGATATTTTAAGGTGAGTTTGATGGTCCCTTTGCTATTCATTTAAGCGAAAGATAGAGCTGGGAGAAGCTGCTCCTAGCTCAGCGTAGAGTAAATGCCCTTCCTAACTACTGCTGTCTTCTCATGGCAGCATAGTCCAGTGTTAGTTCAGCCTTTATATCAAGCTACATATGAAAGGATTATTAGGGCAGAACAGAGGAGGCATTGGTTGAAAGAGGAACTAAATTGCACGATTTATTACTTCATATTGCTCTCAAAAAAGTCGAGGAAGTTAGAGACATGTGTGTAGACAGTATAAAGTTCCGGGTTGCAGTCTAGTGAGTCATACCCGAAACTAACCAATCCCAAGAGCTTCCACTCCTGCATGGGGTTTGGTAACAGTGAAGAAGCAAGGTCAGGTGAGGAAGTGGGCGGGGCAATCAGGACCCCTCCAGTCTCAGCTGGACAGATGTTAGAAGGACTGACGCCAGGACCCAGGCGCCCACACAACATGTTCTCAGAGACACTGATGGGAAGGCCATACTGGGCATATTGTTGCTCACAGTGCACCACATCACCCAGCATCACTGTACCCACACGTGCCCTCTCGCTCTCCCCAACACTGGCGTCAGGAATGAGGGACCATCCCGTCACTATGGCCTGTCTGGGTAGAGCCTGCTCCTCTGCATCATGGGTGGTTGGGAGGCAGATGGGCAGAACATGTTCACTGATACGAGCTTTATCCAGCAGTTTGAGGATGGCCAGGTCAGAGTCTAGTACCAGAGGGTCATAATTAGGGTGTACAGTGATGGAGGACACCTAGGAAATTAAAGATGAATTAAAATGAATTGGTTAGAAAAACAATCTTAAACAACAGTACAACAGACTTAGCTTTAATCCTCATGATCTGCTTACTTTATAGCATTGACCCAGACCATTTTTATAGCAACATTGTTTTTAGATTTATGTTACCATGGGTACATTTACCTTAAATATTACTCTTATTTTCATCTTAGTCATTAGAAATATAAGCATAATTTGTGAAAACAGACAAAAAAGCTCCTTCAGATGCTTGGGGCAGTGCAAACGAGAGAGTGATAAAGTGAAATAATTTTTTTATCACTCTTGTTACACCTTGTTTCAAGGTCAATCACAGTGCCGATTACTCATTTCCACCCCTTCCCCCATGTTCCTGATGTCTTTCTCACCCTGAGGTGTTGCAAGCCCTTAGTCTGGTGCAGGTCACTGCGGTAATGTTTTCCCAGCACCACCCGTATTTTAGACACGTCCAGTGGGTAGACTTTTCCAAGATCAGTGACGCAGTGGGCAGCCACCACCACACTGCGCTGGTTGAGCAGAGCTCCACTACAAACCAGCTGCCAGTTCTCTAAAGACATATCATCTTCCTTATACATCAGACCTGCGTCCTTCCCCAGGCTAGCTGCTTTTCCCAGCTTTTCTCCTTGATCTTGGCCAGACCGACGGTAGATAGCAACCAGCCATGGCCAATTAGAGTCTGCTGGACGCTGTGGATCAAAGTTCAGCAACTTGCCACATACTGGGATACAGAGAGTGTAAATAAAAGAAACATATCGTCAGGACAAGGGGACAGAGGAATGAATCTTAGGTGACAATTTAGTAATAATGCAATAAAAGCCCTTTAGTAGATGAGCTAGCTTTCTCTATGCCTGAAGGTCTCTGGCTGGCTCTCTTTTCCTGTGTTTTCCCATAGGTGTATGCTACACTGAAAGCATGGGTGTGTGTCATGTTTTTCTTTGGTATGACGTTTTCTCACAGGGTTTAACATCCTGCAAGATACTCTATTTCCTAATTTTTTCCAATCAGCAAAAGGTTTGCCCATTTTGTTGCATTCTTTCCTAGCTGTTCATTCAAGTATTTATTCAACAGCACATACATTTAAATATTAACATATTGAGAAACACACTACATAAACAGTCTACTGAAAGCATATTTAGCCAGGAGTCATTTGTGTGTTTTATATTGCATTGTGCTCCCTCACCTGGTGAACAGGAGACATGGCGGCCGCTCCACTTGCCTGTCTTGAGGCACGTTCTGCGTGTGCTCCCAGTGTGATGGTAGTAGGGTGAGGTGCACCCATACTCAATGTGTGTGTAGAGATGGTGGAAACCCTGTGGGAGTGGAGGCAAAGTCGGGGGTCCTTTAGTTGGACTCACTGGGCTGAAGAGGTTTGTCAAGCCTGAGGTGGAGTAAAACTTATGCACAGGAGTTTTCCTGCAAAAAAGTAGTAAATGGGAGCAATAAAAAAGGAGGATAATGCTTTCCCTGCTTTACTCATTCTTTAATGAGTAATGTGCTTAATGAATGGGTGCCTATGGATGAAATGTAAATGTATTGAGCATCACTCAAAGAATCATTAGCTAAAGTTGGTTAAGTTAATAGTATATCGTGACCAACTATCTACATGAGGGTGACAAAATAATGAAAAAAGAAAACAACATAAAGTGTCTTAATAAGTGCCCATAGTATACAGTATGATTTACATTATTTCCATATTCATCAAACCATTCAGTGAGCTTTCATGCTCTATGGATGGGGTTGAGTCCTCCTGGAAGAGACCATGCCCATCAGAAATGCTTTATTATAGGTTAAAGGTGATCAGTGATAAGAACTCCGTCAGAAGAACAAGTGAATCTACCTGAATGGGACTTGTGGGGGCAGGACCTTCTGTCTCACCAGTACTGACACTTTGGGCTCCCGGCAGGCTGCACATACAAACACAAGAATATGTTATATTATCCTATCTGAGACGACTGATATGGTGCACAAAAAGTGCTTTGAATTTGCATCAGCAACAGACAGACAGTTATCTGCTCTAAATCTAAGTGGGCCAGGTTTCATTCTGGCAGGAAGGCACTGAGCCAGCTCATACCCCGCACACAGATGGGCTGTGTGTCACTCCAGGTGCCATTAGGCTGGCAGGTCCTGCGAGCACTGCCACTCAGAGCATACGAGTGGTTGCAGTAGAACTCTACCATCTCTGGATCTGCACCAGGCACCCACTCATAGAAACCGTGGTATAGCCGAGGGGGTGGGGGACACTTCCTGCCCTCAGCCTCTGAAAGAAAGAGGGGAAAAATGTGACATGACTGGACATTCAATGTATTTTGTATTGTTGTTTTTAACTCTAAGTGCTTGAACACAGAAGATTACCAATGATGCTGAGGTTTTCCACTTCTTTCTCAGTGTGTCGGCTCTCCGTTTCAGCTCTCGTACCCATATCCGTCTTAGGCTTTTCTTTGATTGGACTCTCTGAGTCTGGTCCTGTTGTTTTTTCATGGTCCCCACCTTTCCATGTCTCCCCAGCCGTAACTTTCTCAGTGTCAGGGTTCTGTGTTGGTACAATGGCTCTCTCTGTGCTGTTATCTTCATGGGCTTGTAGTTGAATCTTTGGAGTTTCTTTAGGGAGCAATGTCTGCAGGCTTTCCTCTATATCATTGCTATCTACAGGCTCAGTGATGTTGCTTGTGCTTATTTTATAAGGGACATTCTCATCTTTCTCATCTTTTCTCAGGCTAACTATTGTGTACTGTGGAATTTCGGTCACTGTTTCTTTGTTATCTTTTTCAGTAGCCTTGTGTATGTTGGCCTCTTTAATGGTGCTTTTGTCATCAATTAGCACAATATCTACAGTGTTCGTGTCCAGATCGTTAGTTGGGTCTATTACAGCTTTTTCTGCACTGTCCAAACCTCCATCTTTGTCCAAGTAGTGAACAATTTTCCCATTGTCTGAGTCTTTTTTCCGGACTGTGTTCATGCTATCTTCAGAGTCTTTGCCACTAATTTTGTCCTTGCTTCCAGCTGTGGGTTTTTCCTTTCCAAAGTCTTTGCCTGGGTCCTTCCCTATGCCTTTCTCCACCTCTTGGCCTTTACCAAAATCTATATCTAATCCAATCTTGTCCTTCCCACTTATCGGTATTTCCAGACTAACTGTTTTGTCAGGAGTCTTCTCTTTCTCTATTCCAGTCTTATCTATGAAGTCAGTTTGTTTGTCTTTTCCAATGTCTGAACCTTTTAATATGTCCTTTTCTTTATCTGGTACAGGCATGATGCCCTCTGAAAGACATTTAAATATATTTCACAAAATGTTAACTTGATATCAGTTTGCTCCATTAGCAAGATATAAATCACTAACATAGGGCCATATTCAGAGTTCAGTTAAGCAGGTGTAGTGAGGATTTAATACCTTGCACACATTGGTATTCAGACCTGAGATGTAACTACAGACTTACGTGCTGTTCAGATAGTTGCACTCAGCGCGGAGTCTGCTTAATGCAGAGACTTGTGTCAGTTAAGTCCATTTTTCTTGGGTTATATTGGATCAAATTCAAATTCAAATTCAAATTCAAATTTTATTTGTCACATACACAATCATACACAGTACAACGTGTAGTGAAATGCTTTTTCGACTGTTCCAAGTAAAAATACAAGTAGAATAGAATATAAAAATATGAATAGAATGAGTAAAAAAGTAAAATAAGTAAGTAAGATCGAGTGAGAACTAGTATTAAGTCTGGCCCACTGTCTGATGTACCCATGTTATGTCACACAGAAATGTATGTTTTGGGCTGTAAATAAAAAAGCCACTATTGAATACACAAATATGACCCTATTAATTACTTCTTCATATTGTCCCTTTAAAGTCCAGGGTTTTTTTTCCACACAGAGGGCATCAGTGGCGTCAGCATCTTAACTGGAGTCATTGCTTATCTTGAGAACCGATTTTTTTTTTTTACTGATGAGCTATGCTTACTTAAAGAGAGCCATAAGTGTAGCAGATGAGTGCTTGGTAAGCTTGTCCTTCAAACGTTGCACATTTCTTTACAGGAGAGCACACTGAATTAATAAAAAATTGGTATTATTTTATTACCTCGACAAATCAAAATAGTGAATAATTTTTTCACTTTATGTTGTTTTCTTATATCATCATATTAGGGTTTTTATTTTTATTTTTACATTGTCTCTTGCTTTTATGTTACATACTATGATGTCTGAGAGCAAAGAAAAAAAAATGCTACTTGCATTTTTATTTCCCATCGCCCAAATTCTGGCTTAAATGCAAGTGCTTGTGTTTCAAGGCGGTGGTGTAGATGCTATTAAATAATCCAATCTCAGATGCTTCTGCTCAAGAAAAATCTGGCAACTTGGAGGTGTGAACTGCATGCAGGTAATTTTAATATTCTGAATGGTGAGCCCAGAACATCAACTTAAGCATTTGTAACCTGAATATGCTTAACTTTCCCTGTGTTAATATTGATGTAACCTTTGCTGACGTAAGTAGCCAATCCTGAAAAGAGCCCTTGATGAACAATAAAACTAAGATAAATTGTTTAAGACCTCGAATTCATAAATGAACACCATGTGTTTGTTGCGCTCTTTTACATTACTGACCTCGCAATAGATATGAGGTTATGAGGTTAGGTAAGCAATCATTTAATTGTCCCATTTTGTAAATGTACCACATATTAATTTACATTACATTAGTTTTATTAATTACATTAGTTTTAGTCCGTGATGAGATTGTACCTTTGACACAGGTGGGTGCTATTCCACTCCATGTGTTGTTGCCCAGACAGGTTCTTTGAGGATTTCCAACCAGAGTGTATGGTCTATAGCACAGATACTGCAGTGCAATGAGCACATCATTCGGACCATACACCAGGAAATGGTCTCCATGTGCTGGCTTAGGAGGGATGCCACAGTTCTTTTCAGGCACTGAAGAGACAAAAAATACACAGTCTAATTATCAAAAACATGAAAGTGCATGTTAATGAGAGAGATCTCACTCATAACAAAACGGTTTTCTGCCTGTATTCAAAGGAAATTAAAAGTTGGATAGATATGAGGCAATAGGCAGTATTTGGCATCACACATGTTGTGCAATGCAATAAGGCAAACATTTGCAGGGACAGGCTCAGATTTGTTATTTAATAGTGCATGGTGATTTCCACCATGTATACTTCACATTTTATGCCAGAATTATACACCCGTTAGCTACTGTCTTTGTGTTCTGCTCTACCAGCTGCTTACCACAGTATGGCATCGGTGTGCTCCATGAGCCATCCAGCAGACAGGTGGCCATGTGGAAGCCTTTTAGCGTGAAACCTGGATCACAGCGAAATAGAGCCTGACCTCCAACCCTCACATCCAAACTCTCCACAGTGCCGTGGTCCGGTGGCGCAGGCTTCTTACACTCCAACACTGTGAGATGAGACACACATCTTCAGTCACTATTATATATTACCACATCATATTGATACCAAGGCAAGGCATTCATAAATATACATTCTAAGTATATACATGTGTAAGCATTAGCAATGTATAATTAAGATAAATAAAAATAAATCACTCTGTTAATTGTGTTTCTTTTTTTTACTTTGTGTTTTTTTTTTATTTCGCTTTTTGTAATTCAATTTTTGAATATTTTTATGCATATATTTCAGTTTTCCTTATATATCTCTGATGAGATCAACCTCATTTCGGTCCATCCACTTGTCCTGCATTACCTGTCTCAAAATATTATGTACAGACTCCGTTTCTTCTCTTTCTGTTAGTACACATTTGAATGATGTTATTGATTTTGCCAGCTAGCTATGATCTTTTTTGTTTTTGTTTAGTTTTGTTAGTTTTTTAACGAGCACTACAAATATGCAGATATATAACCTTTCCATATACAGATTTAAGTAGACAGTTTACATAGCAGGCTAGTTAGCTTGCCAGGAGCCAAAGTCTACATGCATAACAAAATAAATCAATTGCTACAGTAGTTTGTCCAAAAATCTGTGAACTCCTGATCTAAAACATCCTGTTTTTCTGGAATCGTTGAGTGCAATGCTACTTCTGCATAAACAGTTTTTGTCATGTTCATACTTTCATACTGTTCATCAAACTTTAATTTTGGATGTAGACTTTTTTTCTGGCATTTCCCTTTTTTCAGTCATGATAAAGAAATTACATTGAAAATTACCATATGTCTTCTATGGCACACCATTACTCAATTGTATAATTGCATAACAACTTCTGGTTAGTAGAGCAGCAGTTTGGCTGTGTCTCTGGCTTGATCAGCCCACACTTATGACATGCATGTGCTGCGAAAACAACACATTGGATTTTCTGTCATCTGTTCATCTTCAGCCTGCTCAGAATGTTATCTGGTAAGTTTCCCCCAAGCTGAATAACATTCATTATAATGCACGCCCCCTGTCATTTTATAATTAGCCTGTGTGTGTGTGTGTAAGAGAGAGAGAGAGAGAGATTTTTACAAATGCTTATAAATTACACCTTCCAAACTTTAAAGGCTAAAAGCCCCAGGCTCCTATAATTCTTTTCACAGCTCACAAAAATCACAAAACCACAGTTAGGTTACTGAACATTTAATTAGATCATCATAGTTTAACTGAGTCATTAGCTAGCAAAGACGAAGACTAACGTTTCATGATAATGGCATAAAAATATTTTACTTGGAAAGCAATAAGAAGTCACGAAGAACGAGGACTGAAACAGCTGTATTCTGTAGGGATAAAGCATTCTTTAATATGTGGCTATTGTGGTTATTGGGAATGAGATTTACAGGATAAATGGAGCTGGGTAATTCCTACAACAATGCTTAAGACATTTAAACAAACATAGTCTGGAGAGATAAATGACTACAACACTGGCTCCTGATTAAGGTGGTTATCTTGCCAAGCTGTCATGCACCTCAGAAGGATGAACCTAACGCATGTGCCAGATGTAATATTTAATTCTAATATTAACAGCATAAAAGGAGTCCTCCCTTAGTTCAGCTCACTCTCTCCATGATCCTCTGTTTCCTTCTTCTCATCCCTCAAATTGGGGAAAAATGCAATTGGATATCCAGTTTGGAAAGCATGCAAGCCAAGCCAGCCGGAGAATAACCCACCCTGTTAAAATGCTCTGCGAAGCTGTTCTTGTGGTGAGGTGATAAAATGAATGTCATCCCAACCACAGCGCACACAGTCCAACTCCAAATCCAAACCCAAACCTGGCCACGACCCTAACCATAGCCTCAGGCCTTCCTTCACACCCTCCAAACAATGCAGGCACTGATTGTCAGGAATGTTCAGAGCTCTCTTTTTTTTCTCCAAGCTATTTATTGATATACAGCAAGTAAAGCTTGATTGTGTCTATTAAATCCTATTGTATTGTGCAAATGTGTAAGCATGCACATAATGTCACAAGTGGAATTTGTAATTGTCACATTCTTGTACTGAGGCATATCCAAACCAGAATTTATGAAGCTCTCCTACAGTGAGGACAAGTTAAAGGCCACATGTTTTCCAAAGTGCAGCGAAGCTTTAAAATGGCACTCGGTGCATACCTGGTAGTCTCGTGTATATTTCTCATGGGAACCATGGATATATGTAGTCACAGTGTGGTATGTAATTCCTCCTACAGATTTTACGGGCATGGAAAAAGCTGGCTCATATTAAAGGGAGGGTTTGTTTTGCTATTAGCTTTATAGAATCACATTTAGCCATGAAAATGAAACCAACAGACCCAAAATATAAGAAAAAAAAGCAGAAACACTTTTCATTGGCCAGTCAGTCTTCATAGGAGCTGTGGGTATTGTAATAGCGAGGAAATGGAAACATGTGGCAGCATCCAAACACACAAACATATGAGAGGTATGGAGGAAGAGAAAAGCTGAAGGAGAGAGTGGAAGGTGGTCTATAAGTCACAGTGACTTTTTCATTGGCACTACATTCACACAAAACCACATTGTGTACACTGACACAGAAGCAATTTACTATTGAACTTTAATTTTCTACTGCAGTGTAACTTATTTAAAACAGCAATGGAAACTCTATACTGCCAGTTAAAGGTGGTTGACCACCTCCATGCTTTATTTATTCCAGTATAATCAGTAGTATTGCTACAGACCAGACAAAATAATAGAGAATAGCAATTAAATAAGGAAACCTAAATCTTTATGAATCTTATTAACTGTTTTTTTATTGTTTTATTTATTATTTGGATGGTAAAGCCAAAAACCTATGGATAAAAGACTCAGTGCTAGGCAGTGCTAGTATTAACTATAAAACATAAATATGTGTGCCACAAGTGCCTAATTAGAGTGATAAAAATCTTGGCCTTTTAATTAGATTAGATTTTTCCAACATCTCTCAATTCACTAAACCTTTAATAATAAACATTTCTTGATTCACTTACACCTATTCCGAGGTTCGTATTTCAAAATGGGGACTATTAGAATGAGGTAATTTAAACAAAAATGCTAAAATATATTTTACATATTAACATAAAAAGTACTCTAAAAATTCTCTATATATTTATGTATAGACTCAGATCTGTGTGTGTGTATATATATACACTGCCCTCCAAAAGTTTGGAAATGCCTGAACAAAATAGGGTTTTTGGGCAATATCAGCATAAATCCTCTTTAGTTAGTGACCATTTTGCATTGATAATAAGGGACAACACAAACTATGAAAACATATTTTATTAAATAAAAAGTTTATGAACATAAACATGAACATAACATAGAAAAATACTCAAAT
>CM040983.1:13627244-13658921 GCA_022985145.1 Pangasius djambal
TATATATATATATATATATATATATATATATATATATATATATATATATATATATATATATAAGATGGGTTGTGACGTTACTACAGTTTTAAAAGAATGTCAACTGTTGATTAGCTTAATCTCACACTCGCATAATGAGAGAACTCTAACCTTTAACTGAAGTAAATTTAGGCTCAGATAATCAAAAAGACTCATGTTTCCATGAGACATGTTTCCAATTATATTTGACTTTTTTCTAAGGTCACGTGAGTGTTTAGGAACACTTACAATATGTGATTATGCATTGTTTTCTGTTTCACTGAGTTATAAATATGAGGCAACACAGAGGCCAATTTCCCTTAGTCATTCATCAACATGGAGAATATTAGAGAATACACAAATGAAATGAGACAAACGTGTGTTGACCTCCATAAATCAGGAAATGGCGATAAAATTAGCTACACGCTTGAAAATGTCCATATCCACAGTTAGGGCAATAATTAAAAAGTTTAAAACAACTGAAGCTGTAATGAGCCTTCCTAGAAGATGATGCAAGTGTATTTTGCCCTCACATACAGTGAAAAAGATGGTTAGAGATGCAATAATGCTTTCTCTGAGTATAATGGTTGGAGATTTGCAGAAGATGGTAGCATTTTGGGGTCAACAATTAGATGTTGCCTCCATGCCAGCAAACTATTTGGAAGGCATGCCAGAAGAAACCACAAGCATAAGTGCCTAGGGATTGCCAGACACTACTGGAACCAGGTTCTATCGTCGGATTTTGGCAACTAACACTCAAGGAAGGTTGAGCATAAAAAGAAGGATCCCCACTTTTAAGTATAGTGAAAGATCTGTAATGTTATGGAGCCGAAAAATATGGCTGTCTCTGCCAAGAAGCTACACCTGGCTCATATTTAGATCTTCCAGCAGGGCAATGATCCAAAACAGTGTCTAAATTCACAGAAAAATACTTAAACGATCACAGAATCAAGCTTTTACCATCCTTGTCCCCTGATCTAAAACACCACTGAAAGCCTCTCAGGTAAGCTGAAGAGGAGAGAACTCAGACCATAATTTGGTCCTGGCCAAATCCAGCTCTCCTCTGTCATATGACTGAGTCAACTACCAACTTGAGAGGGTGAAAGCAAAGACATGCTTACTCCAAGACATGTGAAGCCAGCATTTTTTTTTTTCAAACTGCTGCTCATGCTGCATCATGGGGCAGCGTAATGCTCTCAGACGAAAACAGTATCCACCCTCTTACATGTACATGAGCTCACAGATGCACATGATGGGATAAAGTCACTGTGATTGACAGCAGAGAGAGTATGTCATCCCTCTCACGCAGAGAGCATGGTGGTGGCATTATCAGGATTCAAACACACGATCTCCATTTGATAGAGCAAAATCTTTTCTGTTGCACCCCTTTGTTGCAGGTCTGGACAGATTCTGCACTGAGGTATTGCCTCCGATTTTTTTCCAGTATCAAACCTGTTATGCTGGCAAAAGGCGGTTGAAGGTTTATTTATTACTTTTACTTTTTATTACTTTTACTCCCCAGAAAAATGGGGAGGGTTGCGTCAGGAAGGGCATCTGGCATAAAACCTGTGCCAATTCAATATGCGGACGATGGAAGGTGATCCGCTGTGGCGGCCCCTAAGGGGAGCAGCCAAAAGAACAACAGCAACATATATGAAATGTGTTATTTACTTATTTTCTTAGAATTAAAATACATAAATTAAATATTAGAATTCACTCATATTTTCAGGGTGAAATTACGCTAATTAGCCACAAATACTTTGTCTTAAAATTATTTTTTTAACCCATCTTTACCAAGAATGCCAATAATTCTGGAGATGACTGTATATATAGAACTAATGTATGTAGAGCTAATGGATCACTCACCATATTCACATCTCTTGCCTGTGTACCCAGCCAGACATGCACAGTGATAGGAGTGAGAAGAGTCCAGTATACATGTGCCATCGTGCAGACAGGGGGAGGAGGTGCATGCTGCACAGTTTTTAATTGTAAAAGAAAGTCAAACAACAATTGGCATGGTTTAGTTGAAAATTATGGTTAAGAATATCTGTATGATATGCATAAAAATGAATAAATAAAATGAATAAATAAAACGAGAATTTAATCATTTCTGTAAATCAGAATGTTTTAGTTGATGGCATATGTGTAGTTGTTATTTAGATATTATACGGGCTAAAGTACAGAAAGTATATATTTCTGTAGCATTTACACTCTGTCTTACCTGAGTTCTCCTGAAAGATGGCAAACAACCCATCAAAGTTCTTGTAGCCATCAGAAACAAACAGTATGTGCAGGGAATTGCCAGAGCTATGGATTGGAGGGGGGCGTTCATTTCCACAGTATCGACCAATCACTTGAGAGTTTATATTGTCACCATCTCTGACTTCTACATAGTCATAGCGACAAGTATGGTCAAATTCCAGACTCAGCATCATGAACCTGTCTCAGAGAGAGAGAGAGAGAGAGAGAGAGAGAGAGTAAAACTGTTTGAGGTTGTAATATAATAATAGGATATTTAACTCCATGCCATTTGGGCTCTCATCATTATTCCACTGCTGTCATTCATCCACAAAATGTCCCTTTCTTTAGCAACCTTTTAATTAAGATAAATTGATACTTTGCTTGGTCATTTCACTTGAGTCACAGAGAACCCAACACGGTCCTGCAAGCCATTAGCCCATATTAACTCACTTCAGTTCCATGGAAATTCCTGTTTCACTAAATGAAATCAAGCATACAGTGCAATGTTTTCCTGGAACACTTATAGTCCTTTGCTTTTTTTCTGTTGCTTTTTGTGTTCTCTCTTTTTACTGCGATATAAAGGCTAATACTGAGCTACCGTCCTAGTTAGCTAATGTGTTAACCGCACCGAGAGCCATTCCTCATATTTTTCCAGTCCTGTATTTTACAAGAGGTGAGAATGGTGCATTTTATTTCCGTTCTTTCATAAACACCGTCCCAAATTCAGACCAGCATTCTCGAGACTTGAGTTTATGTGTTTTTCTACTTCTACCTTGTCTGCAGGAGACATTAAAGTGGAGAAAGAGCCGTTAATTCATGATGTTCATGTTGAGATCACAGTTGTACTGAGAGCCTGTAATTTCAGTAATGTCAGGGAACAAGGCTGCAGTTGTTTGTGTGCTGCTAATGGGACAATTGGTCATAAGTAAAACAAGAGCAAAGAAGGACAAATCTTAGCAATAACCAACAAGTTAGTAACTATTTATATGACTTAGTCCAGACAGGAACCTGTTGTGACATGTGTGTTGTGTTTTGATTACAAGTTCACATATTATACTGGTAACTCAACAATGTATTGGAAATGCTAGTCAGAGTAGTGTGTGGAAATGAGCACAAATATACATTCTCTTGCATTAATACTAAATAACTGTTTATATAAATATGCAGTGAGTATGGTACAGATACTTAAAGACAATGTGGAATTGACATCACAACATGCAATGTGTTTTCAAGAGAAACAGCTCAGCATTTTCACTCGATGACAGCTGGGGGTGATGGGAAGGGAAGACCACCCTTCTGTGATGTAGTAAAAAAAATCAGATGCAGGCCAAGTTTCCATCTTTGTTTCTTGATAGGAGACTAGGGAAAAACTGTTTTTTTCTGCCTACAACATTCTATGAAAACCTATTAGAAACACTTTAAGATACTATAAATATGTTTCACCAACAATTTTCTTTATTTACTTTGTCTAGGCTAAGTATCTTCCTGATAAGATAATTGAGGAAAGAGAGCAGTTTAACAAAGGCAGTGGCAAAAAACTGTCAGTCTGCCTTAAGATCGCTAAAACCTTGCTAGCTAAATGTGATTTCCTTACACATTGAACGGCCAGCTTTGATCAATTTGTTGGATAGCTACGCATCATAGTGAAGTGAATATAAGCCTAAGTAATTCAGTTTGTAATCAGATACTGGCTGTCAAAATGTGATGGTCCTGTGCCACAGTTGAGCTGGAAACTTTCGCTTTTTCTAGAACTTTACTTCTGGTTGAGATTCACACAAAAGAGAAACATATTTCAGTTCAGGAAAGCTTGTAGTTTTCAGAACTATATCTAATAGATAATGTCAAGAAAGAGTTTTTCCAGGCTGCCACACATTTAAGATACTATAATCTTCTCTTGTACAAGTGTTGAATGAGAACATACCACTCACAGAAATCTACACACAGATACACACCCAAGTGTGATTCAAGTCCACTCTGTGCTACTGAATCTTTCATCCAACGTTTGGGAGCAGTAAACGAGCCATAATATTCTGGGTCCTGTTTCAAGTGCTTAATTGCATTCTGGGCAAACTCTACTTCCCGCTGACCGTCTCTGCAGTACAGAAAAACCATACAAAGGGAGACGTGTCCTTGTGACCCTGCTTTAGCAGGACGCTGCCCTCTTCTAATTGTTCTTTTCAATGCATATAGCTCATTACAGGATGTGGTCACACACTTTTAGTCATGCACTCACCACACATATTTAAAGCACTGCAGAAGTGGATTAAAATAACCTATGAATGTTGCTCTAAGCCACAAGGACATCTGATGTTTTTTCTGTGTCACTGTTCTTATATTTCTCCTTTCACTTTTTATGCTTATCCTGTGTAAATGATACATGTAAGTGGTCACTGTAGTATTTTGTTTTGCATATTAAATCACTTTGTTAAAGTACAAATGTCAAGATGTCTCATATCATAGTGCAAGAGAAATGGAAATGGTAATGTACCCCTGCCTACTGAAAACAGAAATGGAGCTCATAGTGTAAAGCACAACCTGGAATGACCCCATGCTCTCAACTGTCTGCTTGATTCAGGGAACAAAGCTGAGAGAGTGACACAACTAGGTCAGAACATATGAGTATTGGTGGAAGCTTCTGCAGACAGATTAGTGCTTAAATGCCCAGACACACTTTGCTACTCATTAGTCATTATCGTTGTAAGGATGTGACACAGCCAGCCATGGTAAACGCTTGGAGTGTCCAGGCAGCAAGGCTTAGTCTGAGAATGCCAGTAGTCATAACTTTCCATTAGCCAGAATCATCTCTGCCAGAATGATGTAATGTAGATAAAAGAAAAGAGCCTAATTCCATTTAAAGGCTGCTGAGTGACTTCATAAAGCAAAGCGGTGTCATTTGCCACAAGTCCATGTTGAAAAATCAAAACCAGACGCTTCTTGGGAAGGCTTGTCAGGAGTGGTATATGGAAACATGTTGGCCTGTATATGTTTATTTATCATGGGACATGAATAAAAAATGATCACATCCTAAAAATCCTTGGTTCAGTTGGGACAGTTATCAAATAAACACAACTACTGCTGAAACATCATCTGGAAACTTGTACTGATTTCTGGGCAGTGAAGAATAGACCTCATACATGTCACAGAAACAGCTCCCTGCACTCCATTTCCACAAATGTTATTAGACCTGAGTTTGGTCCAGCTGTAAGATTTGTACTAAAAGATTAAATTCGACAATATATTCAACAATATATTGGGCAGTCACTGTATAATGACATCTCCGGGTCTGTACCATTACAGAGATTGCATTACATGAAAATTTTATGCTGGTATCATCAAAATGGCAACTTGAATGAGTTTTCTTTACCCAATTGTCTAACAAATTTTTCCAGTTACTGTACATTAAACTTATGTAGAATCTGTAAAAAGAGTAGATTATTAAATACTGTCCTACCATCAAGATATATGATGTAGAACTACATCACATGCGATTGCTTTAAGGCTTCCAAAAAATTTCATTTAATTTCAAATTTAAAACGTGGCAATAAAATGCTTACCAAAGTGTCTACATTATTCCTCAATCTTGGTGGAATTCAATATACCAGTTAATCAAATGATCAAATATTTCACTGCAATATCGCGCTGTTCATTTACTTTAACTCGGACTGTTTTCAGTGGACAGCGCAGCGCATGTGAATGTCCTTTGAGACCCCAAAACAGCACCCATAGACACGGCAGATTCAATTAAAATGTCCTGAGTTTATTGTAAAAAAGTGTCAAGCAGCAGCTGTTTGTTGAAAATAAATTGTACTAGTTTTAATAGAGAATACCCTCTTACTCAAGTGTGAAGGCTGGCTGTTTTTCCACAACATTTATTTTTTCAGGAGCTGAAGATCAAATCATGTGCATTAAAAATAAAAATAAAAAAAATAATGTAATGTAATGTAATAGTCTTTCACTGAATGTTGATATTTTACATACATTACATTTTGTGTGAGGCATTTGGTTCTTTTTCTTCTTTTCTTTTTTTTCTTTTTTTTTTTTTGAAGAGAGGCATGGGGTTAGATGTCTGACCCAAGCAGAGAACTTGGCCTCATGTCAAATCTCACTGATGACCTCTAAATGGTCTGAAAGGTCAAAAGGGTCGAAAGGGCCTAATGGTTCTTGTAACAAACTGCACACTGTAAAACGACATCCACACACTCTAAGCAATTTATAAGAAGATAAATGTAAAAGCTGAACCTTATTTACAAGAGAAATGATATTTTTAATCAGTACAATCCATTTACCATTTCAAGGCTTTAGAGATCTTGCACGTGCTCATGGTTTTTGACAGTACTTGTTTTTTGCTGCCAAAGATTTGATTTTAATTATTTGCAGATGCAGAATTATTTAAGCTCCTCTCAAACATGTACATTTACACAGAAAATTAAAGGCAATAAGGAAGGGAAGAGGTTAATAAGGAAGAGGTTGGGTGTGAACGGCCAGAACTGAATCTCGGAAAGACTGATGCAAAAACTGAGAGGGATAAGATGCAGCTTGCATGCGGGTATGCGGGCTTGCATGTTGGATAGAGGTCAGTGCATTATCTGGAAAGAAATGACATTTCGATTCATTTTTATTGAGTGATGCACAGACACCTTTTGAGGTGACTGATTCTAAAGCACTAAGAAGCTAGAACATGGAAAAGCATAAAGTTAAGGATGAAGAAGGACAGGAGAAATGACTGGAAAATGGAATGATTCAGAAATGGAGGTGGTGTTGGCCATTTATTCTGAGGACAATTTTTTCTTTTAAGAGGTAAAGCAATTCTGATTTCCTGGGTTTTGTGATGGAATTGATAGTAGCATCGTTTCTGTTATTGCTATTAGTACATAGATTTTTAAGGAGTTATATATGAAGATGTACAGTATGAAGTGGAGTGAACTGCAGTAAAGGAGGTGCATTTACAGAGAAACAGAGGTGGTTTGCATGGGAGCAGTTTGTGCCAAAATGTGAGAGATGCCTACCTGAGTTCTATAGTGAAAGGCTGATTAACCTGCAGGGTCCACTCACAGCGGGCATTAGTGGGGTAACTTTCCAAAACCAGATGACCTTGCCGCTTCCTGATCACACCACCACATGCTACAATGTAGATACACATATACGTCTCCATCAGTTTGTTCATCCACTCATTCATCTTTATTTTCATTTTTTATCAATATCATTTGTAGGTATCATTGTGCAGTCTCTAAATGTCTTTTAACTTTCAGCTGATACAAAATTTGACTGGAATTGCCACAGGCAGTTTGGAGATATCATCGATGTGTTGGGTGTCTATGAAAGAGTGACACGTGAGATGTGGACGTGAGATGAGCTTACTCAGACAGTCACCACCAGACCACCCAGGACGGCACTCGGCGCAGTATTGGCCCTTGATGAAGAAGTCGTCCCTCGGCCCCCATGTCCCATTATTGCACCGCTTGCAGTTTTCAAATATGCTGCAGCCTTTGACAAGAGGACAAAGCAGTCAGAAAGAAAGGTGTTGATGTTTGACTGTTCGATGTTTGAGGAATTATAAAGCTATGTGGTAACTCGGCTTTTCTCCATGTCTAACAGGCTTCCAACATGTGCCCATAAACATATAAGCTGTTAAAGACATTATAGTTGAGCTAACTGAGAAGGAACTTCCTGAAATAGACATGTTCACAGAGCTCTGGAGAAATCCTGCCAGTGGGGCTGGGGTGTACATATGGAGTGAGAAACACTAAAATGTAAGTAAGAGTTGAAGAAATAAAAATCTATGAACAGTTTCAGGAGCTCTATGACTACATCACTGTGCAGTCAGAGTCCTCACTTTATAAGGCTATTATTTTTTAATGACTTTTTTCTTTAAATTTTGGCAGAAAACAGTTGCCTAGGTATGAATCTAACTATGAACATCTGGTATTTGTGAACACACTCACTTACACACACACACACACACACACACACTAAACCTAGAATATGTCTGTATACACCCTCACTGGGTTCAAGGCTAAAAACAAGTAAAAACAGCACAAGATTTATAGAAAATCCCATATTGTGTCATCTGGGCTTTCACACTGAGCCATCACAATCAATTTTCCTTTACCTAATGACCCTAAATGTTTCCTTTGCCTCCAGTTCCACACAGTCCTGACAGTTTAGTTGAGGTGTAATCGCCAAATCAAATATCTGAGGAAACACTATAGACCTTGTTAGATAAAGAGCAATGAAATGAAAGTCTACAGAGGTGCACAGTTTATGAAGTTTCACAGGGTGGAGAGGGCCATGGGAGTCTGGAACAGGAGTCTGGGGTGTATCAGATATCCTGACGTCAAAGGCAGAGATAGAAAGTTATGTGATGTGTTCTAGGTGTGATTCAATGTCTCAGTTCTTCCATGAAAGGAATAAAACACAACAGCCTGTGCTGTTATTGGAAAATGATCAATGATGGAGTGGTGTGATGTGTGCCATCTTAAAACTGAAGTCCGTTACCACCTGGAATTGATTCATTTTCAATAACAGCATGTCCCAAAGTGTTTCGTTCTTCTTATGTCAGCTATTTGTCAGCAATTATAATGACAGGTCATACCTTTTAATGATACATAGTCACATTTAATGTTGTGGAACGTCTGTGGAAGAAGTTAGATCTTGATCACTTATGTTATATCACCACATCAACATTTTTAATCCCTTATCAGACAATACAAGTCTCTGTGAATTAGCTGTTACTATAGAAACTGTAATGTATTAGAACAAGTGCATTAATATAAACCCGTGGTTTGCCTTGCAGCCAGAACTACTGTCAGAGCTACTGTTATAAAAATGAATCAATACCTTCTCGTTCTCAATCAGATTCAAGAACTCAACAGGACTGTGGTATAAGTAAGGCAAAAACCACAACATGGTGAAATTAATCAACAATGTGGTGCTGTGATGTAGCCCCACTGCAAAGTGAAGTTGTTTATTCTACTATAACAGCATGCCCTGAATTACATTACTACCAAACAATTTGCAACAATTATGCAATTTTATTTATTAAAGATGTTTTATCCATTTATAGTAACATTTAATGCGGCATGTTCACAAAACAAGTTACTTTCTGTTATCGCTTACTTTATAACAGCTATAAACAGTCATTCCTTCCCCAGCCTCACTTTCATCTCTTTCTCTTGAAGCTATTATCACAAACAACACAGCTTCTCGTGTTAGTGAGAAATCGCAAACTGTAAAGCATTCCATCCTGAGAACTTTCATTGAGGCAGAAAATTTAAAGTTACAGCTTTAAAGTTAAAGCATGTGGAGCCATATTCCATAAATGTTAAAAAGGGTTCTCTTTAGAGAAAGCTTTACCATAGCAATCAGTATAAATTTTTGTTGTTATTGTTAACAACACTTAAAATCAGTTTATTCTTGGCTTAAAGTATGTGAGTGTCTTCCATACAGCGTATTAGAACAAGGGCATTAACATTCTTGTGATTAGCATTGGCTACTGTCAGAGCCGCTGTTATAAAAAAAACGTTATCTAAAAAATAAAAAAACACCTTCTGACCAATCAGAATCGAGAACTGAACAGACACACACACACATTTCTCTGACTCTCATATCAAGTGACTATAATTTAAGTTTTGTGTGTGAAGTTGGAGGCCTGACATACCTGGATGGATGATGCAGGGATCGCATTCATGGCGAGCGTTCCTACAGCATGGAACGGCATATCCCACTTGTGTACCCTGAAGAGGGCATTTACATCGGATCACATCATATTCGCAACATCCTCTACACATTACATTCCACTCTGGGCCAGGGCAAAAGTTATACAGATATCTGTAGTCTGAAAGACAAAAAGGATTAATGTATTAACATATTATTCTATTTAGTACATTTGCGAAGATTTGATGAGCTTAAAAGTTTGAGACACTGGGCACTGGGGGTTGCTTTTCCACACACACAGTGAGACTTGGACTAAAATAGGATATTTCCTCTGCAAATTCGGTTTTTCCTTGCTATTAGACTTGTAAGACTGCCTGTCAATATTTTTAACATGACCTCGCTGCTGCAAAGCATGTCTGTAGTGTAAGCGAACTGTAAATGGTGCAGGAATGATTTAGTGCAGTATAGTAACTTGCATTTTATTATTTGAAATGAGTTATAGCCCAGAAAGAAACCCATTTGTGTCTCTATTAGTTAACAAAATCCAGTGATGTCCTCATATAGTTTCCTCACATAAAACTATAGATGTGTTTATATGAATATCTGACTGTTATGACCTAATGGGGATATTTAGCTGATCCACACAAGGAAAACAGTGTGTGTGGTTGTGTGTGTGTGTGTGTGTGTGTGTGTGTGTGTGTGTGTGTGTGTGTGTGTGTGTGTGTGCAGCTCAACAACCACACAGTCATAGCCCCTGGGAATTCTCACTTTCCATTTTATCAGGCATGTCAAGGGTTTTCTGAGGAACCTTCAAACAAAAAAATGCATCTTACTCCAGGAATTACTTTAATGATGATAAACTAAATTAAACTGAAATCTAAATATCTGTTGGGCCATGCTCTATTTCTGTTTGTCAAAGAGTGAGACGGGGAAATCTCAGAGGCTGAAGCACATGGCCTGCCTTATGTAACCTGGAGTTTAAATGTCCTCAGCTGAGAGGTGGAAACTCAGCCATGGAATGAGAAAACAGAGAAAAACAGAAGCTTTGATTTGCAGCACTGAGCCGTTCTCCTCAGCACACTGTTCATATGCTCCACATCTCCCATGGCAACGTCCTCATACCGTGTTGTTATTGTTGTTGTGGTACGAACTGTGAATTCTCCTTCTGGCAACAGACGAATTATGATTCATCACGGCTTATGCTTGTGCAATGCGGACATTCGGCTGAAGTGAATCCATGTTGTCACATTATTTTTGTGTAAGAGAGAGAATGCTAGCCAACTTTAGATCCAAACACTCCTAGCAGTTCATCATGACTCAGACGCCAGTAATCACAGTCTTCTGGAGAAAAAAAACAGTGGCAGGACCAGGCCCATGTTAAAACCTTTTAGGGGCTTGTAGGGAACATGCAAGGCTCTCACCACATAGATTACATGAAATAAATGTAGACATACTTTAACAATCATTAAAGTTGTTTTATATTTAGAAAAGGAGTGCTAAAAATCCCATATAGGCATAAAGACAGCCTTTATTCTCACATACACTGATCAGCCATAACATTAAAACCACCTGCCAAATATTGTGTAGGTCCCCCTTGTGCCACCAAAACAGCTCTGACCTGTCAAGGCATGGACTCTACAGGACCTCTGAAGGACTTCTGCTGTATCTGGCACCAAGATGTTAGCAGCAGATCTTTTAAGTCCTGTAAGTTGTGAGGTGGGGCCTCCATGGCCTCCTTCTTGTTTGCCCAGACACACCCCACAGATGCTTGATCAGATTGAGATCTCGGGAATTTGGAGACCAAGTCAACACCTTGAACTCTTTGTCATGTTCCTCAAACCATTCCTGAATAATTTTTTGCACTGTGGCAGAGTGCGTTATCCTGCTCAAAGAAGCCACTGCCATTAAGGAATACTGTTGCAGAGGTGTACTTGGTCTGCAACAATGTTTAGGTAGGTGGTATGTGTCAAAGTAACATCCACATGAATGCCAAGACCCAAGGTTTCCCAGCAGAACATTGCCCAGAGCATCACAATGCCTCTACATACATGCCTTCTTCTCATAGTGCATCCTGGTGCCATCTCTTCCCCAGGTAAGCAACACACACACACACACACACAAACACACACACACACACACACACACACACACACACACCCGGCCATCCACATGCTCATGTGCCCATTGTAGGCGCTTTTGGAGGTGGACAGGGGTCAGCATGGGCACTCTGACCGGTCTGTGGCTACTCTTCATACTCAGCAAGCTGCGATACATTGTGTGTTCTGACACCTTTCTATCATAGTCAGAATTAACCCTTTCAGCAATTTGTGCTACAGTAGCTCTTCTGTGGGATCAGACGATACAGGCTAGCCTTCAGTCATTACACGCTTCAGTGAGCCTTGGGCATCCATGACCCTGTCGCCAGTTGTCCTTCCTTGGACCACTTTTGGTAGGTACTAACCACTGCATACTGGGAACACAACACAAGACCTGCCATTTTGGAGATGCTCTGACCCAGTCATCTAGCCATCACAATTTGGGCCTTGTCAAAGATGCTCAGATCCTGGCTGTTCACTTGCTGCCTAATATATCCCACCCCTTGACAGGTGCGATTGTAACAAGATAATCAATGTTATTCACTTCACTCGTCAGTGGTTTTAATGTTATGGCTGATCGCTGTATATGTACAGTACAGCGAAATTCTTTTCACTTCCCCTATCCTAGAGTGTAAGGACGCTGGGGCCAGAGCTTAAGGTGAGCTATAATAACCCCTGGAGCAGAGAGGGCTTTACTCAATGGCCCAACAGTGGCAGCTTGAACTCACCAACTTGAATTTAGGGGTCAACTGTAGAAAACATTACATTATGGGCCACATGTTATTTGTAATCATAGAAATTAAGATATAAATAATAGCTCTGTCATTGCCACTATTATTTTGCCTTTTAATTTTACTAAAATAAGCCTAATAAGTATCTTTTAAGACCATTCTGCAAATTTCTCTCACTCATTATAGATAATTTGTCATTATAGAATTGGCTTACTGGCAAATTAAACAGTTAAGAAGATTTGGCTGGTGAGCCTGAAATTCCCTGCCTTATATTTTCATTTATTTTGGTTTCTTCCAGATCTATAAACATGCTCATGTGTCCTACAGAATTATTGTCATTAGCATTTTAAAGAGGCTAAAGGTGGAGGAGATCAGAATCTAATCCTTTTTTATGTATTCAGTTTTATGTGATAGTGACCAAGAAACCCAGAATTTTTTTAAAACTTTGTTAAAAGCAAGGTGACTTTATTATTATTATTTCATTTATTATTTTTGTTTCAGAGCTATCATCGGGCCACAAATGGTGCTTGGGTCATAACACGAAAGCCTCCCAGAAGAGCGGAGGCTGTTATAACAGCAAAGTGGGGACCATCGCTTTGTTAATGCCCATGGTTTTAGAAAGGGCACACACTGTATGTGTGTAATAGTCAGGTGTACACCTACAGTACTTTTGGCCATATAGTGTATGCAGTCCTTATCATTAACATTACAGTGTGGCATTTTATAACAGACATTGTCTTGAATTTCCCCTATGGTGGATCCATACAGGTGCATCTTATCCTAATCTTACTCAACATATTTTCAATTCTTTCTTACAAGGAGTCTTACTACAAATATTAGTCTAAAATAATGCCAACACTCTTTCTAATGTTTGGCTCTCACCATAAAAAATGCAAAACTGGGTTTTTCTTTTTCCATTTAGTGGGTTTCCTTGACAAAGGATAAAACACATGGGTATTTTTACATGAAAAAATGGCTCATTACTTAGGGACTTGAAAATTTGTAACAGACTGAATGAACTTTCATCTTTCATAGCATCAGACATTTCTGATCTAGTTAAGAGTGTGTGTGTGTTTGTGTGTGTGTGTGTGTGTGTGTGTGTGTGTGTCTTTCACTTCTAGAGTGAAAGGTGTTGAACTCTCAGAATTATAGCAAGGCAAAACCTGCTTAGATCACAATCAGACATTTAAAAATGAAAGCGTATTAAAGCTTTCATTTATTATCCTTTGATTCTGGTATAGGTAATATATTTTGCACAGTGGTCTGCAAAGGTAGGATCTAATAGGACGGATTACAGTTATTTGTGGTGAATAAGTGTTGATGAACATTTTTACAGAATATGAATGTTTGTCAGTTGTCCAGATTATAACCACAATGAATCTCAACTGTGCTGTGTGCTATGCGTGATGAGAGATTTGTGGGAACACAACAGGCCACATTCTTATATATATATATATATATATATATATATATATATATATATATATATATATATATATATTACACATACAAGTGCCTGTAATATGAATACTGTAAAGTATATTGTGCTATAGTGCCCCCCATAATGTGAATCGGCTGTTGGTTATTAGCTTAAGTAGGAGAATAAGTGTATCTAATCCAGCATGTTATCTGGGGGGACAGACACTCCCTTAAGACCAGTTAAAAAAAACTATGTGCGTGAGAGTGCTATGGTTGTGTTACCAAGATGCTACTTAATGCACACAATGGGTGTGTGAGTAATTTATAGGCTCTTAGGCTCTCTATGGTTTATGTAATAATGTTAAGATTTACGTAGTCAAGGAGAGGAGGAAAGTCTCAACTGGCTTCTTTACAAGGCAAACTGCAATACAAGAACATTGACCAAATAAGTGTGATGCTATTCGGCATCCTATGGATATTCTTTAACTTCCTGTTGATATGCATTCTATTGATTGAGCACAGTAATCATTCATATAATACTATGTAATGAAAGCCACTAAAAGGCTTACTATCACATATCAGTCAAAGACAGTTAATTCTATCATTTTCATGCCTGTACATCATTAACAACTTATATAATAATATATGCACTTAAGAGATATCCCAAAAGGTTTGTGCATTCAGAAGAATATGAACAATGCTTGCTATTGTTTTAGGGACCCTTTATGTGGTTTCCTTTGACTAGTTTCACACTCATTAAAGAAAATTCTTCCAAGCATCTCTATGTTGAGCAGACACACAGCAGTAACTAAAGCCTTCTGAGTAGAAGCTGTTATTTATTATTATTATTATAGGGTCTCTATTACTAAAGTCATAGCCGAAGTCAACCTTTACCAGAGAACAAGCAAATGTAAAACTGTTGCAAAGCTACATGCACTGTGAAAATGAGTAAATATGTCACTCTCAGTGAGGTTTTTTAAATATACTGAACTGAGGCCATTATAAAGATGAGTCCTGCACATCTGCAACATATAGAGCTGGCTAACTTTATGACCTTCTGAAATAAAATTGAAATGTACAGACCTTCTGGTCTTAAAATCATTCATGTGTCTCTGCAACCCTACCCACCATTATCTGAAAGCAGGTTTACATTTTATAATGTAGTGGTTAATATTTAGGCTAGCACGCACACCTTCACTCAGACATCCACTCAACACCTGCAAAATGCATCCAGATTACAGAGCTCAAATCTGCTGTCATACTTTACAAGCAGAGAGAATCTCCAAAAGCATGAAGTGTGTGTGTGTGTGTGTGTGCATGTGTGTGCGTGCCCATGTGTGTGTGTGTGTGTGTGTTTGTGTGTGTACATGTGCGTGTGTGCATGTGCGTGTGTGCATGCCCGTGCGTGTGTGGTGTGTGTGTATGTGTGTGTGTTTCACTTATTATGATCTAATTAGATATTTTTTGGAAAGAAGCATTATTTGCCCACATAATGGGGAAAATGGTTTGGGAAAAATATTGTTGGAAATACTTTGTAAAGAATTTTGGCAAAAAAAAAAAGAAACCCCACAATAATAATTGAATATATGTGGAACATAAATACAGCTCATCCACTCACACCACATTGACATTTAAGTAAACGTTTTATAGACTTTGTTTAATAAATTTTTATTGACCTTTTTGGCTCTCACTCGCATTATCCTTGTTTTCATTCAAGCCTGGTATCTTCTTTTTCTTCTCCTTCTCCTTCTCATTTGTCTTCTCTCGCCCTCTCTCTCTCTCTCTCTCTCTCTTTTTCTCTGCACAGTCCATTTCCTCATTCTATGCCAAGACAACCCAAATGTTCTGTGCATCACAATGCACATTCCAAGTCTTCAGATTCCAGTGCATTCATGCAAATCTCACTTTTAACTTTACTGGGTTGTATAAGTGCTGTCTACTTTTTCCTTTCCAGATGTGCACTGCTTAGCTCTGACCAGCATCTGCAGAAGGATTGGGAAACCAAAAATATCTCTCAAAATAGCTCCCAAACTCATGCCACCAAGGACGATCGTCTTCCGCTTCACAGGCCAAAGGTCTTCAAAGACACTAGCCAAGCAGCAGCTTTCCCAAAGCATTTCCTATATTCAACCAAGAGAAACAGCAACTTCTCCCAGTACCTCCATGCAGACATGTTCTGCACTCCTATGGCCAACTGATTTGAAGACAGGTTGTATGAATTACAGCATGTTGATTTGTGGTTTTAGACCTGTTTTGAGTGGATGCAGACGCTGATAGTATCGCTGGGAACAAAGTCCTCTGAAATCTCCTCCAGACTTTTCCAGGACTTTTTACTCAGCTGTGACCCCAGCTAAACTATACATCATTTTACCTTACTATGGACCTGATCTACAGTACTGAACTTTGTTCAATCTGTGTCTGACTGCGGGCTGCTGCAGGATTTTGAACTTGCTTACTCATCACAAAACTAAAAATAGTCCTGTGGTCATCTCCCATTTGCAACATATTAAAGCACTGAAAAGATTATGCTTTCCAGTTCATCAAGAAAGCCATTGTAGTAGTGAATTGTACTGTTTGTTAGACAAATTAGACTAGTACTTTGCAACAATTGGACTTTGTTAATAGAAAAAAAGCTGATTCTAATGTATAGTAATAGTTAGCGTTTTCTATATGTGCATGAACCTAGTATAGTGACAATGGTCAAAAGTCAGCATACTTGTCAAGAGTCCGGTGTAGGCATTAATGAAGCCACATACAGTGTTTCACTTGACCCTGTGACCAAATGTTTTTGTGTAACACAGCTCTGATTTTACGGTGAAGCCATCCAGCCCATGCAGCTGCCCTTTTTCGTCTCACTGGTCTCATCTCATCTTTTCTCTATTGTTTTGCTGGCTGCTCTTTGCTCCAGTTGTTTCAGGATGGCTCCCAAAACTAAGCAAGCAACTACAGCTGATGAGTCTTGTGTCTGCCAAAACATGAGCACACAGTCACAGATGGTGCTGAAATCTTGATCTGCAGTTCAAAGAGTAAGCACAATTTGAGTTAACAAAGTGCACACTGTACTGTGCTTATGTCATGGATGATGAGCTCCCTCCAGCTCTGATGTCTCACTGATGTTGTAAGGAGTTGGCTGATTCGGGGCTCCTGAGTGGTGTGACTGTGTAAAGTTTTGGAAGAGAGCAGGTTTAAATCCCAGTAATGCCACAGCCATGTGAAGACAGGAGTACAAGTAAGCATAATTGGCCCTGATTTCATAAACATTTATCTGTTTTACGGAAACAGAGTAGGGCAGTTAATGATCTCCTCCAAGCGTGTTTAGCTGCCATGGGAAGCTAAATGACTGGGAGATTAACAAGCTATTGTTATCCCTTAGACTCATGTATCTTAACCAATAAGAAGTGACTTCATTAGATAGGCAGTATGTTGGAAATTGGGGGAAAAAATCGAGTAAATCGGGTTAAATCTGGTTGATTTCATGCGTTTGGTTTGGTTGCTTTTTAAAGAAGCAAGACCTCAATGTCAAAGGGAGAAGATTTAAATTCATTAGAGAAAAGTAAAGAAAAAGGAAGAAACTTTGAGAGGAAGCGGACAGGCAGTGAGCCAGTGAAGTGTATTTGTTGTGACGCGGCGTGTGGAGCAAAAAAGCCGACTGTAGCACTGTGCACTTCTCTGCTACAGCTGTACTAGTGATTAACTGATGCCTGAGTGATTTAGCAGGCATGGAAAAGGAAAATCCTCTGGGTTTCTTCAGGCATTGCCTAAACCACAACATACACATACACATACACACACTATTCATGTTTACACGTACATCTCTGGATAACTCAAACAGTAAATGTTTCCAAAGGAAATTGCAAACTAGCTGAATGCAGCAACATGAAATGTGTCCATGGTGTCCCCTCCACCAGGTCCTATATGTATTAGCATGTGAGGAAAGACATAACATTCAGATGAACTAATATTACTTACTAATAATAGTGCTTTTTTTTACACTAAGAGATTCAACTCTTGCTCATCCAATTCCACTGTAAATTGGTAAGTACATTTTGCTTATAAATCACATTTAAAACAATGAAAGTTGACCAAAGTGTTGTACATAGTTAAGAGCATATAAAATAAAAATATACAGAAAAACAAATAATCAAAAAAAGGGAACATATATAAAACACTGATATGAGAAGAAATATAACATGCATGACACAACCATACAGATCAAACTGCTAATTTGTAAAAGTATGTTTTTATTATTGATTTAAAACCCATTATAGTAGGAACACATCTGATGTCCAATAGAAGCCTGGTTCACAACCTCAGCACACTGCTTCGGCCGAGATCATGGAGCACCCAATAACTACTGGCCTGCTAGTGTTATCCATCTGTGATCCACTGTCCACCATATCCATTGACTATTATTACTACCTACAGAACTGATCCTAATAAAAAAAAATACAAAAAACACCATATAGACCTTAACTTGTCCATATGCACAAGGTGTATTATATCCCTGAAAGAAAACAGGAAAGTATGTTTAGACTTCTGAATGAGGTTCTGCTCTGAGACTGACCTAAGACAACTATACTTTCAAGCCCTAGTCTGGACCACAAGCTGCTCTGAAATAAGCTGGAGATGATTCATCAACCTGATGATGCATCTCTGTTGAGTTCACCTTTATCCTGTGCTATTTGCAGAAGCTTCTTCTCTAGAAAATTCCCAGTCAGGTTGCTTAGCCTTGACCCTATTATCGTAACTAGTTTGTCACCCATTGAAAAGATTGATTATCCAAGCACTGAGACACTAATTGTTTCTCTTTAACCCATGTAATTGTTTCGACATTTGGTGAGTCCAACACACACACACACACACACACACACACACACACACACACACACATATATATATATATATATATATATATATATATTTAGACCTAAGGCAATATTCAGTAATAGATTGAGACAGAATCAAGACTGAGATTCATCTTTTGTTTTGTTTTGTTTTTGTTTCACAATCAGTATCGGTATGCAAGGGGAAATTCTTCACATTTTTTGCATCTGATACTTTAGTTATCCAAAACACAAGCATGCCATGGGTGACCACAAGAGAACACAATACCTAATAACAACTAACACTAGGCAACAGAGAGGTGATTCCCTCCAAAACATGAACAGGGATAAAGGGATTTGCCCTGGATTCCTGACGAGTGACTTGGGGTGTCTTGTGACTTGATTCTTTTTTTTAGGAACATCCTGAAACAGTCTCGCATAAATATTTTCCACTTGCTCTTTAATGTGTCCTAACTGTTGAAGTGTGACTAAGAGGAATGACGTAAAGCACGCTGGAGTTCAAAACAAAGGCAGCCACAACAGCAACACTGTCCATATACAAGTTCTCTAGAACAAGAGTCATACAGAAAGTGTAAAAGAAAGAAAATAAAAGAAAGAGGAAGGAGAAGAAGAGGAAGGACTGCTGATGCTGTCTTTAAGGGAACAAAAGATCAGGATACTTAGTCATAGAGATAGCTGAAATGGACAGATACGAGTCAGACTCTTACCATATGGCCACGCCATCCCTGAAGAGACCAGGAGGAAGATGAGAAGGAGAACGAAGAGCAGGGAGGCGTGAGGGAGCATGCAGCATTGCCGCTGGCTCTGCCTCTGCAGCCGTGCCGATGAAGGCATGCTGCTCTCTGGAGCGCTGTTTACTTTCTGAGCTCAGCTGGTTTGACATCACCCCTCGCTTTTTCATTCCCTCCCTCTTACACATACGCTCTCTCTCTCTCTCTCTCTCTCTCTCTCTCCCAAACACCGGCGCTCTCCCCTTTCTTTCTTTGGCACTCACATTCTCATTCTCCTCCTCCAACTCTGTCTGTCTTTCTTTTGTTTGTCTCTCTGCCTCTATTTATTTAATTTTCACTTTAATATCTTCTATTAACCTTTTGACCTCTTTCTAACTCTGTATCTTAGTCTATCTGCCTCTATTTCTTTCTCTTCCTCCTGGCTTCATGTTACACTTTGGCCTCATAAGACTATCCACTCAGAACCTAGGACAGACCTCCAAAAAAACACCACTTTTCTGATACTGGCTGGGTAACATCATTACTGCTGACTGAGTGTAGACTCCACACGTAGACCTCATTTAACCAAAGGAAGTCTCTCTCAAATTACACAAGTGAACCTACAGTATCAGCTCTTCCTGTTCATTATGCTAAGCTGAGGTAGTCTGAATGGATCCTACTTTTAAGTTGGTATGAAGTTGTATTGGCGGTCATTTTAAATTCAGAGATTAACACAAACCTTTCACAAATGTTCAGTGATGGAAAGTAATGAACTACATGTAACTCCCATTACAGTACTTAAGTACATGGTTCACTGTAATGATGTTTTCTGCCAAAAGTCTTTACTTCAGTCACCAAATGTTTAGTCAGCAGCAACAGTGTCTGAGACAGTGGAGACAAATGAGCATCCCTGGCCCAAATTATCTGGTATCTTCGGTTTTAAATGCTTCAAATGAAACAGAGAGATAATTATCTGAAGATTATGAGAGGCAAAACTTGTGGAGATATCAGCATTTCACAGCTTGACATCCAACCTGTGGAAACATGTAAAGGTAAGTCATTAAGCTAGCTGAGTGAGCTAGAAGAAGAGGAAGCCTTTATTTGTCACATATACATTACAGCACAGTGAAATTCTTTTATTCATATCTCTAAGTGTTGCTACAGCCTACACATAACATTCGGGATAATGCGTAAGGGGCATCTTTGCTAGATAGCTAATTATGTAGCTAGAAGTGCACGAATTAACATGAGCTAGCTAATGAAACCCCAACAGCTTTTGGCTAAGTTAGCTATCCAGCTAATGTTGCCTTTTTTATATACGATTGATAATCGAGGTGATGGTCACTTTAGTACAGCTCACTTGGTTAGTTCACATAATTAAAAGATTAGAAACTACAATTCTCAGGTAGTTGTGTCAATTGTAGATATGAAAACAGAAAAGTAATTTGTAAAGTAATTACTCAAGTAGTTTTTCACCAGATGACCTTTTACTTTTACTTGAGTAATTTTTTTGACCACTATTTTTACTTTTAGTCAAGTGAATTATTACTACAGTAGCAGTACGTTTACTCAAATCTGTGTGTTTTAGACTCTTCCCCTCCAGCATATGTTCTAAGATTTTCCAGTGAACATACCACTTCCCCATCTTAAAAGTACAGTACCATTGTTAGTAGGTTAGCTACAGTCTCTTGTCAGTTTATATGTGTTTAGTATTATATAAGAGCATGGAAAGGTGAATGGGAATCAAGAGAACATTTTAATGTATACGGTTACAACATAAGCAGCTTAAGCTCATTCCAGGGATCATATATCAATGAGCTCGTCCAAAAATAACAGAATTACATGCTGATCCCACACTCTCCGCATCCACTCACCTTTTCTGGGCTCCACTCTGTTTGCTCAGATGTGGACGTGTTTATTATGAGTGAGTAGGGTCATTTGAGGCTGACTCTAACCCTCCTCATGGACTCATCCCTGTCTCATAACACATCTGAGTTGTAGAGCTGTAAGCTAGTCATCATGACTGTGTAAATGAGCTGGGTTCTGACTGCTCTAAACAAATTAAAATGTTTATCAATTCAGGTTTGCTCTATTTCTGCTTGGAGATTTCTGCACTTGGGACTTATTTTCTGCTGTTGTGGATGGTCCCACAAGAATACACTAATACAGCTGTAAAAAAAAAAAAAAGATTTATTATTATTATTACTATTTATTTGTGCTTTTTATTTCTGAACAGGTCCAAGTTGGCATTATTTAGTTATCCAATAATAGTTATCCAAGTTAACTATAAGAACTGAATAATAATAAATACAACTATGTTAACGGTAGGTTGTGATTATCCACCACTGTAACAAAATAATAATAATAATAATAATAATAATAATAATAATAATAATAATAAATTATAGAACCCCTGGTTATTATGTCTCACCCTTGCTTCATTAGATCCCATCTGACTACTGTAAATTTGTACTTAAGAAATGCTTCTGTAATCATAAAGACTGTCCTATGGCCGTCCCAGGACTCGTATTCACAATATTCTCATACTGAACATCCTTTACACTTAGTACCGTTTGCCTTTACACTTCTACGGCTATACACCGATCAGCCATAACATTAAAACCACTGAGTAGTGGTTAGTACCTACCAAAAGTGGTCCAAGGAAGGACAATCGGTGAACTAGCAACAGGGTCATGGGTGCCCAAGGCTCACTGATGCTCGTGGGGAGTGAAGGCTAGCCCGTCTGGTCTGATCCCACAGAAGAGCTACTGTAGCACAAATTGCTGAAAAAGTTAATAGTGGCTATAATAGAAAGGTATCAGAACACACAGTGCACTGCCGAAAGCACTTACGGTGGGAACATGAGCATCAGAAATGGACCAATGGAAGAAGGTGGCCTGACCTGATGAATCATGTTTTCTTTTACATCATGTGGACAACCGGGTGCGTGTGTGTTGCTTACCTGGGGAAGAGATGGCATCAGGATGCACTGTGGGAAGAAGGCAAGCAGGTGGAGACAATGTGATGCTCTGGGCAATGTTCTGCTGGGAAACCTTGGGTCCTGGCATTCATGTGGATGTTCCTTTGACACTTAACACCTACCTAAACATTGTTGTAGATCAAGTACACCTCTTCATGGCAGCGGTATTCCCTAATGGCAGTGGCCTCTTTCAGCGGTATAATGCGCCTTGCCACACTCCAAAAATTGTTCAGGAATGGTTTGAGGAACATGACATAGAGTTCAAGGTGTTGAATTGGCCACCAAATTCCCCAGATCTCAACTTGATCAAGGATCTGTCAGATGTGCTGACCTCACCTCACAACTTACAGGACTTAAAGGTTCTGCTGCTAACATCTTGGTGCCAGACACCACAGCACACCTTCAGAGGTCTTGTGGAGTCCATGCCATGACAGGTCAGAGCTGTTTTGGCGGCAAAAGGGGGACCTACACAATATTAAGCAGGTGGTTTTAATGTTACGGCTGATCGGTGTATATTATAAAGATTTATAATCCAACTGTCTGGTGTCACTCAGATGAGGATGGGTTCCCTTTTGATTCTGGTTCCTTCTCTCAAGGTTTCTTTCTCATGTCATCTCAGGGATTTTCCTTGCAACTGTTGCTTCTGGCTTGCACATTAGGATTCTAAATCTACATCTTTATTCCTGGAATGCTGCTTTGTGACAATGTCTATTGTTTAAAGCACTATATAAAAAATTAAATGGAATTGCATTTATATAGCACTTTTAACAATAGACATTGTCACAGGCAGGACAAATGTTTGTCTTTTCTGGGAATACTAGCATTCACACACACTTCTTCTTTTCTATTCTGTGCACTCTAAGCACAAATCATACAAACCCTGGGCTACACATCAGGTAATCGACTTACCATAGAGGCAGCTCAGCATGCTAGTTGTGTAAATCTTAAGCCTGGATACAAGACACAAGCATTGAAGGGTAAGGTGTTTACGGCATCATCCATCATGCTGTTCTCGGAGTGAATTAATATCCTGTAGTTCACATATCAGTATTCTACATGATATACAGTACTATGCATTCTTCTTGACTTGCATGACTTCTACATTATCTAGTCAATACAAAAACTTTTTAGATTTCCTTTAGATTTAGCTTTTCAGACAAAAAAACGAATAATGAAGGCTGCTGGGTTTTGCTGCAAAAATAAGAAGCAAGTGCAACAGTCAAAGTCTCCAGAAGAATTGTTTCTGCAAGAAGGTGTTTCTGCAAGATGATTAGTAAAACTTCCAACCATCCATTTTCTGTACCGCTTATCCTGCACAGGGTGGCAGGAACCTGGAGCCTATCCCAAGGGACTCAGGGCACAAGGCAGGGGACCCCCTGGACGGGTGCCAACTAATCACAGGGCACAATCTCACACACCCATTCACACACTGCAGACAATTTAGAGATGCCAATCAGCCTACAACGCATGTCTTTGGACTGGAGAAGGAAACCAGAGTACGCCGAGGAATCCCTGAAGCATGGGGAGAACATGTCCTCTTTATAGTATTTTTTTAATGTAGAAACATCTAATTTCATTATTTTTGAAGGCATCTCTGCTCTACAGCATTTCTTTGCACAGAACTGTACAATGCACATATTTAGTATTCATTTACACACTGCATAAGGAAGGCCTGCAGTATAAGAAAGGATCCCTACTCCTCAGGTGTTCACATTCCTCCCATCTAGAAGGCACAGGGAAGAGAAAATGCCTAGAGGTTCTCAGCTGCATGAGGTACATTTGCATAACACTTGGGCACTGTCCCAAGGTCAGGGAGTTGTGGGTGTACCCTGCCATGACTCTCCATAATGTACAGCAAGACACATTCAGACTGAATCATTTTGCATTTCATCATATGTAGTCATATATTGCATAGCAGTGAATCAAACTTATATCAATCTTTTTTTTTACTTTTTAGCTGTCACCTAAGTGTACTAACACAACCTTTTCAACAAAACAGTACGTTCATATTGTATTTCAGAGTGCTACATTGTGGACTTCAGCAGCATATGACCAAATATTTATCATCAGTTCTGTCTGGAAGTGAGGCGAATCTCAGTTTGTGTGCAAAGATTTTTGACATTCAGGGCTTTGACATTGTGTTCTTTCTCATGGGGAAATTATTTAGTGAGTGAGGTTCCAAAATCTGACATCCTGTAGTTACTTAGACTCAGGACAATTTGATCATTGTTGCTGTTTTTCATCATTTCCAGGTTTTCAGTTGTTTCTGAGGTTTCTTTGGCTTTAGAACACACATTTTCATGGTGGTTTTCTTTGCCCTCTTGCTCACTAATTGGTAGACTAGTTGGACAGTTTCCCACTATGGGTCCAATTTGATATGCATCTTTTCCAGGATTCAGGGTGGCAGCTGTTTTACTTGAAGCCTCTTTTGGTCACTTTGTCTTTTCTTTCCCAAAAGAAAGAAAAGAAAAAGTGACATGACCCCGTCAAGTCCATATCCATATCCATATTGCAGTCTCCAATTTTTTGATCAGCTTTACCTGTGCTCAGTTACAAACACACCCATAAATAATACAGACTTTCACTCAATCATTGCAAAATCCTGCTAGTATTTTGCAGTCACATTATTGAGCCTGTTTGCTGTGCATAACTGTTTTCCCAGTTTTGTCTCTACTTTGTTTGATTATTGATTCTGTCTCTATCTCATCTAGTCTGTTTGCTGATTGCCAGACCTGTGACTGTTTAACATTTTGAATCTGCATTGCTCTTAAATATTTTCTGCTTCAAGTGTTTTAGTAAACCCTGCAATTGCATCCAACTTGTATGTTGCTAGAATTTGAAATATTTACGATATACAGTACTTAGAAAAAGTTCAGCCCAATTTAAATGAAGTTTTAAAGTTCCATTTTGATGTACTGACCCATATTTCCACAGAATTATATCTTGTGTGTATGCAACTAGTTCTAATTCTATATTACTGAAAAAATGTGAATACTGTAGCAATAGCAATGATTACTGATGTACTAAGCTAATAATGCAAATATGCGCTACTTATTATAGTGACGCATACTCATATACTCAAGAGTACTCAGGATAGGTATTTACTAAGGAGAGCACAGGCTGGGCTGTGTCAACCCTATCTCATGCAACTTTTCACATATTGTGTGTGTCATCCAGATATGATTTGTGAAGCATCCCTTGGATGAAGAAAATAATGTTCCATTGCTTTAACACAGGGGATCAGTGGTTTTGCTCAGAGTTAAAACCGTAGATATGATGGAAAGTCAGTGGAATGTTTTCTGGCTCAATATGACTTAAAAGAATTCATCAAAAGACCTATGATAAACTGTTCAAAGAAATTCAGGTTTCATACCCAGAAATACTTACACCATAGTAGTATTATGTTGTTTACAAGCATATAATGAACGCATAATCGGTCAACAGTAAGCTATCTAAGCACTACCTGGACTTTGTTATCTAAAGTATCTACTGAGTTCACTAATAAGGTGCACGTTATATACCGTATGCACTGTTCAGTTAACCAGAGTATTAAATGAAAATGATGCTCCATTTAAAAGAAACATAGTTACAGAGCAAAAGAAAGCAGTCTGGTATAATGATCATACTCTTTTATAACAGATTAGTAGATAAATGGTGCCAACTAAACTGGTAGTCTTTTAAATTGCATTGTTAACTATAGAAAAGTTCTTATTGCCACTACCTTAGTTTATCTCTCCACACTAAGAGAAGAATAATACAAAATATTCTTATATTCTTATTCAATACAGGAGCAGAGTTACCTAGAAATAAGAGCCACTGAAGCACAGATACACTATATGGCCAAAAGTTTGTGGATACCTGACCATCACATCCTTATGTAGTTCTTCCCCAAACCGTTGCCACAAAGTTGAAAGTACACAGTTGTTTAGAATGTCTTTATATGCTGTAGCTTTACAGTTTCCATTCACTGGGAAGAAGAATGAAGAGGTTCAAACCTGTTCCAGCATGACTATGCTCCTGTGCACAAAGCGAGCTCCATGAAGACATGGTTTGCCAAGGTTGGAGTGGAAGAACTTGAGTGGCCTGCACAGAGCCCTGAACCGCAACCCCACTGAACACCGTCGGGATTGCCTGGAACACTGTGCATCAGGCCTCGTCCCTCAACATCACATCGCTAATGCTCCTGTTGTTTAATGAGCAGAAATACCCACAGCCACATTCCATGGAAAGCCTCCCCAAAAGAGTAGAGGCTGTTATAGCAGCAAAGGGTGGGGGACCAACTTTGGAATGGGCTGTTCAACAAGCATATATAACAAGCAGGTATAATGGTCAGGTGTCCACATACTTTTGGCCATATAGTGTATCACAGTATGTAGTAGGAAAGACTTTTGAAAATATTTTATACAACAAAATTAAAATACTACATATAAATTGCAGTATGTATTTAACATCAGACAATTTGGACTATTGTAATGCCTTACTGTCTGGATGTTCCACGAGGTGCATAAAGCTCCAGTTATTCCAGGTCTTACTAGAAACGAAACATTTTACCATATTCTGCCTATTCTATCCACAACAAAACTGGCTTCTAGTAAAATGTTTACATCAGTTATAAAATACTACTAATGGCCTATAAAGCACTGAATGGTCTGTACCACAATACCTGAGCGAACTTGGCTTATTCTGATCTGCAATGTCTGCTCAGACCAAAAGTTGCAGGTTTTTTTTATTAGTACACATGAATAAAGTTTACAGCTGGGAGCAGAGATTTTTTTCTATAAAACCCCTCAGCTATGAAATAGTCTTCCAATTAGTGCTCGGAACTTAGACACAGTCTTAATCTTTAAGTCTAGAATGAAAGCCTATTTGTTTAGTCAGGCATATTGTTCAATAACTTATTAGTTAAATAAGTTAAATAAGTTATTAGTTAAATAAATCTTAGGTAAAGGTGAGGACCTGGGGCTTCATGGACATAGAGAGTTATGGAAAAGCGGGATGGTTTGATGCCGTTGCATCCTCTTTCACATGATCACTCAGGTTTGTTGCTGTAGGTGTGGTGGGATTCTTTATGTCCCAGGGTGCCCTCATTCTTGTGTTACATTCTGGCTCTCTCTTTTAGTTATGTTGTCATAGCTAGACCTGCAGGAGCTATGCCCACTTGATCAACCTCCATAGGATAATATCATGCTTAATATTCTGTTTCCTCTTTCCCTCTCAATCTATATGTGTATTTCTGAATACTGTTGAATTTCCCAACAATATCTTCCTAAAGTATCAGTAGTTTTAACTTTAATACTGTTTAGCATTATACAGGGGCGGTTGTGGCCTAATGGTTAGCATGTCAGACTTGTAACCTGAAGGTTGTGGGTTTGAGTCTCAGGTCTGGCAGGGATTGTAGGTGGGGGGAGTAAATGACTTACATATGCAGACAATGTCACCAAAAGTGAGTGCCATACTTCCACAAATAACTTGGTTTTTTTTTTTGTTGTTTAGTTTTTTTAATAAATCAAGGACATTATAAAAAGTTGAAGCCATAAACAAGAAAAAAAAGGTTGAGGTAGGTTCATCAGGTCTGGTGAATGCCAAGGTATTCTGGAGGAAATATAATGGAAAGTGCAGAGGAGCAACAAAAAAGGAAGAAAAAACTCACAGCAAACCCTTTAATATTTTCCTTTAGCCTCACACATTACACACTGCACACATATCGCACACCCTTTACACATAAGTCAAAGTGTACATATACACTCTACACAAAAACACAAATATGGTTTTAATATAATTTACTCTAAAACATAGCTATAACCTGAATTACTTTTGGCTCACATCGAAGCTGTCATAAAACATTTATTAAAAGCATGGTTAGGAATGAGGGCAAAGATGGTTATTATGGTTATTACCCTGAAAATATATTGGTTGTCATTAAAAATATCAAAACAAAAGCTGAAATGCAATTGTGGGACAACCTATTTTAAGCCCATGACCTGGAACGCTACTACCATTTGAACAATGACTAAGTGCAATCCAAGTGGAGTTTTCTTTTTTCCGAGGACTCCAAGGATAATTTTCTATAGCCAAGAGCAGCAGGCTCATGGGAAATGGAATATTCAGAGATACTCGACTGTGAGAACTCCAGATCCACGTTCTGCTAATCACCTTTTGGTTATGTTCTTGAAACCACTTGATCTGGTATATCATTTGTTTGTCGTAGAGGACTATATGTTTGACCTTGAGTGATTTCCCCTACCTGGACCACAAACCTCAAGTGATTTCCAAGTTGCCTAATTACTTAACCATCCATAAGCAGAAGTCAGTAACCTAAACCATTTCTCTTCACTTACAAATAGCACTTTTCTACCAGACAGCATAGCAAGGCTCAGTAATCTGAACCCAGGATCCATATCTCTTCAAATCTGTGTGTAGTTTTCCCATCATATATTACTACCCCTGAAAGAGCTTTTTGGAGGTTTTGGTGTTGTTACTAAAGGTGGGCAGAATCAGTAAAATGCTGCTAGAAATTCAGAAACTGAGTTTGATGTTTGGTGAGTGTGATGTTTTCACGTGTCTCCCTCACAGGGTGAGCTACTGAGAATGAGTTTGTTTGAATGATGATGAGAAACTTAAACAGAGCTAGGTATAACCTGCTTTAACCACACCAATGTTTGAGAGCAAATTTTATCCAGCAATGGTACTTCAGCAAAAACATAAGTAGTTATGCGTTTTCCATGGCAGTATCCCAGATGTCATGCCTTGGACGTCAGTGACAAGAAAACATTATTGTCTGTAAATAATGAAATTGTATGACAAAATTATGATATTATCTTTGAAACTCAACAGAACTTGGACTTTTGAAAAGATTAAGAATCTTTGGCAGGCTAACACTGTACTATGATTGTTGCGCCATTAAAAAAGCAATTCTACCCATTACTGTATCATTATCAAGATGATTCTGGGGTTATGCATTTTAACAATCAATTCAAGTTCACTAATTCACTAATCACTAATTCAAGTTCCACCATACATGGTAAGCTTGCAAAATGATAACCAAAATCAGCATAGGTAATCAGTTACAGCATGGCTCACCCCATGGTGGAAATAGGAACAAAATGTGAAATGGTGGTTAAATTTGCAAAGCGCTCGAAAATGATAAGAGAAATTCTATGTATGCATAGTCTTAACTTAATGGTTGTAAATTAATTTTTGGGCTTCCTGAACTCTCTTTACAGAGAGGCTTGGTCCAGATGGGACTTTAGCTTCCTGCCCATTAACAATGCTTTTGATGATAGAGGTGGAGAGATGTTACCCTGTACTTACACAGGAACCAAGCCTGTGTCTCCACAGATCCCCCTGCCATTTACTTGAGCACATCCTTTATAATCGGTACAGACTGCTTTGCTATCTGATTAGCTGCTAAGAGGCCTAAGATAGCAAAGGAACTGTAGTAGTTTCAGTAGTGGAATACTAACAGAATTACAGAATCTGCGTGTAACCTTGATCATGGTCTGCTTCGGTATTTGGATCCAAATCTGAATCCAAGTGATCCATGATCACTGCCTTATTCTCAGATCACTAGCCTGATTGTTATAGCTAATAAAAATAAACACATTTGAAGAACTGTAACATTTGTGTTTCCCTTTCGATAACTACAAGAGCAACGAGTCAAACAGCCAAACAAAATACTTGTGTGAGGGATTATGAGTTACTCTCCTGCCCCAAGCTCTGCATTGTGTCAGCAAAGCATTGTGAGATTACAGCAGAGCAACCATTTCCTCTTCAGCTAGAACTTAAATCTTAGGTAGTTAGCTAACATGAAGTGACTACTATTCAATAAATGTGAGAGTCACAATCAAGTGTCAAGTGTCAAGTGGAGTTTATTGTCATTTCAGCCGTATACAAGTGCATAGTGAAACGAAACAGCGTTTCTCCAGGACCAAGGTGCTACATAAGACAAACACAGAACAACACAGAACTACAGGGACTACATAAATTAAACAAAGTGCACAAGTGCAAACATGTGCAGACAGCACAAGACAGAACAAGAGAGTACAATGACTACAGCGCCGACCAGTACGCAGTTCTGTTTAAAAGTGACCAAGTGACAATAGTGCAAATATTACAGAGTTCAATATAAATAGCTGGAATAGTGTAAATATAATAGTATTATATTATGTGTAAACATAATAGTAGCAGCAGCATAAAACATGTGCAAAACATGTGTAAAACTTGTGCATAGAGGATGGAGGATGTTCAGTTGTGTGTGTGTGTATATATGTATGTGTGTGTGTGTTCCTTCCTTCAGTCCAGTTCTAGGTATTGAGGAGTCTGATGGCATGAGGGAAGATTGCTATTGCACAGTCTGGTCGTGAGGGCCCGAATGCTCCGGTACCGTTTACCAGACGGCAGGAGGGAGAAGAGTGTGTGAGAGGGGTGTGTGGGGTCATCCACAATGCTGGTGGCTTTGCGGATGCAGAGTGAGGTGTAAATGTCCGTGATGGAGGGAAGAGAGACCCCGTTGATCTTCTCAGCTGTCCTCACTATCCGCTGCAGGGTCTTGCGATCTGAGACAGTGCAATTCCCAATCCAGGCAGTGATGCAGCTGCACAGGATGCTCTTGATAGTCCCTCTGTAGAACATGGTGAGGATGGAGGGTGGGAGATGTTCTTTCCTCAGCCTTCGCAGAAAGTACAGGCGCTGCTGGGCTTTCTTCGTTATGGAACTGGTGTTGAGCGACCAGGTGAGGTTCTCCGCCAGGTGAACACTGAGAAACTTGGTGCTCTTGACGATCTCCACGGAGGAGCCGCCGATGTTCAGCGGAGAGTGGTCACTCTGTGCTCTTCTGAAGTCAACAACCATCTCTTTAGTTTTGTCCACATTCAGGGACAGGTTGTTGGCTCTGCACCAGTCCGTTAGCCGCTGCACCTCCTCTCTGTATGCTGACTCGTCGTTCTTGCTGATGAGACCCACCACGGTCGTGTCATCGGCGAA
>CM040983.1:13659021-13678208 GCA_022985145.1 Pangasius djambal
ATTTTAGCTGTGCATTGCTACACAGTCTTGCTACACAATGTGCACTATAACACTGTAATACCATAATAACTGTACATTATCTATATCCTCAAAATTACAAATACTTGGACCATATCCCACTGTACTAAGTTGTATCAGCACATTTTTGGTGCCATTACTATTTGGGCACCATGCTTAGTGTACATGAAGTCTATACGAATGTGTATGTACTTGGCATTAGCACCTGAGACTATGAGGTACAGCAGAATGTTGCACACATTACAAACAACCCACATTACAAAATTCTTAGAGTATCTTGTAATAGCACTTTCCACCAAATATTAAAATCTTACTTTCAGGAAACTGAAAGCTAATTTGGTATTAAAATCAAATAGTAGTACAACTACTATTAAAGTATTTGTTTTCTCATCATCTTTCACAACCCCATGCGTTATCATTGTTCAGTTTAATAAACAGTTATAGTTTATATTGTTATAGTGCTAGGATTGCCTTATCTCAAACATACCCATAACTAACTCATTCAAACTAGCTTTTTTTGGTCAGAATCTGCCCCTATTAGTCACATATGAAATTATAGCTGGGATAAATCACTTAAATTGAAACTGGAAAAAATGGATAAACAGAAAAAAAAAAGAAAGCCACCAAGCATATTAATAACTATGACAATACACAGAACACACAATAAATAAAACACCCAAACCATACAAATGCCATAGCAATGCTTCTAAATCTGTACTGTTTACCAATAAACAACTAGCCAAACCTACAATACTGTTTTTTTAAAGCTAATTGTGTGTGTGTGTGTGTGTGTGTGTGTGTGTGTGTGTGTGTGTGTGTGTGTGTGTGTGTTTGTGGGTGGGTGAGTGTGTGGGTGTGTAACCCTGGTCCTGTTTTCGTGTGAACACGTGAGATTGGCCAGAGGCAAGTGGAACAGACACATCACACTTACAGTTTGTTTTGGTTCACCATGGCAGCTAAGTTTCCATATTTAATCCCTTTTGTTCTTCATACTATATACCCAAAAGAACAGTCTGAATGGCAAGCTTCTATGTAATTATGTCTATATAATAAAGGATTATTTTTTGCTGTGTGTAAGACAGACTTGACAGGTTTGTGAGGACTGATGTGCAGCGGTGTTTGTCTGGTTTAATGCAGCAATCAGCGTCCAACGCAAACAGATTCTTTATCACAATCCAAAGACTACATACCATACATGTTCGCTTTTGATAAGCAGGAGGCCCAGGAAAACAAGCGACAGATATAATTCACAAGTGTACAACAGGAAAAAGAATCCAGGATAACTTTCTATAATGGTATTTTAAAAGGATGCAGGAATTTACATGTCATTTAAAGGAATCCGCTAAATATGTTTACATTAAAATATACATGTGATGTGCTTAGTTATTCTAGCTAATTTGTTAGCTGGTGCTGTATTTTCATTACTCCCATGAGAAGGTAACAATTGTTTGCCACATTGACATCGCAAGAGACCATTGCTAGCGCAGTTCAATGGCATATAATAATAGGAGAAAAAAAATTCACTCATCTCACACATAACGGTCAGGTTCTGTGTTAGCCCCTAAAAACAAAAGAGAAAATGCTTATTTTCTCATTCACCATTTTTCAGAACTGTGCCAGACTGCAGTGCGGATATAAGACACAGAGTTAAAGCAGAGACTCGGCTAGTATAGTTGAGATGCTATTGACGGTGTATTTGCATGAAAGTTCGGAACTTTATCTTTGTATACAGATGAGGAAGTGAAAGAGCTGGACAGATTAAAGGACGAAAGCACTGATGCATTGCTTTCTTTAGGCAGAGATGAAGTGAGGGTTATGCGGCACTTGCAGCTTGTAATTCCCAATCTCCAGCCAAGAAAAACCAAAGAAAGCACCTCCTCAACTTCAAATTCCTACCTGTCAACTTGGGGTAGTCTTCTCAACTACCAGTTCCTTCCCCATTTACAGAGTGACATGAAATCAGCGTGGCTGTGCACACCATCAGAAGTAAACAAAGCAGCATTTCTTATGTTACGCTGCTGTATACAAGTATTGCTTTAGATCAATCAACATACAGACATGTTCACTTGCTAAATCTAAAATATTGATTATACAGTTCGCTGGCTGAGGAGGAAAATATACATTACTCACATTACTCATTACAGTTAGCTAACAAAAGTCAAATATGGAGGTGTCCATGTTTTGTCCACTTCATCTGTCGAATTTGCCATGGTCGAAAATAACGTCATTCCAACCTGCGAATTTTCACTTACGAAGCAATTCATGCACAGCATTAATTCTCACTGGTGCTGGTATCAGTCAAACAGAATTGTGGGTAACGTAGGAAACCGTTAACCAAGTGAAAACAGACCAACATGTCAATAAAAGAAGTTTAAACTCGAGCTTATTTGATGACTTCTGCCATGTTTTCAAAGTCTGCTGGTGAATTGATCATTATTAACACATCCTGCAAGTTTTGTTCATTGTGTGGTAAACTTAAATAGTGTTTTAAATCAGCTGCCTCAAAGGTTGCTAATGCATTGTAGGATAAATAATCATCAAAACATCCTACTCACACATCAGCCTTCCTGATAATTTTCCTGGAACTGTGCTAGGACTTGTCCCAGTCATTTGCTGCATCAGTTGTCCCAGAACTCTGGCTTGCGTTTACACATAATCTTTTTCCATGTATGTACTGTTGAATTCCCACATAAAATTGCATGTGTGAAAGGCACAGTTACGTAGGAATTCAGAAACACAGTGTGTGTGTGTGTGTATACACGTGGGTGCTTGCGTTCTTGTCTGTCTCTTTTTGTGAATATTTGTGTGGGTGGTGAGAATAAAAGGCCGATTTAAAAGACACAGACAAAGGAAACGTCATTTTTATAGCTTCCTTATGGAGTGATGTGATTTTCCTTTGAAGTCAAACAGGTTTGAGCATGGATATATGATGTTTTTCTCACTAAAACGACCCTAAAAACCTGGTACATTATTGACAGGCATTGTTACACCAATATACTGTATATTTAATTAATTTACAAAAGGTCATCAGCAAAATGGTCTTTAGGACATTGCAGAGAAAGGATCAACCTGCATATGCACTTACAAAAGGTCAGTACAACAAAAGGGCAACAAGAACCAGAAATTGAGGTGGGCATTGCTGGATCAACATACTGTGCACGTATTTCTTTAATCTAAAGGTTGTCCTGACCCTACAGGTGGTTAATTCTATTATTTGGCGTTTCTAATCTTTTTCACATCGAGATCTTTTGTACCAGTTTCATGCTTCTTTCTGTTGAAGTAAGTGGCTTAATGCCCAAGCAGATGTAGTCTCATTTCAGCACCAAAATAAAATCATACCACTTAGGGAACAAAGTCTGTAAATGTGCTCCAGTCAATCTAATTACTGCAAAGGCATATCCCAAACAAGAGCATAGTGCTGTGAACACTGATGGTTCATGATGGCTCGTGATATTATATTACAGGGCTAAAATCGATTATCTATCAACAGCTCGACAGTGAAACTATTAGGGTTGATCAGTACGTTATATCACCACACACAATTTGTTGGGGGCAAATTATATCACACACACTTAAAGACAAACTGCATTCATGATTGTTAATTGAAGTGTTTTAATTATCTAATGTCCTACTTGATTAGTGCCATATTTCCTCTGAGTACCAAGCATGGTAAACAGACAAGTTGTAATGATTTCATTCAAACACTAAGCTGACATTCTGTCATCTGTCTTTTTATGTAATTTAAAAATATCATCCCAAATGAAAATCAAATTACTCTGTGTAACATGTGTGTGACACGACTGCCACTGATAGGCTGCATGAATCTACTCTCTGGGCTACAAAGAAATCAGCTACAGGTTCATACCATTCTGTGTATTTTTCTTCCAACCACTGTTGGTGCTGTTGCCCACAAAATCCAAAATTACCTGCCTTAAAACATTTGCAAACTGCAAATAATTTGATGTACGCCAAAAAGTAAACCTAATATTGATGTACATCTTTGAAAGATGGTGAGTGCTAAATCTAACACATAAATTCAATATTTTCACGTATATTTAACCATACTGCAATGTATCTTATGCACAGATTTCTCTGAATGTACAGCGCAAACAAGGACCCTCACTGTCATTTATGTGAAACATGTCAACATAAGGTTTAGGCTGAATATTAGGTTGGTTGAACTGAACGTTCTTGCATTTGTGAGCTACTACTTGATGAGGACTTACTCCAGATGTATTACTTAGAAACACAATCATGTGACTTGAGTGTTAATAGCTCCCCCATGTGGATGCTCTTCAGATTGCTAAACGTGAGCGAGTGAGTTACAATCTAAGGTCCATGTCCATTACTGATAATAAATAATTATCTTCAAATGCCCAAAAATTGACCCAAAAAATTAATTTCCGCTATCATCAACGTAATAATACAAGGGTATGCAAATGGCATACAAAAAATCCTGTTGTAGCTGTGAAAGGATCTACATGCATAACTAAACTGTGGAGAATAATTACTCGCCCTTCTGGATTCTTCATTATTTAGGTCCTTGTTGTTCATTAAATGGGTCTAATCAGTCTCCAGCTTTAATATCTTATTTAGACAAAGGCTCAAGGGATGATTAAGCTGTTGTTACATGTTAACCACTAGAGGGAGCAATAACCTCACTGATAAATTTAAGAGCCACTCCATTGCTTTACTTGGAGTGGGTGTGATAATCTGGTGAAGCAAACCCATCTCTGCAAATCAGAGTATTTCGCTTCTATTGAGCTATAACTGCTTGCAGAATAAATGCAAAATGAGAATAAATTTGTACTTTGTCTTTATACATCCTTTACATGGGGCGGCTTATGTCACCTAATCATTTATTATAGTATTATAGTATTAAACACTGAAGCTTGATAAGGCAGAGTATTTGAATTTGTGTGCATGTGTGTCCTAGCACGCTCTGTAACTCATTAGATAGTTTGAGTGTATTTCCACGTCCCAGCCTTGCTAAATAATTCAGTGGTGAAGGTGGCTTTGTGGTGCCTTTTTGTCCCTGTTGGAGGCAAATGCTCTTGCTTAAAAAATAATGTGCACGTGAGCATGTGAGTACACACACCATAGTGCTCATGTGTCCAGAAAAGATGTAGGAACCAGCCAGGTTAGAAAAGAAATACATTGTATGAACTGTAAGGAGCAGCTATTTTTAAACTAAAATGTGTGAACATATGGCATGGTTCATACTTGTGTACTTTGCTTGACACCCAAAAAGTAATTATAACCAAATGTGCACTGAATTTGTTTGATTTTCAAAGGCAGTATAAGGTCTCTTATAACTGATAGAACCTCTATGTACACTTTTGTTTCTCCTTAGGCTATGCCTATACAGCACCTACAAAGCAGATTTTTATATGAAGCACATATAAAGTATATAAAGTACATATAAAGTCCTCAGGCATTAATGAGCCTATTCATAGACTCGCTAGCAAAGAAGAGTGATATTATGCATATTCTGAGTTATAGTTAACACTGAGTGAGCACCATGGCTCACAATTACCAAGAAACACCATGTACTCATATTTCACTGGGACAGTATTATCATGCTCAGCTAAATTCTAGCTTGTCCTGGCTGGAAAAGACCAGTACAATGGCTACTTCAGCGCTCCCGGAAGAGTCTTAGCCGTTCTACACTGCGTTGAGAGCTAGAGACTCTTACACATGTGGGCTAATATTGTTTTATATAATAGCTCTGAGCATTGCCTTGCACAGCGTTTGAGTTTTCATGGTGTGTGAATCGGATTACTGATGCAGTGGATCAGAACACTGATAGAAAAAGTTCATTTTTACTTCCTCAACACCAAGCTGAGTACAGGTTTTATGTGGGAGATATTAGAGGAAGGAGCTGTTTGCGGCTGGACTTTGAAGGGCCCTGCTGTATGACAATCCTGCCTATGTGATGTGAGGTGCTGAGCATAGGCAGCTTAGTAGCCTCAGAGCTCTACTTTCATCTCCTCATTCACTAGTTAAATCTTCAGAGCAAACACAGAGAGCACAATCACTAATCCTAATGGGCTGTGTGACCCAAATACCTCCTTTCCCTGGGTCAGCTGTGTCACATGCATTTCATCACAAAAAATAAATTGAAATGAGCCCTGACTTTGTGCAAAACTTGCTAGCACAGTTAAGCTCATTGTTAGCTTATTTGAAGATGTCCCATTATATAATACTTAAGCCAACTGAAGTCAGTAAGCCAGTTAGTGAGGGAGAATTGGCCTCCTAAATTGTTTAATGGAGGATTATATGCTACTGCTGTACAGCTAGTGATCTGAAAGATTGGAGGCTTGTTGTCCTAATGAGGTTATATGGCAGTATATTTACGGTCTTGTCTCGCTATCAGAATTGATTACTAAGTATATTTGCATAATGCTGATATTCAGCACTACTGAAAGTGACATTGAGTGCTGCAGATGAAGATAAGTGCAAAGAAACTTTCACCTCTAATGTTTTCCAGTCTGCACTACTTTTGTGCAGATGGAAGGTGAGTGAGAAGTGCCTATAGACCAAGCTTGAGTGGTATTAATAATTGCACACATCCATGGGCTGCCTTATCAGAGAATACCAAATGCCTCTGAAAAACTGGCAGAGGCAAGCTAATAAAGGTGCATAAATTATTGAAAATAGCAGGTTTTTGGTGCAGAGGACCCCATGTGAACTTTTGTACAGAGGATCCCTGTAGTGAAAGAACAGCCTGCAGAGGCTACAGCTTTAGCCTTTGGGCTCCTGAGGCTTATGAAGTGTACCTGTGTGCTGCTATATTCAACAGTTCACACAAAGACTTATCTGCTTTCATTAAATGGAGCATCAGGGTATCTCTGCATTTAAAGAGTTTGGGCTTTTGATTCTTAACCTGACATGTTCATTGAATCAGAAATGAATAGATATCCATCTTATACCATATTTAGCTAGGAAAAGGGTGTTTCTCTGAAAATCGTGAAACACAATTTATTTATTACATGCCCAGATTTCAAAGGTGGGGTGCACAATGGCTCAGGGAGTAGCGTTGTAGCCTCACAGCTCCAGGGTCCCCACGTCAATCTTGTCCTCAATGGGTTTCTCCCAAAGACATGCTGGTAGGTGTTTTGGGAACTCTAAATTGCCCAAACTCTAAATTGTTTGAATGTGTGTCCCATCCATCCAGCTATACTACCTCATACTGCCTCATATCCATTGTTCCAAAGATAGGCTCCAGATTCCAAGATTGCACTTTCTGATATACTACTCCCATCATAATTCACCATTTATAATAAGATGAATGCTAGTACCTGCTTAGGTGGATAAAGACATATTATTTCACATATGAAGCCAAAATATTTTCTATAGCTGTCTGGCCTGGTGTAATGATTCTGGATGTAATAAAAGGAAAATGTGCATCAGATCATTAGAAGGTAAGAAGAAAAATTTGGCTTATGAGTCTTCTGAGTCTTTTGAGCCTGTGAGTCTCATTCATTCACGTCCTCACGTGCAGTTCAGAATATCACCAAATTTTTTATTCTAGTTTTTTTATGGTGCTAAGTCCTTTAATTTCTGTAATCTCTTAGACAAATTAAAATACACACACACACACACACACATGCTTTCAAGCAAGGACAAGTAGAGAATGAATGTCTCTGAGTCAATGAGCTATGTTCGGCAGAAATGAAATGATTGTGGCTTTCAGCGCTAATGTTAGGTCTGATCATCCATTATTCAAACTGCACGCAAGGGGGGAAGTGAAGGCCAGCATTAGTAGTAAAGTACTGTGTGTGAGGGTGTGCAAGTGTGTGTGTGTGTCAGCCTATATGTGTGCACATATTTTACAGCCAGTGAAGTATTAGGCTTGGGTTTCTGTTGATTGGTTTCTTGATATGGCCCAGACACCAGGGAGAATGTGAGCAGACCAGCTGTGGATTTAGCAGCCACAGGAGATATCAGCACCGGTGTGTAGTGACAGACACAAGGCAGAGGTCGAGCCACAACATTCTGCATATGGAGGGATCATAATACACATTCCCAGACAGGATATCTAAACTGCATCCATTGCTCTGTTGTTATGGTGAAAACAATCATATATTTGCAAATTCTTAAGAATTTGCATGGTTACAGATTGCACTTATTTACGGCTTCATTTTAACAAAATCACTCTCGCTTGTTAGAATTCTTGAAAAATGTGCAAGATCAGGTCGGTTAGGTTAGAACAACTTAAAGTACCCCAGAACAGAAGTTTTCGGCTGTTTTCTGTATAACACATCCTATGTCATGTCTCTCGAGTCATCGAGTTTACTCAAAATGTTATGTTTAAATGCGAGGCAGTGGAGTGCTGTAGTGAAAGTAACATTAGTTACACATATAGTTGTGGTTCTTTTAACCCCAGACAGTGTGGACATGCATGCAGAGACCTTCAAACAAAGTCATAAAGTTACATTTTGCACAGTATTTTCAATAAATTCAGATGGCATGCAGTCATCTTTCCCTGGAATCTTCTGGCTGAACCCTCCCCAGGTCAGCAGCACATACTTCCGGGAGCAGCATGTCTCTATATAATGTCCATTAAGAAGAGACACTCCTCATAGAGTTGCACATCAAGGTGGGGGTCCAACCCTTCTAGACGCCATGATGGCGACATCCACAGTAAGAATGTTTTCATGGAACACTGCAAAGTCAGTTGATTATGTGATTATTGGGCTGAAATCCCAAATTCAACCACTAATGCATGCCAATTGCTAGCAGAAAGGCAGTTTTCAGAGACACCCATTTCAGTTTGCATCTTGGTCATAGGAAGGGTCTTAAGAGTCTCCAGCTCAAGTAAGAGATTCCATGCCAGACTGGAAAGTGGTGGATGAAGGAGCTAGACAGAGATGCCCTCCAGGTTGCTGTGGTGTGCTAAGATAACAGGCACATTCCTGGATTGCTGAGTTGCAGTCTTGAGTTGGTGTTTCATGTAAATGTGCCAAACCTCTCCATCTATTTGGGACAGCAAATCTTATTAGGGATGAAGCCTCCAGGGCATTCCAACCATCAGCAAAAGCAGTAATGAAAACTGAGTTCTTGCCGGCCATCTAGAGGCCATGAGCTAGACTTGTTGTGGCCTTGTTACTAAATTCTGTGCAATGTGAGAAGAATCAGCAGTAGAGGAGGTAAAGCTTATAACAGTTAGTGAGGCCAGTCATGGGCCAGTGCAGCATATCCCAGTGGGGCAGTGTTTTATAGGTCCAGCAAATGTGTTGTCTTTAATGAGATTAAAAGTGGTTAGACCCACCTGAGGAGATTCTATCAGAGCTGCTCACTCTCATGCAACCCTTAAGGTTAATGTAGCTGAGCACCACAATGTTTTCTGTACAACAAATTGTGAAGTCTCAGAACTGGTAAAAAGAACTTAATGGGTCAGGTGGATTGATTTTCACTTCTGTAGGGCAGTGGTAGCTCAGTGGTTAGTGTTGGACTACCAGTCAGAAGGTCATGAGTTCAAATCCCAGCACTGCCAAGCTTCTGCTGCTGGGCCTTTAACCCTCAGCTGCTCAGTTGAATGAAACGAGATAAATGTATGTTGCTCTGGACAAGGGCATCTGCCAAATGATGTAAATGTAGCTGATTGATGTGTTCTATTTTTACCTCAGTAGGCCACTTGCCCCTGCACTCCTCTGGCTGTACACTTCTCCCCAGCCTGTAAGGGAAGCATTTCTCCAATGGAACACTGCTCCCAAGCAGACCCCTTTGGTTAGAAAAGCCTGCATCTTCAGCAAGCAAGAGCCTATCCCCCTCTCATTGCAACTGCATTGCAACAGCTGGATTACCACTGTGGCTGCCATTATCAATTCTAGCATCTCCAACAGGAGCCTGTACTGCACATAACATCCTGGCTGAATCTGATTGGCAAGCATAATAACATTTGGCACAAATTGGGATGACAGGGTGGTTAGCATTTTCAGACACACTACTTTTATGCCAATGAATTGTGTGGCCTCTTCTAGTAGCAAAGAGCTCTTTTCTGAGCATCACAATGTGTGCAATGAGGTTGGACATGTCTTAAATGGCCTGTTTGTTGAAGGGGGCACATAGTCATTCAAGTACAGCAATATCATGATGCCTCTGGCCATCAGCAGAGACAAGGCTACTTGCATATATTTTGAAAACCTGTGGCGCTAGGGCGAGGTTAAAGGGTAGAACATGGGTTGAATTGGAACATCTGTCCTTGAAAGTAAACTTTAAAAAGCATCTGTCTTCTGAGGCAATGTAAACCAATCTGTCCTGAAAACCATAGCATATGGAAAGGTAGGGTCTTTAGCATCCAGTTTAGCCCTCTCAAATCTAGAATAGGACAGTAACTGCTGTCCTTCTTTTGAAGTTTTGAAGTTTTTATGGTTTTGTATCAGGTGTATTTCTTTGACTGCACCTCTGACCAATAGAGAAAGCACATAAATGAAGCTCAGTGCTCGCTGAATGAATGACAGTCACAGACAATTTGAATTGGGTAGCCTGTCCTGCACAGTATATAAGGACTCCATTTCTGGAAGGACTTCAGTTTATGTCAAAAGTGCTTGAAGAAGTTTTGTGTGACATGAAATGGCAACATTAATCAAAGCAAAATAAACCTATAGAGAACTGTAAAATGGTATAAATAAATAAATAACCATCCATTTCAAAACCTATAGCCACATATACAGCAGTTCTGCATGTGACCAGCATGTGAATCAAGTACCATGTAGACTCCATCTATCCACAACTTTAAATAAACAAATGAAATACACTAACAGTGGAACATTACTTTTGTTTAAACATAAATTGTTAAAATAATAGATAATGCATGTGCTTATATTGCTGATGTTTTCATGAAATTCCTCTTTAAAACTGCATGTTCAAGAGCACCAGTAAACAGGTTATAATTAAGTACACAGGGAAAGGTTGGTCTAAAATGCATTTAGATTAATTTTGATTAGAGTGAGACATAAAGAGGGGGAAGAGTGGTCAGACAGCCATTCTTACAGGCCTCTTGGGGGAAAGAGTGGGACATGTTTATGGTGAAAACGAGTGAGGAATGTGGCGGGGACTCCCGTCCAGATGACACATGTTGGAAATGGATATGCTTGATATGTGAGGATGGGTGCATTTGTGTTTGAGCATACCATAGACTGTGCTCTAATGGCTCTCTGGCCACTACTATTCCCTGTCTAACTTGATCACTTTAACTCTGATTTAATTCCCAGATAATATACAACTTATAATATACAAATCTTCTTTGATCATTTTGGAACTGCTGGATGCAGTGAAAAAGTTCTCATGTTTACCTATATTCATTTAAAGATGAATGATCTATGATTTATAATGTGTATGAGCGCTCCAGTGTCTGACTGTTCTACCATCCATTTTTAAGATTTTCCCCTTCATGTGCCATGAGGGTCAAGTGAATGAGGTCTGGAATATTAATACCTCATGGCCATCTGCAGTTTGAGTGCCTGACTGCAGATGCTTCTGGCTATGTGTCCATCACATGCCTTTCATATTTTGTCTGGTAATTGGGCATTTTATCCTGGAGTCCACTGTATGCTCATTCCTCTGAAGAAAATTAAAAATGGAATTAGGCTATGTATCTGCTTTCTGTTTAAGAATAGAATCATGATTTTGTAACCAGCCCATGCTATAATGGATTAATTTGATTTGACGGACGTATCTAATATGTCAAACCATGCATGCCCACTTTTCTTCGTTCCTTAGAAGTCACTGTGGTTTGCATTTTCAGCTGGGCTGTAGAGGAAAGGCAGGTCTACATCTGCTACTTGTTTATAGGGCCATGTTGAAGAAATGTAACACATGACCATATATCTTTAATGACAGTGACAAATAATTGTAATTGTATTAACACACTCTGTAGCTTCTAAATTTAGCAAGCTTATCTTCTACTGCACAGCCTTTTTGATTTGGTATGAGTTTCAAACAAAAACCCACTAAATGAGGCACTATATGGAAACACATACATGGAAACACGTGGTTTCTTATGGTTATGGTTTCTACAGTACCTACATATATATAAAATTAAAATACATTATTGAATTCTAATGCAGCTGAAATGAAGCTCCACTGAGAATGAGACTCAGATTTCCCTGGCGTTCCCCTTACTGTATATCAAACATGAGACATTATTTATGGAATGATTCACATTTCAAGCTGGAAATCAGATGAGGCAAGCTCTAACATGTTCTAACAGTGTTTAAATGAGCGGAATGAAACATTAGGCCTTGCTGACAAAGGCCTTGCTGACAGAACTCTTCTCACTCACTGCATTGAGTATTTAAAATATATCCTTAAATAATAATTACTGGTTATACCCTGCAAATGCTATCAAAGGTCAGTGTAACTCACCAAAAGTTTCCACAGCTGTAACATTTCTCTTTGCATTCACCCCAAAATACTCAGGAGATTCAACTACACATTCAGCATTAATTCGTTATAGCATTGATACTGGTGGAGAAAAACACATGCACTACCACAGCCGGAGGCTGTTTTGTATCAATGGTAAGTATTCCATGATATGAATAGTCAAATAAAAGGCCCTTTACCGCAATCTCCTGAGATATTTGATATATAATCTGACAGTGACAGCTTTTATCTAAAAAAATTTAATTATAAATAGAACTTTAACTGTAGGTCCATGTTGAAAAGGTAGCTGAAAATGTGTTGACACTTGTAATTAATTCATTGCACAAATGTTGGCCCCATGGACAGCATTACATCGGTAAAATTCTTTCGATTTTGACTGCTGGTAGAGTTGATTTAAAGGAGGCTGAAAGTTTGTTGGCCTGTAATTAAATGATTAGCCCAACGTTGCACAACAGAATGGAGGACATTGGGCCAACATTGGTTTGTAATCTGGGTAACGTCTTCGTGAGATTAGGCTAATGTAATTATTACCTGCCTGAATTCGTCATGTCAGTCATTTTTATGGACTGCACGTGCACATGCCTGGAAGGATAACTCTGTACATCCCCTACAAAGTCCCATGTTGGTAAAGACTCCATTATATCCTGTGGGAAAAGAGGTTTTGTGCCACTCACTCTTTTCTATCATCTCTGAAACCACTGAAACCAAGTATTGGTAGAGTTAAAAGCACAGAACAAAAAATATAGAAGAGGCTTGAAAGGACTTGTCAGAGAAGCAAGACTTCCAGGGGATTTAGGTAAGTTATTGAGTTTCTAGCACAGGTATAGTCTACATGTATGTATCATGGTCAACTGATCAATATGCACAGCAACACACCCTACAACGAGTGGCCATAATAAAGGTCAAAACAAACAGTTTGTATTAAAATGAGGTGTAGGTAGTATGGATGTAATTTGAGTGCATGCAGTGAAAGCATCTTTGATGGGTTTTTCTACAGACTGGCCACTTCACCTCTGTTTTGTTCCAAAAATTCAAGGCAATGTTATTAATAAAACATATAAAACATTTCTAAATCTTTTAGTCTTTTCTCTCCATTTCTTTTCCTTTATCATTTTGCGGTCCTTTTATCATATTTATCAGTTCGACATATTCCCAGTGGATTGGTCTCCTGCTATATTAAACATCAGATCCTCAGATCCATCAGATTCTGGCATATACAGCATGTGCATCATGTTCAGAAAAAGCACTTATAGCTTGAATATTGGTGACTCATTTACTCCTCTCTAAAACTGTAACAAGAGCCAAACATACATCATAAAAGCTGTAATGTGCCAGTGTAATTGATAGTGTGAATGCCCTGGTGTGTGTGTGCTGTTATATCTTAAACTTAATGATCACTGACATCGCAGAGCAAAGCACGAAAGGTTAAGACTGATGCTTTGTAATGCTGCTGTGTCTCAGTCGTACCCAGTGGCACATCAGGGAGTAAATTTCAGTAAAACCTTAGGGTACCTGTACATTATCTTACATTATAACTGTAGACATGTTTGTACACAGAAAGAAAGAAAGCATTTGTAATTCTCAGACGAGCAATACAAAATGGCATTATACAGTCACTGTATTAGACTAATACATTAAAAAATCAATACCGTAATTCACAGATTCGGAAGATGAACATTGCACTACACTACTACAAGAAAGCTATCATTTAGACAGCTGTCATATATCTATCTATCTATCTATCTATCTATCTATCTATTGCACTGATAGTTAGCCTTACTGATGCCTAAGCTGGAATCACTCTCAATACACCTCTTTCAGACATGTTTACCCTCATGCCATTCTGAAGACTATCATCTGTGAGTTTGATTTTAAAAAGTCATTATCAGAGCTACACAATTACAGGGAAAACAGCAGACTCGTCAGGACGTAAACATTAATGAGAGGAGACTTGGACCATTGCACAGTCCCTGTCCATACGTTAAAAGTTATAGTTATAAAAAGCCTGAAGAACAATTAACAGAACATTTGGTAGGGTCTTCTCCTCCAAGTCTGCACTTTGGTGATGTCATCAAGATGCGGGCCTATGGCGTAGGCTACAAGTGACACATAAACACGATCATTTGGGAAAGTCCTCAAGACTTTACATTCCGGCTGTGTTCAGCACAGAGTTGCCAACTTAGTGACTTTGCTGATAGATCTGCTGATTTTTTTAAGACCCTGAATTCATTTCAAAAAAGAGGCCAAGCGACAAACCTAGCCACTTTTTGAGTAGATGTTAGCCTGTCCTGCATTCGACACAGCTCTCCAGTTCACATCACAGCTGCCAGTTACATGAGTTGAGAGAGCAAGTTCAGTCGACTCACCACCAGCGTGCAAAACCTGACTGATTTGTGCTTCCGTTAACATTTAAAGCAATAAAGTTATTTAATGCGTAAATGTTTCCTTTGTTTATAGTTACTGCTGCTGCTTCAGTTTGTCTTGGCATAAATTATAGCATTTTGTAAATGCGTAAATAGTTTGTGGTGCCATGACCAAAGATTCTTTCTGTAGGAAATTGTTTTTATAATTTATTTCAAAAAACTATTCTGTTCTGTTCTATTCTGAGTGTCTCTATGCTCGATGACAGCAAATTGCATACAGTGTATGTCTTTATGAATTTATATATGGTCTGTACAAATCCATCTGCGGTGATTAGTCCTCACTCAACCCGCAAAGGATTTTGGGTCTCAGACCGCCACCGAGTCAAAGGGCGCAGTAAGGACGCATAGGGGGCGCTCATGAGCACACTTTTGAAGCTTCAAATTAGAAATAGGACACACTGCCGCCTCGAGGAGCTTGCAGGCTCGTGCCAACGCAAGTGCGCCATTTGGGACAGGGTGAAACTGACGTGTGCATTTTTCTCGCAATTGTAATATGTGCCATAGGGGGGAAATACACATAGACATTAAGTGTATACATTCTCCGGACTATGTTTCAGATTTTATTGACGTCATATGAAATGAGAGAGTTTCATAGATCCTGCTTTATTCATTTAAATGGTAAAATAAACTTCCCAGTCCTCGGGTCGGATTTTTATACTATCATAGTACTTGGTGTGTCAGATTAGTGCGCTTCCTTGGCTGGTGTACTCCTCTGAAACACTGTTGTGTGGAGTAATTAGAGTGCACACAGCTCTCCGGTCTCCGCTGTGAGTCGCACCCTGAGCTCTGCTGCCGGTGCGATCCAGCGCCGCCCTCTGATTGGCCGACCAGCGCGTTCCCTCGGTCACGTGACCAAGCCTCTCTCTGCGAGCGGAGCAGCCTGGAGTCAAGCTCACTAGCAGGGAGGCGGAGGAGGACATGAACACCGAGAGAGCGCGCTGAACATCTGCGACCCAGATACACACACACACACACACATACACATATCAGCGTCTGATACAGACCGGATGAACGAGCGGTTGAGTTGTACGAGATTATGCTCTGTTCTTGGGAAATCTGAGAATGGACGGAGATGAGCACTGTGGCACACAGGAGCAGTGAAACTGCACCGAATTCTAGCAGCACAACAGAAATGCCGCGTGAACGGCCCCGGTTCCTCAGCACACTTGTGTCTTCCAGCGTCGTGAATGGAGGATATGTAGTGAGTGAGTAGTTTGTGAGGCGGGTGGACCCGTAAGTTAGCTGTCGGACGAGATGAGGGCGGCGTGGGCAAACTTGGCGGCGCTGCTGCTGCTCTGCACTTGTGCAGGCGTGCTGCACTTCTGGAGCGGCTTGGAAAAGAGGTTGGAGAGGAACACGCGGAGCGTCCCCGATCACAGCGGACATCCCGCCTATCCCGACCCGTCTCCGGACCTTTCGGGAACTTTTCGAGCTTTACTCGCCGTTCCGACTGGCTCCAAATTACAATCAGTTCTCAACGCTAGCGATGGCGAAACGGTCTCATTAGAGAGTAAAGATAAGCGACATCGATTTGAGCCCACAGAGCGGGAGCCCCACGCAGCAGAAAACCAAAGCGAGCAGTTTATAGAGGACGGGATCTTTTGGAGTCACCATCTCGAGGATGGGGTGTCGGCGGGCTTTGTGGAGGAAGGTGCCCGCGCGTGGAGAGAGCGAGTCCGCCGCGGCCGGGTCGTGTCTCTAGAGCCGGGCTGCGGCAGGACGTCCAACCAGCTGGCCACTTTCTCGGACGGCTCCCGCGCGTGTGTACGTTACGGCATCAATCCCGAGCAGGTGCAAGGAGAAACACTTTCTTACTACCTAGCCGCTCTGCTCGGGATCACCAACGTGCCGCCGCTCGCGCTTTTGCGCCTCGATGGCGAGCAGTGGACGCACGTGAGGCGGCGCATGGAGGCGCTACAGTGGACGCCGAGTGCCGTGGTGTCCCTTAGCGAGTGGGTGGCCGAGCTGAGTCCGGCAGGCGTGCCTGCTCCTTTTCACCGCTCCGGCCCCGGGCTGCGCCCGCTACAGCCCGAGCTCCAAACCAAAACCAAAGCGGAGCTGCTCGAGCTGGTGCAGTGGAGCGACCTGGTCGTGTTCGACTACATCACGGCCAACTTCGACCGGCTCGTGAGCAACCTGTTTAGCCTGCAGTGGGACGCCAAAGCCATGGAGCGAGACGCGAGCAACCTGCTCAGGACTCCTCGCGGCAGCTTGGTCTTCATCGACAACGAGGCTGGACTAGTGCACGGCTACCGTGTGCTGGATATGTGGGAAAAGTATCACAGCGCGGTGCTCGGCTCGGTGTGCGTGTTCAGGAGGAAAACAGCGCGGCGCGTGGCGGAGCTGCACCGGCGAAGAGACACGCGCGTGCGCCTGCTCCAGCTCTACCGGGACAGCGAGCCTTTAGCGGCTGAGCTCGGCTTTCTGTCCGACGAGCATGCCAGGATACTGCAGGACAGAATAGACAGAATTCATGAGCACATTTTGCACTGTAAAGAAAAGCACGAAAAACTGTAATGTTTTTGTCTTACTGGGTTTTTTTTCTCTCTCTCTCGCGTGGATCCTGCTATCACATTAGTATGGATAAGGACTGCTAGTTACCAAGGTGACCATTACACCACGCGACCCGTGAACTGTGTTCAGTGTGACTTCTGAATATCTGGACTAGCTACCTCCTGTAGGGACAAACCTTTAAACGTGGCTAAATAGGCTACCGTTTGTTTTGTATATGCGATTACTTTTAGTTTTTGAAAGTCTTAATTTCACAGGAAACACAGTGCATATTACTTGTGATAGAATAAGTCATGATAATGAGTCAAGTTCATTGTAAACACACTGGAGAAAGGCCTAAGTGCTGATGTATGCTGCTTCTGCCATTTTTGTCTTTTATTAATAGGGATGCACTAATCCCACTATTTCCATTAAGGACAGCCTTAAAATATTGTTAATAAAGCTCCCCAATCCTGATCCAGCCCTGACATCCTATCAGTAACCAGGCAACTTTCCGCAAGCTTTGGTTACCAAGTTTTGCAAAACACTAGCCATGTGATGGTGGAGTTTTATGACATGTTCTGTCCTATGTTTAACGGAAGGTGTGTCTTGGACTAGTAAAATATTCTGTAAAATACATCAAATAAGATCTAATACTGATCCAGTATTTCAGGCAGTATCAGACCCAATGGCAGTCCTCAGTACTGGACGGATGAATCTCTATTTATTAGAATATTTTACTCGGTAAACAGAAGGTTACATCTGGATTAACACGAGTCTGACAATGTCTGTAATTTAGTGAAATTGCTTAGTTCTTTGCAGAGTGTGGTGAAATGGTAATATTGGCACTGCTGAAAGGTCAGGGATTCATATAAAAGGACATCTTTGATTATCTTCTGTAGCTTCACAATTTCATTCATGGCCTTAATGAAGTGGTGGGATGTGCGTTGAATTGAAAGTGTGTTGTGGGATTTTGCTTTGTGAAGTCTGATTTCTATTTAACTAATTTAAATCACAATATGTGATAACATTCCAGTTCTTTTTTATATTAAAAAATTGTGTCATTTTTACATGCCATTAAATCTAGTGGAACTAAAGTGTTTCACTATGTTGAACACTGCAGCACTTGTCTGGACTCTTCTTTCCCTACGCAGAAGAACGAGATGTTCTGAAAGGCTTTTCTTGTCTTGTACACTCCAGTCTTGTACACTGGACCTATTGTCACAATGCAATGCCATACTCAAATTCTCAATAGCTCACTTCTTGTCATACTTCATACAAGGCTCCTTTCTGCATAGCACACATCAGAGGCAGGACATGCACAGTGCAGTGGTATTTCAATGCTCCATACACAATACTCCTTTATTTCAGGGCTGCTTGTATTAACTGTGTTATGGAGACTGAGTTCTTACTTTAGGTCTGGAGGCTGAGGTCAGCATTGTAAATGTACAAATATCAGTTAACTTAGCTGTCATCTCAGTGTGTGTGGTGTTAATTGGTGTACAAAACGAGCACATCAGATGGCAAATGAAGGAGCTCTTGCACTCCAGGACATTTCAGGTTTTGATGTTCACAAATCAATACACAGATTTTGTTCAATTATACACCATTTCGACTGTAGTTTATTTGTACTTTTTGCTTAGATGGAGCTCATGGTCTTCTGGCTGTCCTGGGTTGTGAGTAGGGGAAAACAGGGAGATGATCCTCAAAACCAAAGGAGGGATAGATGATCAAAGCTACGTTAATGCTTTCCAGGCCATGCTTACATCTGTTTCAGCTTACGATGAGCACACTTGCATCTTTGTTGATTTCCTTGGGACTTTTTTCTTCAGTTCATCCTGTGAGTGTTTTTTTTTTTTTTTTTTT
>CM040983.1:13678308-13709921 GCA_022985145.1 Pangasius djambal
CTGTTTATTTTTGCAATGTTTTTGGCATAATATATATATATATTTTAAATTCAAGTTCCATTTCCAAACTCACAGAGAAACCTGGCTAGATAAGGCTCTCTCTGCCAACCAATCATCACCCATCACCTAGAATGAATATGGGATAAACAGAACATATGCAGCCTTGGCCAATCAATATCCATGTTAGATTTGTGACAGAAAAAAAAACAGATTTGAAGCCTCAGTAAGGTGTGCCAGTGGAAAAAAGAAAGTAACTTTCAGCTGTAGATGCTCTGCATATGCTTCATGAGAATAATAAAAAAGTAAGTGTCCAAAACAGTACAGGTCTCCTACAATCTCTGGTTTTACAATGTAGAAATGTTCTGGCACATTCTGGCACACAAAGTCTCCAGTGCAGCAGAAAGCTAATACTGTGGCTAACTTCAGATAACATTAGCATTAAATATCACTGACATTAACTACATTCAATGCACTTAATAAACTTTCCCATGTAACTGGGAACTGAAGGTCAGTTAGCAGTCTTGTAATAAGTGTTTGTGTGGTTGCACAGAAGGATAGTGCTGTGTATTCTAATGTATTTTAATATTGTTTAATTATGTTCTATTAAGATTTTTTTAAATTCTTAATCTCAGGATTGTGGGTTTGAGCCCCACGTCGGATGGCAAATCCAGCCACTGGGGTTGCATGAGCTAGTGCACTCTCAGAGCCTGTCCCAAGCCCAGATAAAATGGAAGGCTTGCATCAGGAAGGGCATCTGGCATAAAACCTTTGTCAAATCAAATATGTGGATCATAAACCAGATTTCCATAATGGAGATGGAGGATTGGGTGGCAACCCAACGGGAGCAGCCGAAAGAAGAAGAAAAACAACAATGTTTTACAATAAAATTTTCAAGGTAAAAGTGTTTAGGAACAACTTTAGATCATAGAGAATGCATTCCGAAAAATAAACCTTATTGAAAAGCATATATGATCATAATGTCCTAGTCTTAATAGGTTTAAAATGTCTTGCTAAATTAAAAAAAAAAAAACGCCAGGTAGAACCTTATAAAACCAAACAGTATTTGAGCTTATATATGTATGCGACTTGTATTAAAAATGTCTCGGAATTTCAGTAACGTAAATTTGAAGTAACTTTAAAATGTAGGCTTTGTAGAGCTGTAAATATAAATTTACAATGCTAGCTGAAAAGTCAAACCTTTGATGCCCTATATGTCAAAACGGCATTTCACTCAGATAGAACCTTATAAAACTAAAGTCATGACTGTTTCATAGATAAGGAGTGTCATATCTTCTTTTGAGACAGTATGGGCAGAGCAGCTACTGTGTCTAGCCTGCAAGGATGTGGAGCATCAGGGTTAAGATTGTACTGGGCTTTTTCTTGTAGCTGGGGATTTTTCCTGTAATGCCGCATTGTAGTTAGATTTTATAAGAGTCTGCAGACAACAGGGATTACAGAACCCATGTAAAGCTGGGTTACACACACACACACACACATGCACTATACCCAGCATCTGGACCATGTTGTTCCAAGTTGAAAAGGAATGTTGCCTCCCTCTTTCTTTAGTCAGCCTTTTAAAAGAAACCCTCAAGTAGGCCTTAATAGCACTGGGGGCTGAAATCAAAGCCACTACTGGTTTGTTCGCACATGTGCCTCTGATCCATGTCTGGGCTTTGTTACAGCTTGGCTCCCACCACAAAACCACACAAACGTCCCACAGACAAAACCAGTGTCCCTCAGACAGCCACTTCCCTAACCCCCCTGCTGTGCGACATAGCCTGTTTACCACACTCCCCCACCGGTCACTACAGAGGCCAGGGCAGCCCATCTGGACATTGTTTTAATGGCATGGCCTTGTGGCCTCTCTGTAGGTTCTTCCTGTCAGCAATGGGTGTGCTTAAAGACAGCCTCAGGGCAAACCTGGCCTTTAAGACTTAGCTAGGACCTGCTTTATTGGGCTGCACTTGCAACCATAAAAAACTCAAGACACTGTTAAGAAATTGTCTCAGATCTGCAGCAAAGTGGAAACTCTGGATTTAGAAAGTTTGGCATTTTGAATTAAATTAGAACCAGCTGTTTTGGTGGACCAACGGAAACCTCGGTGACCTATGCAACTGGTTCCTCATGCTGCTCCTACAGTACACATGGACTGCTCTGCACTCTTCGAGCACACCCACGTAGACTGAGGCAGTGTCTTTGAATTAGCAGATTAGTTTAATCAGGTGTAGTAGAGCAGGGAAAATAAAAATATCCATAGCACAGGTACTCTAAATTTACCGGATCGTTATTCTGGATGTTGCCCAGTCTGAAGGTATTCACAGGCACTTCTCTGTTTTCCTCACGGCACGAGGGACACAAACGCATAGCAGACATTCCAGAGGAAGAAGATGTGTGCATGCATTATCCTCAGGACAGCAAATTCCCAGAAGGCTGGAGGCCCAGCTGTTTACCCAAGCTTTACCGTGAGCTGTAAACTATGCATCTGGCTTTTTCATTCATTCTAAAGAAACGTTTAAAAAAACATAACTTCATCATATCTTATACACTTCTGATCTATTATTAATGAATATGTACATACAGTACTTCTTAAAGGTTTTATAGCAGTAAAAGCAGTAAAAGCAATAGTGCGTGAAGGAATTCAATCAAGTTAAAATGGCGTTAGGCATAACATGAACTAATATGGTTAGAAACCAAATAAAATCTGTGTTAACAAAGGACTACACCTTTTTATTAATGGCTCTGTTTTGGTGAGCATTGCAGCAGGGCACATGGTATATAAAAGGGCAATTTGAGAGAAAAGGGTAATTAGCTCTTAAAGAATGCTACTATTAGGACTTGATGGTGGGATTGCCAGTTTAAGAGCGCATTTGGCATTCTTTGAGTATGCTGGACCGCAAACTTTCCGCGCATGAGTGATTTGAGTGCATTACAAAAAGAGAAGAGAAAGACACTTAGTTACACTTGGATGGCTGCGACTTGGCAAGCGGGCAAGATGCCACACTAACGTAAGGTAGATAGCCAAATATTCTAGCAGCCTTACCCAAACCGCATGTGGGTTTGGGTGTTATTTCACGGAAAAAAAAAAAAAAAATCTCTGGCCACAGTGTTCTCATAAACAAATTCTGGGGCGAAGGCTGAAACAGTCACGTGGAACGGCCCTACAAGGTTTAAGCAAAATTGTAGAGATTTAGTCGGTAATCAGAAAGGAAAAAAAAGCACTTACATCAGATAAAGTGTGATGAGGAGAGATCCACATACTGTATATAAGTGCCAGGCACTCTTGTGTCAACAGGCTGAGTGAAATCCACTTTGACTTTAACGGCGATATCCGTTCCCTCTTTGTCTATCAGACTCTCTCTTTATCAATGTCAAACTTGAATACTCACATATACATGATCCGTTGTTTTTCTTGGAGGGCTTTCAAGCAAGCAAGCAAGCAAGCATGAAAGAAAGAAAGAAAGAAAGAAAGAAAGAAAGAAAGAATTACAATAAAAAATATCTGCTGTATTTACATATTCCCTCATTTATCCCTTCCTCCAAGCCACGCATGAGAATGCTGTCGCTTGGAAATGGTTTCACTTACCAAATATTCAGATGTTTTTCCCATTTGCCTGATTCACTTGGAAAACAAATTGTGTTGACTGACATGCTCAGTGAATTTGCGTAGATCCTGAAGGGGCAAAGTTTGCTGATCTATCTGCATAATCTTCAAAGAATCATCTCCAGCACAAAAAGCTTCCTTATTTGCACAGGCCTTGTCACTATGGAAAAGGACAATTTCTTATTAAGAATAGTGCAGTGGGGAGAGAAACAGTTTTGAGACATAAAGCCCAATTCAGATGGTGTTATAACTAAGTTTCAGAACTTGAATAAGGCTGCCGATGAATATTGCTATACAAATGTCCTGCGGTGGATCTTATTATTTGGAACTGAGCCAGGTATGACCAATTTAAATGAACATGATGGCACTGTGGTAGGCTATCATTACCATTTGCAACCCATTCCAGCTTCTCACCTTTAGGTAAACCTTTAAGTCTGTCATTCAGCACTGAATAAAAATAGCAATCAAGCATGAAGATAAGTGTCAGCATCTATTAAAGTGGAACAGAATACTTCTGTCCTTGTTCAAATGTCATGCATTTCATTTGGACATCTGCACACATAATATTCATTCATTCATCTTCAGCGGTCATGGTCATGCTGGATCGGAAACAGCACCCTTGAGCTGCACACATAATAGTTATAAGTAAAACAAAATTTGTAGACCTCAGCATTAAAGCTGCAAAGTTCACACTCTTTCAAATAAAGCGTGTCTAATGGTAAATCCACATATAACAACTGGCTATTTTCTACCTTTTATGCTCTTAGTTAAAGGTATTTAATGTTCCAGAAGCATGTGTGTATCCAGTTGTATCTTTGAGTAAGCACATCATATTGTTTGCACAGAGCCAAAGTAATGCAGCCATTTGTATGTAAATTGCGATTTGTGCTATTTCGCAGGCCGCTCATATCGTAACGCAGAATTTGCTAGCTAAGGAAATGGCACACTTGGCAAGTCACTGTGATGACAAGGACAGTGCTGCCACATGCAAGGTGATTACATGCTTAGTGTTACAGCTCTTTAACTACTCAAACGCATCTGGTAGTTACCAGCCTGGAAGCACTAATCCCTCTTGTCTGGCTTAGAGATGATTCTTTGGGAGAAAGATAACAGCATGGGAGAAGGAATCAGACAGTGAAGATTAGGCCTGCATGGGCTTGCTAATGTGTGCGTCCATTCAAGACAGCATGCAGACAGGTTGGCGTGCCTTTAAATCTTCCCCTGTCGGGATCTTTTCAGTGAGTTGGCAGCTGGGAGGCTAGTGATATGAGTCACTCAGAATCACAGGTCTCTTTCAGGTCTTCTCATGTTCTGAGACATAACTATTATGGTACAATAGTGGGTGTCTACTTTGTGAAGAAGACAATGCTCTGTATAACACATAACTGCTGCTGAAGTGTGAGGAAGGATTTTGTGCTTTGGATTTTGCCAATGCTATAAATACACAAACACTCCATAAGTCACACAGAAATACAGAGACAGAGGAAATGGGTGGCTTCAGTGACCACAGATTTCAAAAAGCTAATTTTTTTGCCAGCAGGCCAGTTAGAGTAATGGCACAGCTAGCCTGCACAGAGAGGAGACGTTTTGGATGTTAACATTGACCTTTTTCTATTAAATGCAGCAGAATTACTATGAATAAAAGCAAGACAAAAATCTGTTATACAGTATATCTACTATTTAATCAACTATTTTAACCCATTGTTGATATCATATGAAGAAATGCATATAGGAAAATATTGCTGTTATAAATGCACTGAAGTTGGATTGTTCTTAATAAGTTAAACCTTGTGCTGGTCAACATACAGATGGTGCTTCTAATGATTCAAATATAGAGCCAAGAAATTAACCTGTTCCTTTTCATTTTTCTTAAATTTTGCCCCATTTTCTCCCCAGTTTTGGTCACTTGTCAATTCCCACCCATCAGCCAGTTCTTCCCTATCACACGACAGCTACCAACCAGGGATGGTGAAGGCTACCATGTGCTTCCCTGCAACACATGAAGCTAGCCAACTGCATTTTTCTTTTTTCAAATTGTTGCACATACTCGAAAGAAAGTGGAATGTGCCCTTTTCTGCATAAATAAGCTCACAGACATCCACAACTGTGGAATGTTATTTTGATTGACAAGAGAGAGCATACCATCCCTCCCACCCAGAGAGCACAGCCAATTGTTCAATACTGAACAGGTTCCAAAATAAAACAAAACATTGGTACTGAACCAGTGACCAATGGAAATAGCACAGTTCAGAAATAGGCCCTCTCTCTCTCTCTCTCTCTCTCTCTCTCACTTTCATTTGCCTCTGTATTTAAACACTGCTGTTGAGAGCATCTCCATGGATCAGCTGATTGTAAGACATAAACAGGCAAGGTGGCTATAAAGACATCTCTCCTTGCCACGTGAGCTGCATCTAAACTCCAGCCACTGCATGTGGAACAAGGCGTACCTACGGTCACCTGGGGAATTTTATCCCATTTTATTTTCACTTTCTTGCCCTTTCTATTTCTTTATTGCTTTTTTGTTTTATTGCTTTTTCACTCCTACATGTTCTATTTCAAAAAACAAATGCTGTGACACTACTACAGAGAGAAATATTTCTGGAATAAAGGCATGAGAATTCATATTTTATACTCACATTTATCCTGAAACCCTGCAGTTCGAGTAAAGCTCTATAGGGGACAAAAGAGATATTAGAATGGGACCCTACTAGTCCCAGTGTGTGGATATACATTCGTCAACCAATTTATTAGGAACAGCTGTTCATTCATGCCATCAGCCAGTCACGTGGCTGCAGTACAATGCATAAAATCATAGGTCAAGAGCTTCAATTAATCAAACATCAGAATGGAGAAAATGTGATCTCAGTGGCTTTGATCGTGGCATGGTTATTAGTGCCAGAAGGGATGGTTTGAGTATTTCAGACACTGCTGATCTCCTCGGCTTCTCACACACAACATTCTCTAGAGTTTACACAGAATGGCGTGAAAAGCAAAAAAACATCAAGTGAGTATCAGTTCTGTGAGCAAAAATGACTTTCTGATGAAAGAGGACAGAGGAGAATGGCCAGAATGTTTTGAAAGGAAAAAAAATACAAAGATTCGGAAAATGTCAACTGGTCTTTATCCAATCTTCTGCTATCCAGTTTGGTGAGTCTGTGCCCACTGTAGACTCAGATTCCTGTTCTTGGCTGAGAGAAGTGGAATCCAATTTAGTCGTCTGATGTTTTAGAGGTTTATCCACCACAGAATGTTCTGTGTTTTCTGTGTATACACAGTGTATTCTGAGATGCTTTTCTGTTCACCATGGTTGTAAGGAGTGGTTATTCAAGCTCAAACAGTCCTCTAACTTCTCGCATCAACAAGGCATTTCCGCCCACAGAACTCCTGCTCACAGGACGTTTATTTTGTCTGATTGTTTTTCATAATATTCTGTGTAAACTCGAATGTTGTATGTGAAAATCTTAGGACGGGATCAGAAGATCAGCAGTTTATAAAATATTCAAATCAGCCAGTCTGGCATCAACAACCGTGCCACGGTCAATGTCGCTGGAGTTCATACTTAATCCCTGTGCTGAAGTTTGATGTGAACACTAACCGAAGCTCTTGACTTGTAGCTGCGTGATTTTATACATTGCACTGCTGCCATGTGATTGCCTGATAGGATTATTGCATGAGTGAGCAGGTGTACAGATGTAAATAAAGTGGTTGATGAATATATGTGTGTGTGTGTGTGTGTTAGGGAAGGGGTGTCCCTCTTAACCACAGTGGTGTCAGGCTGTCCTCATAAACACTATATGCCTGTATGTGTGTGTGTGAATGTGTGTGCATATATTTGCATATGTTTACGTGTATCTGTGTATCGTGTGTCTGTGTGTCTGTATGTGTGTATTTTTCTGTGTCTGGCATACAGTATGTGTGTATGCGTATATGTGTGATGTTTGCTTTTGTATGTGGACTTGTGTTGGCTTACATTATGTGGTATGTGCGAGAGGCAGAAAAGCAGATGGGAGGATTTGGGCTGTATGTTTTCAGGAATGCTGCCTGGCTGTGCTTCAGTGACAGTCCTCTCTCAGGGCATGACCCTTTCCATGTAGTGTTTACCTAACCTTCCATCCCCCTCTCTTTCTTCCTTTCTGTCTCTGTCGTCTCCTTTTAATTGAGAGTCATGAGATCTCCATGGTCAATCAGAATTTCATGCTGCCATCATCACACACAGAGTTGATTCCTTTGGGATTCAGATCTGTTGAGCTTCTTATCAAAATATACCTCACTCTAACTTTGGTCACACAGCAGGCCAAATCTGATTTATTTCTTAAATCCGATTTTCACACCAAGTCTCTGCATTGCAAATTACAAATGACAAAATCTGATTTAAAAAATGAGACAAGCCACCTCATTGTTGCTCCAGGCCCTCTCCTGACCCGGCTCCTTGCTGATTTTCATCCATATTATTGTCACAGATTTGAGCAGGGTTTTTTTTGTCAGACTATAAAAATCTTTTCTACTCAAATTGTTGCATCTCTCACTGAAAAATCCCATACATTTAATTATGTGAACAATATGTGCTCACATGTGAAAAACAGGTCAAAGTGCATTTCACCATGTTATGTCCAGAAATGTGAACTCACAGTAACACGTGAGCACCACGTGAAAACGAAATACTCCTGTGAATAAATCACATTTGAAAAATTAGAAAAAAATAAAGCCCAATGTCCGACACATAAAAAGTTAAACAATTGTGGAAATCTAATCTCATAAAATAAAAAGAAACCACATGCCCTACATCTGAAACATTAAAATATATATATATATATATATATATATATATATATATATATATATATATATATATATATGTACATATATGTACATATATAAAATAAAACTCCATGACCTACATGTGAAAAGCCCACTGAAGATGTGTTTCTAAAAAAAAATGTGAATTGTCAGTGTGAAACATGAAGCTTTTCTGTAAGGCACATGCCAAAAATCAGCTCTGAACTTTAAGTGTCTTCTGTGATTTGAATAATTGAGAAAATACACCAAAACACACATTAGTATGTCTGAATGACATATTTTTTTCTCTTTTTTAAATCACCATAAAGCAACCTTGAGTGTGATATACTGTAGGTGTTACAGAAGTATAACTAATTATTATTGTTATTATTAGTAGTAGTAGTAGTAAAAGTAGTAGTAGTAGTCTGTTTAAGAATGTTTGTATCTTGGGTGTGTGGGTGTGTGTGTGGGTGTGTGTGTGCTTGCATGTGTGCGTGAATGGTGATAAATATATTTTGACAGAGGATTTAGTGTGTGTGAATAATCTCAGTCATCTCTCCACCTCTCTCCATGTGCTCATATAAATCCCACTGCCTTGATCTGACAGAGGTATTTCTGAAGCAAGCTAACATGCATGGATGCACACACACACACACACACACACACACACACACACACACACACACACATACACACACACTAATTTATGACATTCTGATGATTAACAAAGATGTTCAGAAAGTTGATGGGGCAACTTCAAAGAAAACGCTTGCTTTTATTCCTGCCCCCTTTCCTTTCCCCCCCATCGCTCCCATCTGTGTGGATGTGACAGCTGGAGCATGCTCGCTCACTCCTCTTTCTGTTGCCTTTGCTATTTTTAAAGATAACATAGCAGTGCAAAGGTAAAGTGTCAGTTCAAAGCCTGGCACCACATGACTGTCTTTTGTATGAAAAATTACATTTACTGATTATTAAAGTTCCTCAGACATCAAAGCTTCTACTTAATGCTTAGATTAAAAGCCAGGATAGTTATTTCAAAAGAACCTCTACCCCTGTTATCAGAGTAAAGCAGCAGATCTATTGTGTGGTTGTAATTTCTCTCGCCTCATTTCTCTGATCGTGTGTGTGTGTGTGTGTGTGCGTGTGTGTAAAACGAAATGTCTATTACAGTTGTACTATTTGAGTTGATTGATTATGAAGTGTTTAAGCAGCCACAACTTAAGAAACCAGTGAACACTGCCTGTTAACCCTTTTATTTCCAGTTGCTACAAGGAGAAAGCACCTCTGACAAGAGCTCTGTGGCCTTGCTGATAAAGTTAGCTTTGTGTAACATTTTAATGTCCTCTGTCTAACTCTAGTGGTGCAGCCTCTGTGTATACATGTTCTTGTTTGCCCTTCTCTCTCTCTCTCTCTCACTCTCTCTCACTCTCTCTCTCTCTCTCTGAAGAGCATGAGTGATTTTTAGATATAAATAGAAACGCTTGACAAATCTATTTGCTGGACAGAATGTAGACTATCTTTCTCTCTCCTGTCTCTCTCACCTTCTATTTGTCACACACATGCAGAGATATAATGACAAATGAAACACAAGAATGAGCAACATCTAGATACAGAGTCTTATTTCATTTTTATTTCGTTACACCTGTAGTGAGAGGCTTGTGTGTTTTACTGTTTGTTTCTAAAACTATCTACTGCTCAAATAGCCAAACCTTTGGAACAAGAACACTGTGATTTTTGCATTGTTTTTGGTACTTGATGCAACCTCTTTAAGCAATAAGTATTAAAAGGCCTAGGACTGAAAGAACTGCATATGTGTGTGCGTCACACATATAAACGTTTAAGTTCATTCGTTCATTTATCTTTAGTAACCGATAAACTTTGGATCTGAAGCCTCTCCCAAGAAAACTGAGCATGAGGTTGGGTGATACACCAGTCCATTGCAGGACACCGTGCTCACACAGAGGCAATTTAGAGTAGCCAGTCTATCTATTATCTACTGTCACGCTTTTGGGAAGAAAAACCGAAGTAAACCCACACAGACACAGGAGAACACGGGAAGCTTCATAAAGACAATAACCTCTTGAGGTGTGAGGCAGCAACTGTACACCACTCTGCTGCCCTACATTAAAGTTTCATTTCTCAAATATCATACCAAACGATATTTTTTTTACAATGCAATCTCAGCATAAATATATCAAAATAATTTCGTTTTCTGATCATAAAATGTTCCAACTTCCCAGGTAATAAAACAAATAAACAATAATAATAATTTTAAAACATTTTGCACTGCTCTAAAAACATTGCACATGGAAATGTTAGTGTCAGCGTTCCTACAACTGAAAATGTTGCAGCGACACTGTAGGAACTTTTAGAACTGTTATATAAAGATGTTCACAGAACACTCAGAAAACTTAAGGTTCCTCGAACCTTAATATTCAGAAAATGTTCTGCTAATCTAAAACTGGTAGCAGGTTTCCTGGATTTTTTAAAATCCTTGCAGTGTTATTTTCATTTCATCAATCATTTGAGTCAAGATTTAATTGCAAATGTATTGCTAATATAGGCAATTATTCATTAAGCTGGTTAATCGGAATTCCAATCAGACAACCATTTCTTTCCTGTCATACATGACTAATATTATTGTTACACATTGAAATGAGGATGCAGTCACTTTTACTGTCACCGTGACAGTTCCAGGCATCTCTCTATAACAAGAACCCCAAGTTTTGTTGTTTCCTGTTTGAGCCACTTCTTGTTTTTGAATGTGCAGGGGAAAAAACGCCCACATGTATACATACTCACCTGTCCCGCTGTCAGAAGGAACATATTGTGTGCAATGCAAATACACTTAAGCAGCTTACGCTCAAGAAGCGCACTTGCATATCCATTTGAGCTTAAGCCAGACAGGTGATGTTCCCATTGAATTTCACTGGAAATGTTCAGACTCACCCTCAGTCCTTTTGTCCTCCTGGAACAAATTTCACAGCTGGCAGACATCATCATACTTCAGTGTCTTTGTCCATACTGCTTCCAGCTAAGCAGCCTCAGAGCAAATCCGCAGATCCACTGTGACCACTGAATGGATCACAGCTCATTTCTGTCTATGTACTATTTGTTTTATTCATTTATTCTGGGTGCGTATCACATAATCTCATAATCTGCTTTTGTTCCAAGTTGTTTTCTCTGTAAAAGATGAGCCACGGCTAGCAAACACAGGCACACACACAAAGAAACATACATTTGCACAGTCAGCTGAATCAATAAGAAGCTTAACTTTCATTAAATCTCCATTTTTATTATGATGCCTTCCTTCCATATCCTCACCATCTATAGTGAACTGCGCACACACACACACACACACACACGTGTGCGCGCACACACACACAATCTATACAGCTATATTTTCACTGTGCTCTGTCACCAGACACAGTAGTGTAATTGTTTTAGAAGTTGATATTGGACTCAAAGTGAGAAGGACACAAAGACAGGTCAGCTTTTCATCCTTTTGTGTCTCTCTCTCTGTGGAATGAAATTCAATCTCATTCGATCTTTACGCTGTGCCTCTTTCCCCACTCTTCTCTCACACTCACAAAATCCCATCACTAAATTCGTACACAATACTTTCACATCTTCTGTCAGTGCTCGAAGCTTGGCACTATAAAAGAAGTGCTTTGTCCTTTATTTTTGACCCTCAAATAGGTAATTGCTCATAGAATAGTGTCAGAACCTCAGACATCTGCTGCTAGCACAGGTAATCTAGCTGAATAATAATAATAAAATAATAGTAATAGTAATAATAATAATAATACCTTGTTGTCAGTTTCAGGTTTCTGTTAGATTTAATGGAATTCAAAAGCCATTGACCATTGTGGCCGCTGATGTCTGAACATTATACAGTACTGAGGTTAAAAAAATGATTTGTGTTCCCTTTTCTTACAAAAGGACACTGTTTTGCAGTGTTCTTTTACCACCTACACTCAGTTCTTGCTCTAAATACAAGGTGGTAGGAGGTGGTATATGGATATTCTTTAAGTGGAACAAGAGTTCACTCTAGAGGTGAATACATCAAAAGTGATAGATGTCTGTAGGAGGGAAGGGGAACGAGTAATGCTCCATCTCCACTCCAAGAATGGGCTGTTTCTGGACCAGATTTGTATTTTGCTTCAAAAACCAATAATCCTGCAAAACCAAACAAGTGTTTGGAAGCAACACTAACTTAAAGCATAAAAATATGATTCCGTTCCACCTCTTCTTAACCAGCAGGGTCAGTGAGAATCACTTGGATATCTTCTTGTCCGTGTGCTCACACATGCCCAGACAAGGCAGCAAGGTCACAGTGCCGTGTGGCACAGTATTTGCAATAAATACCACTGTGACACAGCCATTTTCTCTTTCTTCTTCTTCTCATACACATGTCCAACCACATGTACACCATATGGAGATATCTGTGTAAGAGCCTTTACAAGCTCCAGTGCTGCTGTTGGCTCCAAACATTCTCAATCCTCAGGGTCTCATCAATATTTGATCCTGAAATTCATATCTGAAGTTAATTTTCTTTTGGACAGAGGCACGCTCAAAATGGTAGATTCCACCGTACAGAACAAATGGTTCAATATACTTTCTCTTTCATAAGAAGGATGGTGTTTGCTATCCAGTTCTAGATTTGAGAACTGGTTCTTAAAATCCCCCTCCTTCTATAATGTTAAAGTCAGATGTAACTCATCGCATGCAACCACAGAACTGGTTCATACTGGTAGAACTGCATTGTTCCACGGTTCCATCACCCCAGAGCTTTTTAAGAGTTGCCTTCCAAGGACAGGTGTTCCAATTCAGTGTTCTACCCTTTGGTCTCTCCCTAACGCCATAATGGCCAGGGAATCAGGATACTGCTGTACTAGGATGACTGGCTCCACTGTGCCTCCACCAAGGAGCAGGAATTTCGGGATACATTAAAGTTGCCCCTCCCAGTGGCAAGAGTGCTGTAGTCCCTTTCTTATGACCGTTTGGTTATCCAGGTGATTCTCACAGCCCCTAGACAGGGCGAAATGCTAGTTACATATGTAATAGCAGTTCTATTAACTCTCTGGACAACCACCAGGATTCCTTGTCATTCAGAACCAGGGAAAAAGGTTCCATGGAAAGATGGCTGACAACATTGTTTTTTGCAAATATTGGGTAATACATAACATTGTAATTTTTTTTGGAAGGTCTCGGCTACGCATAAGAAGGTGTTCAGGCAATTCTCACTGCCCCGGTACTAATCCAGTGTTCTACATGTAACTAGCATTATTTAATGGTATAAATGGTGGTGTTCTATTTAAAATAGAACAAAAAGCTCTATTTACAATGAATTGAGTGCAAGTTAGGGATTCGTTAAGTTTTTTCAAATTTTTTTTATAGAAAACTAATCATATAGACTTTATTCTCATATTCATTGCTTGATATTACATTACCACAGGAGCTGCTAAGGTCTAGTGTGCAAGGGAGAACAATAACAAGATTAAGATTGAGCTCCTGGCAGAGGTTTGGAAGTATGGCTAAAGACTTTATTACAATGACAAAAACGCTACATTAAGACTTGCAAACCAACAAAATATTCAAACAGCAAAATAACTACAGTCAGGAAATGTTTGTGGAGATAATCTCATGGAGAACATGGAACTGTATTTTAAATAGCTAACCAAACTGTCAAAAACACCAAAGGAAAATTAAGTCTAGTCAAAAATACAGGAGGTGGCACCTGCCTCTTACTTACTGTGTCTAGACATTCAGCAATACCTATGTGATGAAATGTAGGCGTCTGTATGTCCCAACCTATTCTCACTCCAAAATATTAGCATAAATGAAGAAAGAGAGAGAGAGAAAACTAACACCAAACAAACAAATTATTAGTATTAGCTGCAACAATAAGCTACACAGGTTAAACAGAAGGCTAGAGGGAAAAATTTTGATCCATACCAAATCACTGCACCAGATTCTTACCAAGTCACTGCACCACCGATCATATTTACATCATACACATCTGATTTACTTACACGTCAACACATAATAGCTGCAGAGCTGAATTAGGCAGATTTCCACCATTGTACAAAAAAATCAATTAAATACAGGCTCCATAGACCAGTGACCTCTAATTGTACTACTGCAAAGCCATGCAATGCCAAAAGCTGAGCATAGTGCAAAGTCCCCTTATACCAACACTGCACTGCATCCGGACCAGCCAAATTATCACGCTCCAAAAATAAGACTTCATCAGCCATTGGAGAAGCCAAAAAGGAGCCCAGAGTAAAATGTACTGCTATCTGGCCCTAAAGCCAAATTTTGGGAAATCTACTTTATAATCTAGATTATGATCTACTTTATAATCTACTTTAGATTTCAGATTGTTCATCCTCAATTATAAACTCTCTCTACTGCTACTTCTGTTAGGAGAGAAGAAAGAGAGGAGCACTTTGGAAGTGCAGTACACCCAAACACTCACACACAGTAATAGTGTTCATTTTTTTTTTATCTAAATCTGTTTTTGCTCAATTTAAAAAATGATATTTATTTTTAAAGTGGTCATTTTAATACTTTGGCAAGATTGGAACTACTTTCATGCCAGTGACATGCAAATGCAACTACTTTTTCAGAAATTAAACATTAAAAACTGTTGCATCACGTGGTATTTAGCTACCATTAGCCTGCAAGCTCGCTACTATTGGTTTTTAATGCTGTCATGTGAAGCTGCATAAGGTAGCATGCTAAATGCATATAAGTGAAGCTGCAGAAAATAGTGCACTAACCAAGTACAGATTAACCATGGTGACTAGAGCAGAGCACATGTAACCAACAGTAGCTAGCTGGATGGCTAACATAAGGTAGCCAGCTAAAACAGCGTATGGAATGGTGTGGAACTCACTTAAATATCATTTTTCAAAGCTGAATCCGGTGCCATATTGCACCGCATCACTGATACTTGTAAACAAGAATAAGTATCATCACTTATTAATAAACATCACTTTCATTTAGCAGTTGCAGTTCACTTAGTCTGATTTTGTAAATATACAGATTCAAGTGAAAAGAATCTTTAGCGCAAAGTGTTCATCAGTTTCCATCCAACCGACTGTTTTAAAGGGCACTCTGAAGTAAATGTTTTAAATCACTTAACTTTGGAAAGATCCTAAAAATGGCTGTTGTGGACAGACCACCTCTTAAAATGCATTCCCCAGAATGGACCACAGCTGTAAAATAAATATTTATCTTAATTTTATATTAGTCCTAATATCAAGATAGAATTAGCCATTTTAGGCATAAACATAGCTGAAACACTCCTAGTGGTTTGGGCCACATGCAGTGCCCTCAAATGCATATTTGCACACTTTTAGGGCCTTATATTTTGATTGCCTCTCTCAGCCACCGCATTATGTCCAAATATGAATACTAACTATTTTGGGGAAACTGCAGCATTGGCCTCAGACCATCACAGCTGTGCAAAATGGTGGTGTTCTGGCTGGAAGATGTTAGAGAAAGACTGTTATTGTTATAGGCAAAAGGCAGACTGGTTCTAATCGGCACTCTGATGTAATGCCCTTTTCTGCTCCAACTGCTGTGATGCAGACTCAACCAACACAGATTATTAAGTATTCTCCTCTTGACCATAAAATATGGAGCTGTCAGAAGGGTATACACTACTTCTCTGTGCCTTTGTGTGTGTGTGTAGCATGCAGTCTGAATGACAGGGTGTGGGGGAAATTCTGGGAGATACAAACAGGCAAACAGCTGTGTGTAGTCTATGTGTCAGGATAAAAGTATGTCCCTTATTAATTTGCCAAAAAGCACACACAGTCACACTGTTTCGCCCAGCCAACAAACACAGAGATTAAGCAGGAGACTTTGGCAGTAAATCTCTGCATCTGGGTGCTGTCCCAAGGTAGCTGAGCCCTTTATAATAAAACACAGCAGCACTTAGCACCAAGCCAGGGTCTGCCCGCCAAAGATGAATCACAGATATAAAAGAATCCGGCGCCTTTATGTCAGCTTAACCACAGTGTTCCGGCAGGACAGCCTCGATCTAGATCTCTGACTGTGTTTGGGCTATGTCCTGTGTTCTTTTCTTTCTCCATGAAGGATGCAGTTAAGGAGCATTATGCACTAAAGAGCAACAAGCTAAAAGAAAACATGAATATGGATATGAATATGATGTTGGGCAAAGTTGCTGCCTGCCTTTTCTGCAATATCAGCATTTTCAAGAGAGCACTAGCAGCAATTATTCTAATTCCCCCCTATTGGGCCTCAAAATCAATATTTAATGAAACATCTCACTTCCACACACTAAACAGCCCTTAAATAAATCCAAATAGTTTACAGTTCTCAGGGGGAACACCTAGTGGGACAGCTTTTCCCAGAGCAGCACTACCAAACTCTAATAGAGTATTGTATCATATTCGAAAGACAAAAATTGCTCCAAATCATGATTTGGAACTGAAACTGAAGATGGAAATATGGCATGCATGGCAAATAGGTTTTCTTTTACTAATAAGAAGCAAGTTCCCAGAAAGTTGGGCAGTGGTGAGAGAAGAAGCAGACATCTATGGAAGCACATCGCTGCTTGCAACCTGGAAGCAGGACATTGTATCCACAGTAACAGCAGAAGTGGTGCTGCATGTATGGGTTGATAATGCCAGGAGTGTTTAACTAGCTGAAGCAATGATAGGAACAGCTGTATGCCAGAATCCTGAATGCCTTATCTGTCCCTGTGCTCCTTCATCTGAGCCCAGCTATGAGGCCACAGCCCACAGCACTTCACTGTCCCTACGTCTGAACCATCTCTGAGGCAGAGACGGGGGAGGAATCTGGGAAAAATTCAATTTCTCCAACTGGAGTTTTTTTTTATTTGGCTGAAGCACTTGACTTGGAGATCATCTTAAATGGAACCCTGAAGGGAATTTTAAACCCATTCACCAAGCAACTTGCTTTGATCATTGCAGTTATTAATGATAAGAGGATTTATTTGCCTTTTTCTCTTACATAAAAACTAAAAATAGTTATTTGATTCTTGTCTCAGTGTGGAAACAAATGTCCGTGGACATAAAGGACATGAATGCATTGTTTCTGCTTTTAAAAATTCATCCTTGGAAATTCTTCTCACCAAGAATGATCACATATTATTAATTTCCCAAAAACCACACAGGCTCCATGCTGATTGAGGCCATCCTTCAGCTACACTTTTAAACTCTTTCATCCGAAGTGAGAGTTTATATCTCAGTCTCAGAGGACCATTTGCTTCTCTTTTAAATTATGTTTAAGGACGAGAGCCAAGTCATGTCTAATATTGGCCAACTACACTGCAGTGGCATACTGCACCATTTGGCTCTCAGCCGTCTGTGGCATTATGAGAAAATATAAATACATTTTGCAAATCAGTCTTTCACATAAGACGAAATTTAATCTTACACCTACCAGCTTGAGCTTAAACAAATAGCCTTTGTGTTTGCTGCTTTTCAAGCCCAAATCAGTGTTTACATATCACAGTTTTGTGCTATGAATATATGCATATTTATAAGCATGTTCCATTAGACTGAAATTTGTGTTATTGCTCATTTGAGGTGGTTTAGAAATTTAGAGACAAAATTCCTGTAAATTCTTTCATTTTGATCACTGCAAAATTACATTCAGTAATTAAGCCATGCTCATTCTGATATTGTGGATAATTTCCATGGGTCTCTAGTTTGTGTGAATGTTTCTTGTTGCCTTTTTAAATGTCTTCGATTAATTTATTATTAAGATCTTCCTGTATTTTATAGCTGTAATTGTTATATTTCACCCCTCCTTTCTGCCAGGGGTAGTGAGAATCACCTGAATAACTTTTGCATACATTTGCAATAATATACCACTGTCAATTATCCATTTTCCACCATTTTTCTTGTTGCCTTGTACATATGTCAGGCCACGTGTACACCAACATGGCTCAGCTGAAATCACTGATTCAAGAGATGAAACCGTAAAGCTCAGAGACTAATTTCCAATAGCCAAGCCCTACTTATAGTCCAATGACTAGTCACAAATGCAGAAGTTAATCCTCCTGTGGGAGAGCTGATTGAAACCTCTCACCTAGTAGTGCAACTCCTAAGCCATTGTACGGAGCGACTCCAACCTGGTTTCCGCATGGTGATACATGTGGTTAGTACAATCCACTCTGCTGCAAATCAACCCCATGCAATCTGCCCTCTGTGGCATGTGCTTTTTGGGCCTGCCCAAAGAGGCCCAGGAAAGGAGACCAAATGTCTCAGAATCAAGAAAGCAGCATGGGGAAATGGACCATTCATGCAAAACCTTCAGGCCACTGCAACCCGATTCTGTGTTCCAACACCCACAGAAGCCTCACACAAGCAGGGAAGCAGGGAGAGTTATGCCCCATTAATATTGTAGGGCAGACACTCAACAAGCCCCCTTCACTAATGGGTCCTGCACAGCACACCAATGAAGGGCAGGGGCTGGCAGTGGGAAAACATCGCAAAATTTACAGATTAAAACATTGATCCTTAGGCAGCGACTACATCAAATCAGTGGGCCAAAGTTTTAATTCTCCTTGGACAGAGGAGTGATCGAAAAAAAGGTAGACCCCATGGTACAAAACAAAAGGTTCTACTCAACATAATTACTTTCATTCTTTCATTCTAGATTCGAGGGGCTTGAGCTGGTTCCTACTGCTCCTTCTCTTCTGTATGCTAAGTTTATCAGATATAATTTCTGTCATAAAATCATAGGAATGGTGCATGTCTGTGGACATGCATCACAGACATGCACGAGTCCTGTCTGTGGACTTGCACACAATCTGTTTTCATATCCTGATGCCTTTTTGAGATTTGCCTTCAAAGGATAGGCATTCAAATTCTGCAAGTTCTACAATTCAGCCTCTTTCTAGTGCCACAGGTTTATGCAAGTGGCATTGTATTAGCTGAACGCCAGAGGCACCAGGATACTGCCAAAAAAAACAGATGACTGGTTCCTATGTGCCCCCACCAAGGACAAGGCCATTTAAGATACATACACCTTACTTGCACACATTGTGGTGCTCTATATCATGGTGAACTCAGAAAAGAGCTCCTTAACACTAGAACAGGCCACACAAAATCTGTGTGAAACTAGTGTCACTGAGAATCCTAGCCAAAGTGTAGCAGACATTATTATGCTTGACATTCAGATTCAGCCAGGTCGCTAGGTGTGGGACCAGCTCCTGTTGAGGATCCTAACATTGAACATGGCAGCCATAGCAGTATTCCCCCTAGGAATCCTGGAGCTGAGCTTTTACCATCCTGTGGCTGGAAGCCAAACACCACAAACAGAGGCATGCCCTTGTCTTAGTAAGAAGGGAACCGGCTCTTGCTGTAGTCGCTGACTGGGTCTGTTTGGCAGCATGGCCCAACAGAGAAAAATAATCACCACAGATACTTGCCATACAGTTTGAGGAGCACTGTGGTGCAACAGTGCACCAGGGTGGCCCCTGAGGTAAAATCAGAACACATCAACCATATAGATCTGAGGGCTGTCCATCTAGACCCTTGTAGTTGTTCTTTCGGCAGGTCCCGGTAGGGGTCGCCACAGCAGATCACCTTCCATTGTCTGCATATTGATTTGGCACAGGTCTTACACCAGATGCCCTTCCCAACACAACCTTCCCCATTTGTCCAGACTTGGGAACGGCACTGAGAGTGCACTAGTCTGTTCACCCCCAGTGGCTGGAGTTGGCACCCAGCATCGGGCTCAAACCCATGATGGGATAAGGCAGAGCGACATACAGCTGTCTCCGCCTTGCACAAATCTCTTCAGGTGAGCCTGTCCATGTTTAGCCTCACTGAGGACAACTCATCTGGCAGGGCAGCAGATTTTTATAGCAGTTCTCCTAAACAGTGGAAGACGTTAGACAGCCTTGGATGCAGTATGACTGGTCAAAACACTTATTTATCCATGACAGGTCCTGAAGCAGTCTGACCTGAAAGCAAAGCCATGTCATTTAAGCTATGCCATTCTAAAAACGCAATACGGATGAAGTGTTGTGTTCCAACACTTCTCTCATACGCTGTACCACCGAATATGAATATGTGAGTCATACTAAAGTGCAATGTGTGTGTTCAGAGTGGTTATATAAAAGCAGCTTTGGTGTCAAACACTTAGTATGGTCGCTTTTGTGTAATATGAAAAGACTGGCATGTGGGAGGCACTTAAGGGGGAGGGAGACTGGGAGAGCTCTTAATGAATCCATCTTGCAAGGACAGAAACTGAGAATTAGTTGCAGCTGCTGGTGAAATGCTACACATAGGTTGACTATGGCACACTTTCTGAGGACTTGGCTATGTTGAAATATTGCCAGATAATGATTTATAAACATGCAATAACCTAAAGTGTATTGACGTATTGATACCCCTCCTGCTCTTCTGGGATTCAGGCAGTTTCAAAGCACAACTGTGATCAGTGACATGCTGAGCATCAAGGCTACTTTGATCTCAGGCTGATGGTATGACCTGTTGTCCATCATTCATCTCTGTCTCCTCTGGGCTGACACACTCTCTCTCTCTCAATCACAAACATGTATTGATTCACCTTTATGGTACCTCTAATGTCAGCAACAGCTTATAGTGGAAAAGAGCTGTTGAGCTGCTTTTAGTGGGTCAGTTGTTTTATGTGTGTGTGTGTGTGTGTGTGTGTCCATGCGTTTGTGTGAGCTTTGTAGTAGGGTACACTGTTATACATGGTTACCAATGTGCAAAAAAAAAAAAAAAAAAAAAAAGTTTTTTTTGGCTAATATTTTGGAGCACAAATTTACTTAAAAGGACAATGATGACAAGTGATATCTGATAGTACTGAAATATAGTAAGTTCTACTGTTAAGACAAAGTATACATATAATAATCATATATACTTATTATAATATGATAATAATTATTACAAAGGCAGCATTGTGGTGCACCAGGTAGCCCTGCCACTTCACAGCTTTGGGTTCCTGTCTGTGTGGAGTATATGTTCTCTCTGTGTCCATGTGGGTTTCCTCCAGGTTCTCCAGTTTCCTTCCCCCTATCAAAAACATGCCAATAGATGGACTGGCATTGCTAAATTGCCCCTAGGTGTGAATAAGTGTCTGGGTGTGTATATGGTGCCCTGCGATGGACTGGCGTCACATTCAGGGTTTATTCCAGCTCACGGACAGTGTTCTTTGGATTGGCTTCGGCTCCACCACAACCGCAGCTAGAATAAAGTGGTTACTGATGATTAATGATAATTGTATGAAAATCATAATCATTCTCATATAATTTTAAAATCACGCACACACACACACACACACACACACACACACACACACACACACACACATATATATATATATAGTATTATTTTAAGTGGTTTTATTTTTACATTGAGCAAAATGTTCTCCTCTGGCTTCAAAATGACATCATTTTACCCAAAGTTAAAATTTGGTTGCAGTCAGTGAGCAGCTCTTAAAGGGGAAAAATGGAATCGCTCCTTAGTTGTTTTTGTTGTTGTTGTTGTTTGTTTGTTTGTTTTTGCCAAGCTTGCAAATCCCGTTTCGCTGTCGCTAACAGCACCACCTCTCTCTCTCTCTCTCTCTCTCTCTCTCTGTAGTCAGAGCATGTCTTGTTCTCTCACTCCCTCTGCAGTATGAGCATGTCTCTCGCTCTGTCTTTCTGTCGCCTCTGTCTGTCGCGCCAGAAACAGGAAGTGTAAAAAAACGATCAAAACACGGAAGTGGAGCGGCTTTAGTTAGCTCAGCGGGAAAGTGAAAGCAAATCAGGCCGGAGCAGGAGGACGCACAGGTAATGCTAAGGAAGTGTTAGCTTCAGTTCAACTGCTGAGACAGAAACCGACTGAGAGAAATAAAAAGACCGAGAACCGCGGCTGTAGCTATTTCAGTCCCACAGCGGGCTCAAAGGATTAGAGGTAATTTACACACAGCCAGCTGCAGATGAGAGTGCTATGCGCGCGCATGTGTGTGTGTGTAGGTGTGTGTGAGTGTAGGTGTGTGTTGGGCCTGGACATTTATGTTGCAGGGTATTAAAAGGACAGGGCTATGTCTCACTCTGTGTATGCATGCATGCATGCGCGCGTGTGTGTGTGTGTGTGTGTGTGTGTGTGTGTATGTATGTGTGTGTGTGAGAGAGAGAGAGAGAGAGAGAGAGAGAGTGAAGCAGTATGTCTCTTTTCTGTATCTGTGGTCCTGCAGAAAGGAAGGACTGAGTGGCGTCAGAAGGTCAGAACCTGACACTGGACACTTGCAGGAAGGGCTATTGTGTGTGTGTGTGTGTGTGTGTGTGTGTGTGTGTGTGAGTGAGCGAGCATATGTGTAAGGGCCAGATCTCCCAGGAGAGGCTCCGGATCCACTGCACACTGACCAGGATAAAGTGGTTACTGAAAGTGATGGAGAGTTTTACCAAATGTCCTAATAAGGACACATATTATTGTGAGCCTGTAAAGTACGATCAGAATCTGAGCTGATACTGGCCAGAAATCAGTCCTCTGATCTTCTGAACATGTGTGGTGTTGACTGGCACGACACAGATCTTGCAGTTGAACACAACTTAAAGCACACCACCAACACGTCCCAGACGTATCTCCTAACAGCAAACACGCAGGCTCTTGTAGGCTCGGTTATTAGAGGACGTCCATATCAGATCAGTATCATATATCAACTATCAGATATCCAGAGCTCCAGTATCCATCCAGGTTCATGCTTGCACATAACAAATCACGAGATGCAAGTTATATGAAAATGCAGCTGTTTGTGTTAATAAAAAAAAGGTTATGGTAGGTTGCTGTTAGGGGCAGAGTTAACATTCATACCATTTTTATTCATTTCAATTTTTTCAATTTCAATTTATTTGTATAGCGCTTTTAACAATGGACATTGTCTCAAAGCAGCTTTACAGAACATAAGAAACAGAAAAACATGCAAACAAACAAAAACATGCAACAGTCCTAGATGTCAGACAAAATTATCCCTAGTGAGCAAGTCTGAGGCGACTGTGGCGAGGAAAACCTCCCTTAGATGATATGAGGAAGAAACCTTGAGAGGAACCAGACTCAAAAGGGAACCCATCCTCATTTGGGTGACACTGGAGAGTGTGATAGAACAATGTCCTTTCTGCATTTATGTATAGTCATGTAGCGTTTTATGTGTATATTGATTTGTAGTTTGTTATCTTCCTCAAAGTCCACATAGGGTTGGCAGCGTTGCTTTAAATAGCCAAATCCTCACGAGGCAGAAACCAGCTGGAGCTGGTCCATCTCTGGATGCCTCAGGATCCTCGTAGGGATGGCCTCTGTCTACTGGAGCTGGCACAATCTCTATGTGCCTCGGGATGGGTAGAAGAAGGGAAACAAGTAGAAAGGAATTAGCGTAGCTGCTGTTCATAATATTAGCAAGCACTAAATCATAATGTATGTATTAAGTGTATGCCTGGCTAAAGATATATATCTTTAATCTGTGCTTGAACTGGGAGACTGTGTCTGAGCCCCGAACACTGTCAGGAAGGCTATTCCAAAGTTTAGGAGCTAAATATGAAAACGCTCTACCCCCTTTTGTAGCCTTTGATATTCTGGGAACTACGAGAAGTCCGGAGTTTTGAGATCTTAAGGAGCGTGGTGGATTGTCACTTCACTGGTATGAAATTGAACATCTTTCTTGTTTGAATTTGTCTAACTTTCTCATGAGATTAGGTGAAGCCAAAATGGAAAAAGCTGAATTTGTCTGTCTCTATTGTTTTTGTAGCTACTTTGAATTCTTGAATTTTAAGATGGCTGTCTATATAGCGTTTAGAAGTAGTCACAGTAATGTGCAAAAACACTGCTGTTTTTGTCGGCAAAATAATAAACAGCTTTTCTTTAAGAGTGAGAGTAAAAGGAAACATCTGGGACAGTCCTCAAGAGTTTATTAAATTCCTGAATGCTGCTTGTTGTGTTCACTGTCTTTGCTCAAACGCTTCTGCTGATTGTTTCCACGGGCTCCAAACAGAAAATAATTAGAAAAAAAAAATAATTGCAAGGAGACTAGAGAAAACTTTTCCATTCTGAGACAAATGAGTTTCATAACCATGTTGTCAATTCACCTAAACAGAATTTGCAGAAAATCCGCACTGATAAATTCCAGTGATATTCAGAGGTGAAAAGAGCTGATTACATGCAGTAGTTCCATTTAAAATTATGTTTCGGTAGGCTACAGATATAAGTATGGGTACTCGGTTTGATCAGTTGTTTTGCCGAGTTTGTTTGACTCTGATGCTACTTAATGACAAGTTAAAGTGATAATGCAACTGAAAGACTTCATCTTTTTCTCTTGTGTCATTCACTTCGCTGCTTTCCATTCTTATCAAATCCATCTGCTATGATCGGTCCTTGAACATAATCGCAAGGGTTTGGGGTCAGAGGCCGCTGCAGAGTGCTGTTTGATGTGAGCTTCTCCATAAGCGTACACAGAGGGGACCCTTTTGAAACCCTGCATGAGAAATGAGACACCCTACAACCTTATGAGCAAACCAAAAGTACTACCATGAGCCCACAAGTATAACATCTGGTACAGGGCATTAGACTTTGGAGGTGACACTGAGGGTTTTAACCCCTTAAAGTCCCACCATATTACCCATATCTTTTTAAAGCATATGATTTAGTAACTATTATGAATTATTCATAAATACAGTTAAACTAATACGTAAGAAGCTGCCAGGGTGTCTTCTGAGTTTAAAGAGTGAACATTCACAAAGCACAGTAATATGTAGGTCGAATGCCACACCATAAACACCATAACCTTTTGCAATAGGATTTTTTACATTTTGACATTATTGTGTAATTTGTTAGCATTATAATACACTATCTGATATTTTTTTTGTCTCAGCAGAAGTCATCGGGAGTCTGTTTGTGTGGATTTGTGATGGAGCCTGATGCTTGAGTGTGTACTCACTATTCACACGTGTTCAAAGCATATTACGACTAAAACAGCCAGTGCCCTTAAATCCAGGTTGATATGTGTTAAAACACAAACCAACACCACAACAGCAAAAAATGAGGCAGAATCTAAAAACTTTATTTATACCAGTGCTCTGTTGAATATTCAAATCTGATCAGTCCGAAGGTGTTGGTTTTCTGTAACAGTACGTCCCTGATAGTAGTGCCAGCCGTATTTCAAATGGTAGGTTTATGTTAATTTGCTCATTCTAACGTTATTTATTTATTATATTTTTTTCTATAGAACGTGTTAGGTGGGCGCTTTACATTCTAAGGCGTATATTTAACAGATCTTTAACAAAGAAACACGTAAACGTTGATATGGTAAAGCAGTTTGGATGAGATATTTATTTAATGTATATGGAAGGAGTCTCGGGTGTTGGTGCTTATGCCACGGGAGAGTCTTCTGGAAAGAAGACTTTTCACTTTCCAGTTTCTCAGGGACATGACAAGCTGCATTTTTTGGTCTTATTTACTTGCTTTTTTTCCCCCCCTGCCTCCATCTATCCATCCATCCATTTATTTATGTATCCAACCATCCATTTATCTATCCATCGATCCATCCATCTTCCTCATTTCCTGGTGGGGATTGCAGTGGCAGCAAGCTGAGAAGGTCAGTCCAGACTTCTCTATCCCCAGCCACACATTTCTGCTCCCCCTAGCTCAAGCCAGCTGTGAGATGTAATCTTGTGATGTGTCCACACCACCTCAGCTGGCTTCTCTCAATTCAGAGGAGCAGTGGCTCTCAAGAAGGGGGAAAAAAAGAGGGGCTGGTGAGGGAAGGTCTGTTTATAGCTGCTATAACATAAGTGAAAACAGACACTTACCCGTCTTGTGGTGGTTCAGTAACATTAAAGGTAAACTATAAATATTAATAAACTAAAAAGTGTAATTGTTCGCAAATAACTGTGGTATAAGATAAATAACACACTTTGGGTCATGCTGATATTGGAAAATAATCCTCTCTGGGGTGGTAATGGTCCTCTGTTTCATGTCAGACCTCATCACACCATACCAGTAGAACCTTGTAGTACGTTATGTTGTACTTGAGATGTTCTTAACCAAACTCTTTTGCAAGGTCCTCCCTACACTTAGCTCTCTAATCTCACTGACATGGACTTAAAACTCCACTTAGACTTCAGCTTGGACTGTTGTTCACTTGGACTGTTAGTTACTGAATTTTGCAAGCTCTATGTGTAAAAAAAACTATATTAAAAAATTATTTCTTCACCAGTGAATAGCAATATTTTACACTTCTTCAACCTGCTGTACAATTTCTTTAAGTTAACAAGAGTAAAATAAGGTGGTGACTACATGCCTTTAGCCTCCTCCACTGCCCACACCCCATTTTGTCTTGATTTGTGTAGTAGCTTAGGGACTTTAGATTCAGCTTGGACTTGAGCGCTGCTCACTTGCAGGTAACTTACTTGACTACAGCACTATTAGAGCTGCAGGTTGGATGATCTCGGAACTTCAGGCTTTGTTTACAGTTTCAGTCCCTCTGTTTCTGTTAGTAGAGGAGGAGGGAACAGTCAGAGAGTGATTTAGTGCAGTGAGCTTGGGCTCAGCTGTGGAAAGCTGAGTAAAGTACATTTGTTCTGTGTGTGTTTACTAAAGTCCCCTGAGCTGTGGCTATTATTAAACTTCTCTTTTCTCCCTCTAGGCTTCCCTTGGACCACTCTCTCTCTTCCTAGACTGTTACCCCTCCTTCTCCCTTTCTCCAATATGAACCCTCCAGGAGCATGCTGGGATAGATGCAATGATGATGACCTGCCCCAGATGGACGGCACATGTGACGCATGTGAACCAGACGAACCGCAGCCGGCTACGCAAATGTGTGTGATTTGCCGCTTTGCCTTCTGCGTGGTCCACGCCGAAAAACATACACGTAGCACCAGACATCCAATTCAGCCCTACAACCCCCCAGAACCTGGAGTGAGTGCCAACGTACTCGTCAGTGCTCAACCCGAGGCAAATGAAAACCGGCTGGAGGAGGCCGAGGCTGCTGGGGGTGGAGGTGAAGGGATGGAGGAGCAGGACAAGGAGCAGAGTGTGTGTGAATCAGGAAAGAGAGACACAGTGACAGTAGAAAGACTGAGATGTAAGGAACATGGAGAGGAGGGCTCGTTGTACTGCAAACAGGATGAAAAGATTGTGTGTGTGTTGTGTGCTGTACAGGGAGATCACCGAGAACATGAGATCATCACACTCCGGGAAGCCTACATGTGGCAGAAGGTGAGTGTGAGTGTATGACCTTGATTTAACAGCACTGCCATCATATTCTCTAAAAATGAAAATAACATTTTAATTACTTGAAAGATTAATACTTTGAATGGTACTTGTTTTGGAAAAATAATGATTTTATCATAAAATTTAATTTTTTTTGTTTATTTACCCACAGTAAATAAATGTTTACCCACATGTTTTCTTCCCTCTGATATTAGCTATAATTCTCCATTCTTGTAAAAAAAAATTCATAAAACTTAGAACACACTAGAACAGTTTCCTTTTTTCCATAAGCCTTTTCCACACAGTTATGAAAAATTCCAAAATGGTGTTCTGGTCACTGCTTGGAGTTTGCATGTTCTCCCCGTGCTTAGGGGGTTTCCTCCAGTTACTCCGGTTTCCTGCCCAGTCCAAAGACATGCATTCTATGCTGATTGGCATTTCCAAATTGTCCGTAGTGCATAAATGAGTGTGTGAATGTGTGTGAGATTGTGCCCTGCAATGGGTTGGCACCACGTCCAGGATGTCCCCCGCCTTGTGCCCCAAGTTCCCTAGGATAGGCTCCAGGCTCCCCCGTGACCCTGTGTACGATAAGCGGTATGGAAAATGTGGATGTTCTGCTCACTATATACAGTAAGCTCATTACATATGCTATAAATAGCACTGTAGACCCTACGTAGTGCACTATATGCACTACAGAGTGGCATGTAAACATTTAGCCACTTCCAGAGTGCCCAATAAATGCTTGTTTGAAATTTCACTTTCATTTCTCGGATATGAATTAAAATATAATACCTAAAATAAAAAATATGCGAACATACAGTGTGACATACTGTAAATTACATTCATTTATTCATTTTCCTACATTAAGGTGCAAGCCAAAAAAATATTGATTCTGCATATTTACATTAAGCAAATAATACAAGAATATGGCATCTTAAACACTCGAATGTGCATTTTTTGCCTTCAGCATGTATGTACGCATTTGTCATTTTACTTATGCAAACCAAACTACAGCTCATTTTCACTGCAGGGTAAAACAGCTGCATCCTCTTAAGTACAGTATCTTGCATCGGCTGTAACAGTCTTCAGCTTTCAGATAAGGTGTTCTCGGTCTCTCTGTGTTTACGTCGCAGTCGTGTGCAATTTCTTCACAGGTTTTAACCAAGTGTTACACATAACACCCTAGTAAATCCTCTCACACAATACAAAGTGAACTGTAGAGATAAATTAATAGAATTCCCCCACAACACGACACAAAATTTCCATGATAGGATCGTAATATGGCATTTTGATTAAGTAACCAATCCGACTGTTTGGATTCAGTTTTATGAAGTCCACTGAATTTGTATCCCACAATGGTGATGAAAACCAAACCAAAACCTTGAAGCCAGACTGAAACCCATGCTGATGTGTCTTTTTATTGAAGCGTTTCATTTCAAGTTGAGTAGATATTAAAGTGACGCTGCGAGGGCTAGAAAACAGTGTAAACACTCACAAAGCAAACACACCATCCCCCATATCATGTTTTACTGAAGGTTGCTCAAAAAAAACACCTGCTCACTGAGCATTAAACAGCAAAACACCGTTTCCACCAAACAGTGACTCCTGAACAGGTTCACATACATCTCTGATGTTATATACACACATCTTTGATTTTAGCTGATACACTCTTGATGTTTCACTGACAGCTCGTGCAATACTTAAGAAAAAAAAATTAAAGTTTAATCTTCCTTAAACTCTTAAGTAAAATAGGTACAAACCATGATCTGACTATATTTCAGCAATTCAGAAATAGCTTTAGCATTCAATTCAATAACAGAACCTTACCAAAATGTATAGCTTTAGTATTCATGGTGTGAAAACGAGTAAATATCTAGGTCAAAGTACAGCCCCCTACAAAATACAGACATTACAAACTACCTGTACTTGATCCTAAAGCAGCTACATTGGAATGGCTCTCAGAGAAGTATCTTGTCATCCCTAGAAAAAGTACTCTAGAGAAAAAAAAGATGTTAAATCGGGATTAGCTTTCTTTTTTTTTTAATGTTTTATTACTCTGTCAACCTAAAGTACTTGTAAGCTCAGACATTTAACAGTTTAGTTTAAATAGGCAAAAGTAAAAGCATAGCCATAATCATAGCTGAGAGATCTACCTTATCAGTATTATAGCACCATAAGCATAAGAATACAGTCATAGGTGTGTCGCCCATGGACACTGTGTCTTCACGCTAGTACACTACTCAAAATATGGGACACATCTTAAGCTGACAATATGCAATACATAACATCGCTTGAACACACAATTCATGGATTACTCGGACAAACACATAAAACCCCACACCCATCGCTCTTAAGCTAGTACTGGGTTTGTTATCCTGACCTGTGAGAAATATCATACAGTGGGAACTGTAGAGATACAAACTACTACTACTAACGCACCTGCTGAACTACACTATGGCCAAAGGTTTCTGGACACCTGACCATCACACCCATGTGTGCATCCCCCCCCAAATTGAAAACCTTTGGGATGAACTGGTATGCAGACTGCGCCCCAGGCGTCCTTGCCAGACATCAGTGCCTGACATTACTAATGCTTTTGTGGCTGAATGGACAAATCCCCACAGCCATGCTCCAAAATCTAGTGGAAGAGTGTAAGTTATTATAACAGCAAAGGGGGACTAAATCTGGAAAGGGATGTTCATAAAGCACATATTGGTGTGACGGTCAGATGTGCGCGTACTTTTGGCCATACTATAGTGTAACAATATGTATTAAAAGAGGAAATGGGCCACGAGCTGATACGGCATACCAGACTCGCTTAAAGGCTAGCATTAAGGGAACTGTAACAAGGTAGCAAATCAATAACAACCATAATTAACCGTTACACACAGAAACAGTGAAGCTCCACTGCTGGTAGTAATAAGGCTATTGAGACCGGTATTGATACAGCACTTTTCTGCTCTTTATTTCCCTTGTTAAACAAGTGATCAGGCATGGCATTAAACATTTAATTAGACATAGTGTAAGAAAAGAGCAACACAGAAAGCAAACACAGACTGATCCAAAATGGCATCTAAATCCAGTTCTACCATTTAATGGTTTCGCTGTCTGGGATGTAGAGGGTAACATATGGTTAGTCACCAGCTTATTGATTCAGAAAGGCTTTGAAAAATAGGACACTACATATAGGCTAGAAGCTAATTGCTGTATGCCTCATTTACACATGATGCACTGTGTCCTTTAGGCAGCTGTATTGGATGCAGATACTGTGTGATGACCAGAACAGTATGTCTCCTCAGATGACCTTTCTCTCATTCTTTCTCTCTCAGAGCAAAGAGGGCATAGATCTGCTAGCATGTACTCAAGATATGTCCGAGAAGATCAAGACCAAGTGGACCAGTCCAGATGTAAGTGGGCCAGACTGACTGGCAACTATTATTTTATATGGTGAGGTGGGGTAATGATTAATTTAAATGTACCGTCTTGTTCTCTGAGAAAAGAGAGTTTTTTAAAAAAAATTTTAATTCTCTTAAATATGGAGGCACTCGAGGACTCACTTTTTAATTACTTCCTTCCCAGACCATGCCGAGACCAAGTACTGGACAAGTTTATGATTCCAAACAATAAAAATATAGGTGTTCAAAGGTCATGTAATGGACATGTAGCCTAGTCATTCTCAAGCCCATTGGACACAATCCCTGCAATAATCAGTTATAATGAAGGTAAAAGCCCATGTCAGGATGGAACTGGGTTAAAAAAAAAAAAAAAGCATATAAATATGCTGCCCCTTCAGCATGCAACACTATACAATATGCCCTAAAACTAGCTTAATCGGTTTCACTGGTAGATTTTAAATCAGTTTTAAAGGATATGGCAGATCGCTTCATTGGCAAACGCTGCTGTAGATAATTGCTATTTTTCAAATCTTGTTATAACTGTATTGTATCTATTTGTTGTTGTCTGTTTGCTAGTTGAAACTGTCTATGCTGCACTCTTGGCCAGGTCTCTTTTATTTA
>CM040983.1:13712103-13834644 GCA_022985145.1 Pangasius djambal
TATATATATATATATATAAAAGAGACCTGGCCAAGAGTGCAGCATAGACAGTGTAAAGTAAAGTCCCACTTATAGGTATATATATATATATATACATACATAAGTGGGACTTTACTTGATTAAATAAAGGTTAAATAAAAAAAATAAATGAAATATTTTGCAATAAAATGTTTGCATTGAAGATATGAGATGTATTTGTGTAGGATTATAGTATGGCATTTCAATCTGGTATTTAGCCACAGTATCTGGATGTGTTTTTTTTTTTTTTTTTTTACCACAGTGTTGAATTCTCAAATGTGATTGATCAGATTAATCTTCTATAACAGCAGCTCTGACAGTAGTTCCAGCTACAAGGCAAATCACATATTTATAATATGCTACGTTTTCTGTGAGGAGATTTTAGCGTTTATTTAACATGTTGGAAGGAGTCTTCAGTGCTAGTGTTTTGTAGCAGTTAGAAATAAAGCTGTAACCGTAAGTTTTCCAACACGGAAAGGTCTTCAGGATGAAGCGCTTTGTGGATTCTCACTAACATGACAAGCTGCATCTTTCTGCCATATTGATGTGAAGAGAAGGGAAAAAAAAAAGAAAAGCTGCTGAGGGGAACAATTTGTTGTAGTTGTTATAACGTAAGTGATGACAGGAATTACCTTGTTTCACAGATGTTCCACAGCATTAAACACAGCTATAAATGGATAAAATGTATAATGTGCCTTTCTTTAATTAATTGTAATCAATGGCAAACTATTGTGAGAAATAAAATCCTTTCAGGATGTGCTGTTATTTGAAAATAATCAGCTTCGGGGTGGTATCGAGCATCACACCACTGCGTCATTGATTATTTCCCTAGCGTTTTGTTCCTTCAGAGACATCCTCCAGTACCGTTACTTCACAGAAATATGCCTGGAAATTATACTGTATAATCTAAATAGCACTATCCAGCCTCCAGTTTCGCTCTGTATGCATCTCGCAGTTTGTCACCACAATATACGTTTTAATAACACATTTTTTTTAAGCATTTAATGCCTACAATATAAGAGAGTTTTCTCTCTCTCCGCACTGAAACTGGAATCACGGATGTAATTAGTGTGCCTTTTGTCTGACATGCTCCTTAGTCTCAAGAAATTCAGCCCCGGTGAGGATTATAAAAGAGTTGTATAATCTATAAGGTAAATCTGAACACCCTGTGAAAACGTACTATCATTAACTGGTGCTGTACTCCCAGAATGCTGTTATTATCATGCTGAAATATTCAACCTTGGCTCACAGACTTCCGAAACCCTTTGTTTTCCTCCTCCACCTTTCCCTTTTCTTGCTGTTTGTCCTTCTGTATTTCTCTTGATCTCACTTTTTCTCCCTTCCTCTCTTTCAGACTTATTAACACAAATGCATACACATACAGTAATAGCAAATATGTCTCTCTTTATATATATATATATATATATATATATATATATATATATATATATATATATATATATATATATATATATATATATAATCTGGTCTTTTTCTGCTCAGCTTAGCCCAGTTCTTAGAAGAGTAAGAGGCTCTATGTGCATTAGGAGCTTACAAGAGCTTAAAGTCACCCTATACTTTAGAAAATGTTCATATTTAAATAATTTCAAGGGAATATTAGTGCACTCATGGTTAAAGTAAAAATCTAGTTTTGATGCATTTGGATAAAAAAGCAGGAATAGGTGAAAATCTTATCAAAAATCTGGTGGTAGTATTGACCATTAGGTAGACCATTAGGTGTTATTGTGTCATAAAGTGTAAAAGAGCCTATCAGGGTGCAGTATGCAATTGTTATGACACCGGTTTAGGTGGGAAAAGGGGGTGGGAGCATGTACCACTTGTGATGTTTCCAATTTGTATATTTGTAGTCTATGATATTTTGCTGAGGGTAAAAGTGTAGACCTGTTTGCGTGCCTTTATTTGTCTAATGCCTTTTTTCTAAATTGCCACATCAAGCATTTCATTATTTAGTACAGAGAAAAAACAGTTTTGAGTAACTTTTAGGAGCAGTTTGTAAATTTTAGAGTCCTCTGCTGACTCGGAAGGAAATTGCAGTTGTCATAAAAATAACACTGAAAGCTCCTACCCTTTCCCTCAATCAAACGCTGTTGAAAGTGTGTATGTGCTGCTTTGGCTGAGGGCAGAACTCATTCCTGGCATCAAAAATGATAAACAAGTCAGAAATGAAGAAACTAGTCAAATCCTCTACATGTAAATATTGCGAATCACAGTTTCTTAACATTATAGGTCGTTAGATGCACTTCTTAAAAAAATCACAAACTGTTTTTTTTTTAATGCACAGCTTCTCCAAACCTCGTGCCAAAGCTTTCAAATAAATATAGGGCATAATGGTATAAGATATAATTCTCAGGGCATGTTAGCTGATTAGTGTGCTTGTTTAATTACGGGTGTTGCCTCAGGGGTCATGTCTCTGGACCTCCGTGTCTGCCATCTTATATCTCAGTCTTCCTGTGGGACTATGGAGTACTATTTGAAGGAAGTGTAGGAAGTATTAGATTATATGTACCGTACATGCTCATTCATGGAGAGTAGATGAATATAATATTTGCAGCACTCCCTTTTCTCTATCTTCTTTCATTCCTGGCTCTTCCTCTGTTCTTCTTCAGCAGGGATTTTTTTGCTTATTTTAAAATGCTTAGAAAAAAAAATACAGGGCTCACATACGACCAACAGATGTTCAGCATATGTAATCAGTATGTATCATACTCTCCCTTTCTCTTCCCATGTGTGTTTAGTGTCTTTAGTGAAGGGCCACAGATTCATTAATGAAATGAGAGCACATGTGCATGTGCTTCACAGATCTGCCAAACTGTTTTATTGCAACATTATAAAATCTATGGAGATATTAAAATTTTAGCAGAGAACCCAAGCCAGTCTTCTTTCTCCCTCTCTCTCTGTCGCTCTCCCTCTCTCTCATTCTACTCTACTAGCTACTTGAATAGTTCAGGGCTTGAAATCATTAAAGTACTTATTTTGCATTTACACTCAGTGGTGAAAAGAGTGCTCGCTCTCTCTCTCTCTCTCTCTCTCTCTCTCTCTCTCTTTCTCTCTCTTTCTCTTTCTGTGTGTGTATGTGTGTTGAGTTACCATGTAATTTCAACAGTCTGATTACAGCCACAGAGAAATGCCAATAGCAGGGAGAGAAAGTGAAGGAAATCTTCCTGGAAAAAGCACTCACTTAGACAGGGGCCATAACTCTGGGTGAGGTGACGGCCATTTCAAAGCCATTTGGTGTTAATGTGCCGCTAATGTGTTTCTCTCATTGACAGCTCTTTGTAGTCAGTATTTCTGTTCTTAAATAGATTCTGCACTCACTGCCACTGGAGGTCTATAGCCGTTTCTGCTCCTTAGATACCCCTTTTGCATAGACACAGTGCCAATATAGATTCAGGGACCCGGCAACCTTCTTAAGAACCAGCCTGCGTCTCCATCGGTTGGAGAGCTGAGCCACAAAACTACAAACTACAAAATCAGATGTGGGAGCTTAATAACTTAAAAATGTCAATAGAACCTTGGAGTGTTTTACTTCTGGGTTTGAATATATATTTTATCATTCACAATCTTTCAGCATGAGCACACTGACAACAGTTATGCTCAAGATTAAACATGTTCTTATATCTTTTAGCTATTTATTACTGAGTCTAGATTCCAAGGTTTGCTCGCGTTAGCAGTGTATCATTTGTGTAGTTCAGTGTAGTTAATTGACAATAAATTTGTTATTTCTTCCCTCCACACACACTTAATTTTTGAATTTCTTTTCCTTCAACATACATGTAGATCTCCCAAAGAGGTCATGTTGCTGAGCTGTCGTCATGGCAACAATTACGCATGTGATGACGATAGTTCCTGGTTTCAGACTCTTTAGCAGCTCTTTGCAGAGCTCTTTGCATCTGTTTAGTGGTGGAATTGAAATTATTTTTGCTGCTGGAGAAAAACTGTGGAATGGCTGTAGAATGATGTAGAGCCACTAGCTCTGAAACCAGCACCAGCACTGTGTTGGTGAACAATGGCTTTTCCCCCCTCGCAGGTGCGCTTTCAAATCCATGAGTTCGGGCTCAGTGTAGATGGATTAATTTTTTGCAGCTGTTGTATTCAGCCTTTCTGTGAGAAGACTGTCTGAGAATTGGGTGGCGGAGTCCATGATATCATCAGCCCTACAGCAAAGCGAGCCTTCTGAGAGAGGGTACCATGCAAAGGAAGTTGGGGTGACCAGCCAGATGCTGTCCACAGCTCTTAATTTTAATCAGGCTAGCATAGAGAGTGGAAGTGCAGATGACAGTCAAGGCTAGGCTCAAATAACTGACAGATGCCATAGACAGAAATACAAAGCGGTAACTAGAGGACACTCACTCAGTGAGTTTGGTCTACTCATGCGAAGAACCTTCTCTGTCCCTGTTTTAACTGACTTGTGCCCATCTCCTTGCAAGGATCAGATTTTATCCATTCTCCTTGGCATATTTTTGGTTTCCCCAATCATTGTTTTACTCCCTTTAATGAAACCTCCGCTTGCTTGGCCCCCCGTGTATTATTACTCTCTGTAGAGTCATTCACTAATCAGTAGAATTATATCTACTGTGATGCTTGAGATAACCTTTTACCTCTGAGATCTCTCTTCTCTTATGTAAGGTCAAGGTTTTGGCTAATGAAATTGAGCTTGTATCAAAAGAAAAAAAGGCCAAGCTCTATTCACCTAGTAACATACTTATCTTATAAAAAAGGGGGCAGAGCTAAAGATAATAGACTTTCTCTACTTCTGGCCACTTGCTGATGGATCATGCAGCCTTGACTGCTGGACTGCAATAGAGCTGGAGTGACCTGTGTGGAATTGTACAAGGCCATTGGGCTTGTATTTGTTCCAGACTCAGAAGGGATATAAAATGAATGCCTGTGCTTCAAGGCTAGTCCTGAATAAGTGACAGATGAGAGAGCGGTAGAAGATTGTGAGTCAGTATGGCTGTGAGAGGATATGTCATGGTGCATTAGCTGTAAAAGTATGGTTTCTAATTAATGATCGTAAACAGGTCCTAAAGGGAAAGTAGGAAATGGGTTTGAAGGAAGTACATGAGTGCTGAAACCTGAACAGATGGCGTAGGATGGTGGCACTCTAAGCCAAAGTCCTTTACTGTGAAATGGGATGTGAAAAACCTCACTATCCGCTATTAAAATGACAAGTTTGATCCCCCAGGCTCTTTACCTAATCTCTGTCTCTGGACTGCCAGGCCCTCCATCATGTCATCTCTTTATCGTTACCTACTTTTTCAAATACATTAGTCCTCGGCTCTTCCACCTGTGCCTGTGCTCCATATTTCCATTTTGCAGTTTTCATCAGAGGGCTAAAATTAGATGTAGCTCATTTGGCAAGCCTGTGCCAATATCTCCTCTAATTATCCTTTTCTCTATGATTTTATGTCATCTCTCTGTCTCCCTTTCTCAGTTTCTTATCTCCTTTTCTGCCTATCCCTCCACCCCATGTTAATTTCTCCATTGTTTTTCTTGTCCAGATGAGCCCAGAGGAGCTGGAGCGCTACGTGAACCAGCAGTTTGACGAGTTACAGAGGCTGGTGCGTCTGGAGGAGTGGCGAGTGCTTCACCTGGTAGACCTGAAGGAGGCCTTTTTGACAGCACAGGCTGCTGAGAAGATTGCTGAGATCAGCGTTCACACTGAGAAACTGCAGGAGGAGATGGACTCCATCACACAGCAGCTGGGTGAGCTTGACCATGCTGAGCAAAATGGAGTGGCCCCAGCCGGCCTGGCACCTCTGCTGGCAGGACAACCGCGGCCGCCTGGTGCTGCTCTTCGGGAAGCAAGGCCTCTGGTAAGCAGCCATTCTCCTTCAGAGCAGGGAGCTTAAGGGTAACAAGAAGTTCTCCAGATTTCAAAATTAGATTGTTCTAAATGTAGTATTAATAGGTCAAGATAACTGGACTGGTGTGATCTTGAATGAGTTTTAACACCCAGCTAAACTGATGAAGCCTGCTAGAGGATAGGCAAGTCCAGGTACTTATCACTAGACATGCCTTTAATGTCATAATGTTAAAGTAAATCTTTAAGATACATTAATTTTATTTTCAGTAGCAACTACTCTAACAGTGATAACAGTTAGAAAAAAAACAGCTTGTATCCAGAAAAACAAAACAGTGCTTATAACTGCATACTACATAGGGAACTTGAGTATCACAAATTTCAGCTGTACAAAATCCCTTGCCATTTTTTAACAAGATCTGTGTTGAGTTCTACAGAGAAAGCAAGCTACTGGAAAAATAGTCAAATGGGCTTTGCATTTAAAATTTGAAGAACTAATAGCCCTTCCATACAAGGCTCCTGATCACAGTTATATTTATTTATTTATTTATTTATTATTGAAGTATTGTTTTAGGAAGTCAATATTAATGTAAGCATTATTATGAACAATGGGTAAAGAAAATCAGTTTGTAGGCTTGGTTAGTCTATTTAGACCATTTTTGACCCGACTACTAGCCCTAAGTGTTAAGAAATTGGGCTCACGTTCATTGAGCTGTTATTTACCACAGAAACATCCATCCAATATGAATGCAGAAGCCGGTAATGTTGCCTGAGTCAATCCAGAAATTATTATTCTGTCTTCACGACAAAGGTCACTGCATTTATTAGGGAGATACACAAGGTTTCTGACAAATAACTGTGGGCTCATATTGTCACTGTGAAATAGAGAGTCTAAACATCTAATTTCTCCCCAGGCATTAAACCTAAAATCGAAAAATGTTTCCAGAATATTTTCTCTGAACCCTGGTAATGTTCTGAGCCAGTCCTCCTGAGTGTGTGCTAAAATTCCTAAATGAGGTTGGAGGGCTGGAAGGAGGGGGTGTTTTGAAGGTCTTTAGATGTATGAGGCTATTAAAACTGGTTGTGCGGTTTCTCAGGGCCACTGGAAGAAAGAGACAGGGAGGAAGGGAAGGTCTCAGCAAATCTAGGGAGGCTTATGAAGGGCAGTGGCGTAAGCATGCAGGACACACACCCCGTTCTGAAGGGCGGAGGATATACCACACTCGCTCATAGACGTATATGTGAAGGACAGTGGTGTAGGCAGGTTATTGGTCCTCTGGATGTTTGCCAGTGCTGAGTCTGACATGAAGCTACAGTTATAACAAGTGCACATATCAAGGTCATGCACACACTTCCGCAAATTAACACAGACACAAACTTATTCTCACTTGTTTACACGCATAAACACAGTCACTCTACCTTGTGAGTGGCATATACACAGGCTTTTATTGTTTACAGGATCATCATCCCCTCAGCTCATTGGTCACCGCATGGTGAGAGAACAACTTTCCAGTAGCAGCAGTGAGAGCTAAATAAGGCATCAGTGTATGTGTGTGTGTGTGTGTGTGTGTGTGTCCTGCTTTGACTGATGGGTGAAAGCTGGAAAATGGCCCTCCCTAGGTTAATTGCGATTGTAATTAAATGTCGATTGGTTCTCTGATTATTCTCTGTATATGATTAAGAGTCACACACTGAGGAAGACACAGACACACACAGCTCCATTTTCAGCCTTATATTAGTCTAGATACTGAGCTGAAAATAAAATATATATTACGTCTCATTAAAGCATTCAGAGTCTCGTTTAGATTTTAAACATATGACCAAAGAAGTACCACTTAAGTATTTATACCATCAAAATCACTGAGAGATGCCCTTGCTGGTGTGCAGACTAATCATACTTTTTGAAGTACAGAGCTAAATGTTCATTAGGGAATATTTATATCATAAGTGATATGGCTAATTTGCAACCATTGCATTGTGTTGTTTTAAAAAAAAAAAAAAAAACAGTACCATATGTGCTGCATTTTGCATTAGCCTACTAGCCTGGATCAACAAAATAAATGGTAGCTCTGCAGACCTTACTTTGTTCCACTTGCTTTTCTAAGTTGTGCAATGTTACCAAACAATGTTGTGCTAAAAAAAAAAAAAAAAAAAAAAAGCCAAAGTGCATTTAGTCAAGCTACCAACATATGTCTTAGCAGTTTACAGACTATGAATTATCACATCAGACATACAATAAAACCAGCACATTTTAATGTATACTTTACATTAGCTCTTAAAAAAAATCGAAAGTGTTGTTTAATTTAGAGCTCAAAAAATATAAAAAGGTTTCTCTCCTGCCATAAATGATGCAAAAGCCACATATCCCAGCCTGCACGAATCCTAATGTGCGTCGGTGTTTTTATGTAATTCAGCTGACATTCTGCCTAAAATGCATTGAATTACGGCTGAACAATTGTTACACAGAGTTGGCACAAATAGGAAATTTGAAAAATGTGATGTCAGAATAGATAGATTCTTTCCCATCATAAATGTATAGAAAGCCAAGAATAATTGTGATTATGCAGAGTCAGCCATAACACACACTCACTTCACCGGTCTTTAGTTTGAAGTGTAGTCTACAAATCTGTACGGGAAGCAACAGAGCGGCAGAAAGAAAGCAGCGCTAATTTCTAGCAAAGTGTTTGCTTTAACATCAGGGCCAGAGCTAACCGTTATTTCTTCACCGATTAGACACAAATCAGAACGAATCTAATATGAGCACAACTGTTTCACATTTTCACAGACGTCATGTTTATTGCTGGCTGAAATCATCGCAGTTAGTCTTGTATGTATCTCCAGTGACGACTTGTGAACGAATTTCATGAACAAAAATTGCCTAGACAGCCCCTCAATGTAAAAACAAACATTAGATTTTATGAGAAAAGGATGATATCGTGTCCTCAAGATTTTCCTTGATTAAGACAGTGACACAGTAACACTACTTCTAATGTTATATGCATTCCTACTCCCTAATATTATAATGCATTCAAAATTAATAAAAATTCTGTTTAGCAAGTAACACACTCCTTTTTTTTTTTTTTTTTTTTAAATATACGTGGAATACTTTCCAAATACTTACTTGGATGATTTTATTTTTGGGTATGATTTTGTAAGTAAGAGTGGTTGGTGAAAATGTGTCAGGACACGTTGCCATTTTCAGGGCTGTATTCAGAGTTGAGTTCTGCGCCTGTAGTGAGAAGTCAGTACCGAAAGCGTAATCAGTATTCAGACCTCAGACGTAATTACAGTATAGTGTGTATCCCTGATCAAGTGGTTTAAGTGATCCGATCATCTGAGACCGATGGTAATACCAGGTCTGACCAGGTTCATAGTCTTTCCTCTCTCATTCCCCAAGCAAAGACCCTGCCTTCCCCCCATCCTCAGACAGAGTTATTCATTCTTCCATTCTCACGCCCTGACACAGCAACAATCAACCATCGACTGTAGATTTTTTACTGTGTACTCCATGGTTGGCGATTGATTACGTTGAATCAGCGTGGCCAGTGGGAGAAAGACTTTTGATTGCCTGTTCAAAGAATCAGTGCAGGAGGGGAGAAATTAATTTGTGCAACGCAAGCAAACACTCTCAAAAGGACACAAAGTTTTTTTTGTTTTTTTTTTTCCCCTCAACATCTGCTCATACACTGTAGATAGCGAGCAGAGCATTTCAAGTCCAAGCTAAGAATTTAAGCAGTTTCACTGTGGAGTAAACTGGTTTGTCAGGCTAAGTCCCAACTGTATGCAATAGCCCCAAATAGTTTGTCAAAAGAGTATGTAGTACAGGACCTACAGTATACAGTACCTTGCATAAGTATTCACCCCCTTCCAACTATACCACCTATTGAAATGTTACAACCTGGAACTGAAGTGTGCTTAATTGAGACTTTAACTATATGATTTACACACTATGTCTCAAATTTGAAGCTGGAAAATATTTCTGTTGTGACACAAAGGTTAATTAAGGTTCATTATTTGTTGCTTGCATATGTGTTCACCCTCTGGGTCCATACTTGGTAGAACCACCTGTGGCTGCAAATACAGCTGCAAGTCTTCTGGGATAATTTCTTTCAGCTTTGCACATCTTGATCCTGAAATTTCTGCCCATTCTTCTAGGCAAAATGGCTCAAGCTTGCAGATTGGACAGAAACTGTTGGTGAACACCAAAAACCATTGGTTATTGGTGCTAAACCACTCCAGTGTAGTTTTGGCAGTCTGTTTAGGGTCATTGTCCTGTTGGAACTTGAAGCTCTGCCCCAGTGTAAAAGAGGACTGGCCTGTATCTCGTGCCAGCCCTGACCAGTTTCCCAGTCTCCGCTGATGAAAACATGACACCACCTCCACCATGGGGATGGTGCTGTCAGAATGATTAGCGGTGTTGAGCCCATGCCAAACATAGTGCTTTATGCCAAGGCCAAATTGTTCAATTTAGTTTTTTTTTTTTACCAGACCAGAGAACCTTATTCCACATGTTCTCTAACAAACTCCTAGACCTTCCAGGAACAGTTGTATTTATATTGAGAGCATGCAACACTTTTACTGCAGTTATGTGACTTTTGGTGGTAACTGGTTGGACCACAACTAATGAGTTTTACAACAAATGGGGTAAATACCTATGTTTACCTTTATTAACTTGTATGTTTTTCATTTGTTAAGACTTGGGCAAAATAGATATATTGATTTTTTCCCCAACTTCAATATTATAGGCTATTTTGTGTAGGTTTGTGACATAAAATCCCAATTCAGTCCATTTCAGGTCCAGGTCACAACACTGAAATAATTGGAAAAGTGGGCGAATACACATGCAGGGCACTGCAGTAATTCCCATAATATTCAGTATATAAGTATGCAGTCATAAAATCTTTTTTATGTGATACTAAATCTTCTGGGGCTTCTTGTTTGGTTGGTTTTTTTTAATATACAAATACAGACTGCTGCCACCTCCTGGTGTGGCGAGTTATTTCCCTTCTTGTAGGCACAGAAGGTTCGTGCGTGATGACTAACAACTGGTTCAATCACACCTTTTTGCAGAAGATTTGATACAACAGTGAGTCAATGGAGCACAGCCATCAGATGGTGTTTAATGTTGGCTTGGTGTGTCAGGGCTGTAATACATCCCTTAATTTGGAGGTTTTCAAGTGTAAACTGGCTGTAGCCAGGCATTAACCAGTTATTAGATGACTCCACGTCTCTTCAGGTCAATGAGGAGGTCAAAGTTCAAAGGGCTTTAGAGCAGCTCTAGCTGGTAAGCAGAGTCCAGCAGCTAATGAGATGCTCTGTCTCAATGTCTCACTCTCAACAAGGCAAAGTCCCTCTCAACGCTTCTTTCTCAAAGCTTCTGTCTCCTCACTCTTCATTTCTTTTACACACTCCTTCCAATTATCCCGTTTCAAATGATATAGTCTTTTTTCCAGCCCAGAGAGTTCTCTCATTCTGCTTCTTAATGAAAATGGCCGGCTGAGCTGAAGCACAGGCGCTAATGCACGGACAGACGCTGTGCTCTTATCTGCTTTTCATTACACTGTCCTGTCTCCTAATTAAAGCTGAAGAAGTTTCCATTTGTCTGTCTTTCCTCTCTCTTTCTCTCTGTCCATCCCTGATGCTTCTCCGTCACCTCTTTATTTTCTCCTCTTCTCAGTTTCTCACACTCAATTGACTTGACACACATGCACACAGATGGGGAATTGTGGTGATAAAACTAAAATAACAGCCACCCGATCGACTTCAGAAGACTTTGATTCTAGTTTGCTCTCGGGCTAGTTAGCCATGTTTGTGTCTGGCTTTAAAATGCAGCCACAAGCGAGCGTTTTTAATCAGAGTGAAAGCCCACAATTGTAGCCCCAGGCTAATGAGCCTAGACGAAAATAGCCTATCCATCCATGGCTAGTCAAGAAATAAGCATGCTTTTGTGCCGAGACAGAGCCAGCTTGTTTAATCATCCTCTTTATCTAGTGATAATAGTGCCAGGTGATTTATAGCAGTTGTAATGATGGAGATGTAGTATAAAGGCACATCTGCTTTATTGCTTCTGCTCTATTCAGTCTCATTTTTCCTTCTTTATTTCCCTGATTTTCAGATGGACCCTGAAGCCAGACCAAGGTAAGACAATACAATACAGTGATTTATAATTTTATGTCTGTTTCTTTGACTCTCTTGTGAGCACACATAGCTTGTGATGTGAATGCAAAGTCTTTGATCAGCTGCATAGCATCCAGATTTCTCCTCAGCAAATAAATGCTGACTACAGGGTGCACTGGATCCCCCCCCTTCCCGAGATACAGGCACACACACGCACGTACACACTCACACACACAAATAGAATAATTACTTGCAGTTACTTACCCCAAAAATCAAGCTTTTCCACCTCTTTCTTTTGTACACACACAAACACACAGCTGTAAGTCAGCCTTTATATACATTGTATCCTCAGGCAGCTCTGCTGTGTGTGTGTGTGTGTGTGTGTGTGTGTGTGTGTGTGTGTGTGTGTGTGTGTGTGTGTGTGTGGTAGTAGTAGTAGTAGCAGTAGCAGAGTTGTACTGTGGGTGAAAGGAGATGTGTTCTGTTTGTGTTTGTGTAGTTCAGTGTAGACTGTGTGGTGTGATGCAGTTATATAGATCCAAGAAAACATTTTCTCATTTTCTCAGTATTTTACAGCTCAGCTTGTTCTGCTCTGTTGGCCTGCCTATATTTAGCATAATATTAGCCACACTGGACATTTTCAGGAGTTTTTTTTTTTTTTTTAGAATAACGGCAAAGCTGAACAGTCACCCATCAGCTTCAAGGTAGCAGTTTGTCATTTTCAGAGCCCTCAGCTACATGTGAGGTGAGCTGCAATTGCAAAGAAACATAAACAGACCCCACCCCTGTTGAAACTCTGTGAGCTTTGTGAATCTATTCCATCTGGGGGGTTTGGGGTTAATATATATTTTTGGCACCGAAAAATATAAACAGAAGCTTGAACTGAAGACGCAAGCCAGATCTATTGTATGAGACGAAAGTAAATGACGGGTTTTTTTTAAACATATCTTTAAAATGATTTAATTAGAACCAGTGTTGAACATTTTTTAACATTAGAAGCTGCACCTTAGCATTAAAGAGACACTTGAGGGTGAGGCTGATGTACATAAAATCTACTTTAAACTCTATATAAATCTCACTCTTTCTGCCTTTACAAGTCTCTCTAGAGCAAGGATTATGAACTGGCAGACCGTGGCCCAAGCAAAGTATTTCAGTGGACTGAACCGAGTACTTGGGGGAAAAAAAATACTGTAGCAGTTCTCATAGACATATGACAAAAATAATTCCATCACTCTAGTTTTCAAGACATGAGCCATCACAGCTTCTGAGTGGTTTATCCAAACATACATTAGCTGAAGGTAGCTCATCAGACCAGAGACTAGCTACATGGCTAGAGACTTTATGTCAAAAAGGGGAGAGTTTTCACAGATTTTTCTTTCTTTTTTTTTTTTTTTTTTTTTTAAAGTTGAATGGTCAGAGATGTTTATTCTTTTGGAGTTAAGTTCAAAACAGACATCGTATCTGTTCAGAGACTGTGGCACTATTTAAAAGTGATATTGTCAAGCACCATTATGAAATGAAACTATTTCCAATTGTCTTATTTACAGCCATGTACTAATTACTGATGGGTAAGTATTAAAAGGTCACTGTTCACAAATTTAGTAGAATAAACCTATTCTAGGGGCTGTGATATAGACGCCGTCTCATGATAGTTCTGGTCATAATCATTTTACAGTCCTGTTTTATAGAAGATGAACCTGAACGTTTGTAAAGCAATGAGTGTTAATATCAATAACACCAGCATAGTGCTCTAACAAAAGGCATAAACATGCATTTAGGCTCCTCGAGTGGGAGCAAATTCAGAGTTTAATTTGGTATCGACTTTCCTCAGTTATCATCATGAGATCACTTAGCTCATGTCCTTGGATAAGGTCAATATGACTACACACACACACACTCGCATGCACGCACACACACACACACACACACACACACACAGAGTGGTCTCAAATTATTTTTTTTTCACTAGCGTATAGTGAGAGTGGCTCAGGCTATCTGATAACCATCCATATAAACCATTATCGACTCATAGCTGGATGGATGGAGAGGGGAGGGAAAGAGAGGCAAAAGAGAAGATGAGAGAAGGGGGTAAGGATAGAAAATGAGGCGGGGGGTATTTGGGTCCCGGGAGAGGTGAGATGAAGATGATGATGATGACGATGAGGGAAAAAGACAGGAAGGATTAGACAGAAAAGCAATAATAGTGCATTTTTTAAAAATAGGCAAACAAGTTACAGGTACAACTTACGTGATGATGTGATGTGTATGATGGGTATGTGATGGTTACCATGACGATATTAAAGGCAACTGCATCATCGTTATGGTGTTGGTGGGTGATGACACTACTGTTAAGATGGAAAGAGTTTTGGGTTCCTTTGTTTAGTCGGCTGCTTATAATGTTTAATCATCCAGCTTATAATGGCTGCAACTGTCGAAAGGGCTTGATGATGATGGGATCTTAGATTAAATTTTGGCACCCATATGACTCTGAAAATGAATCTTGGTTTTTGCACGCTTTCAATGTAATTGTGCTGTGGTTGTTTTCGAGAAATTTAATGTTGATCCAGGTTGAGGTCTGTGAATTTTGGTGCCAAAAAAACCTGAAAACTGCAGCCTTTAGTACTGAAATGAATAGTATAAGCACCAGTTAACTTCCAGTTAAAGCTAAGACATTAATCCATTGTGTGTGAGTAATCAGTAGTGTTATAACCTGTACTAAAATTTCACACACAGAGTTCATAGATACTAATTCATTTACAGATAGAAGTGTATACACACATGTACACACAGCAACCCACATATACAACTGTGAGCATCACAAGAGAAATAGAAAAGTTATAAAAGCTGTCTCCAGACTGATCATGTGGATCTAATCTTTTAATTACAGTTCCTCTGAGGAACTCAGTCGTGTGTTTACTGTGCAGCTGTGTGTGGGTGTACAATTGTGTATTTGTGCTTCTGTGAACTGATCATCAGAACACAGTATATAGGACAGAAATGTAGACTGGGTTGCATATGCATACTTCTGGGCAAAATGAATCTTCTCATTTTCTCCTCTCCTATTGATTAAATCTGTCTGATTCTATCCAAATATCCAAAAATGCGCTTTTGGTGCTCTCACTTCCTGACACACACACACAGACATACACATATCTACTTAGATGCACGCTCACACAGCCCATCCGAAGAGGCATTGATCCCATTTCAGATACTCATCCGTCCACTACTCTAAGATGATCATTCAGGGCCTATGTTTTGTCCTCACTGTAGTAGACAAAGGCTGGAGGTGATGTGTGTGGTGTAGTGTTACAGATCAATACTGAAGGGGATGATGGGAATGGAGACGGTGCGTGTATTTCACATCCCCCGGGAGTTCAGGGACCCTAAAAGCCAAGGATTGGCTCGAGTTACATGAAAAGAGGGAGAGAACAGGGAGGACGATGAGTATCCCCTAAATGTTAAGATTGAGAGGGAGACCAAAGAAGATTACCAAGAAACTCGACACACAGACATTAATGTTGAGTTTATTTTTACTGTTTCATAGGGCTTTGAGTAAGGTATGCTGTTACAGGAAAATAGTCAATGGCTGCTTGCTGTGGAGTGACGTAATACATAGCAGAGTTACGACCCCAAAGTTGATTATTTTCCAATAAAAGCACATCCCAAGTTGTTGCATTGCACTTACACCACTTATTGCATTTTTATAGTTTCGTATTCAGACACGTCATACTTTTAACTGTTTATAGTTTCGTTACTTTCTGTTATCGCTTACGTTATAGCAGCTATAAACAGCCACTCCCTCAACAGCTCCTCTTTTTCTATCTCTCTTGAAGTTAATAAGACAAAAAAAAAAAATGCAGCCTGTCATGTTGTTGTATTAAGTCTTTCCCATGGTGCTATATAATAAATACAGTGTACTTGAGTATATAGTGCCTGATTTTTTTTTTTTATTGTAATTGCAAAGTGAAACAATGAATGCCAGTGTCAAATTACTGTGTGGTACCAGACACAGGAACAAGTACAGATTTTAAATTTTCAATTTTTTTTGCTCCTAAATAGCATTCAGGATTTGACGTTATTCTTGCTCAGTGTATTGGCCTTTCAGCAGAACTGAAACCATGTGTACCAAACAAAGGCTGCTATTTTCAGGAGTTAAAGGAAAAGCACAGGCCATTCTCTTCTCCAACAGAGCTCTCCTTCAGCTCTTGACACTATTGTGGTCATGTGGACCATGGCGGTGTCGCTTCCAGCAGCGTAAGAGTAGTTATTTTGGTCTACTGTGCATCATCTGAGCTGAGCAGATGCAAGAAATTCTGTCGCCCAATGCTGAAGTTTTCCTGGGGGTATTACCATTTTATTAGCAATTTGTCAGCGAATAGCCGCTTAGTCTCCAGAGCCTCCTGTCTCCTCCTGATGGAGCATTAGCAAGTAGAAAGTTTTGTGTTTGTTGCTTAAAATGTGCTTCAAATAGGTAACGTTTAGATAAGACAAAGAACATCTGCACCTTTCCACTGTGTCCATGGCAAAGGTCAGGAATTTGCCCACAGCGCTGAAGCATTCACGCACGCTCAGTGTACAGAAATATGCGTGGATGAGTGCGAGTGAGTGAGTGCGTGTTTGAGATTCAGTATGCATCGGGCATGTAAATGCATGGCATGGCTGCACTGCAAATGGAAGCAGACGAACCATATTAATCATGCAGTGTAATCACTGTAATGTGATAACGAGCTACAGCAATCTGACACTTCTCATTACCACAGTGGTGCTTCGCTCTTTTTCTCTGTCTCCCTCGCTCCCTGACATGATGGCACGTATGCAGGCGAACACATATTCACTTTTTTCTTTTCATTTCTCAAAAACTGTACCAGCATAAACAAAGTTTTATGGCAAACAGCACAATGAGGAATATGTTGTTCAATGTCTGGTCATATTCAATGCAGTCGTAACAGCGGTGCGTACAGTGTGATTTTCTTTTCGGCAGATTTTTCTTAGATGAAATCATTTCGTCTTTTCACATAATAAATCAGCTGCAACCCTAAACTTGGTTAGCCACAGTAATGATCAGACAAAACAAAGCTACATTTGCACGCTGTACTAATGATGCCATTGCCTCTACTGCCATCACTGTGTCAGTTCCAGTTTGTCTCAATTTGTTGATGAACCAGCAGCCAGTTTGAGCATAAGTCAGGGTGTCGAGTCAGTAGTCATTTTAGAACTAGTGTGGTTTAGAATTTTGCCTGTACCTCAGACGCGTTAAGGTATCTCATAACTGGTAGATTGTAAAATGTACGTCGATCAAAGCTTTGTTGCACAGAGTCACGTATGTCACCATCGCCAGCCAATCAGAAACATGATCTGCCATATAAACAGGAAATATCGCATCCGTGATTGAGACACAGGGAAGAAGTTAGCATCTGTCTTCCTTACGGTAATATTTTGCGTCAAGCTGGAGAAATCCGAATGGACTGTGCTTTACAATAAATTAGTGACTCCGATTATTCAGCGCTTGCATTTGTACGTCACGCACTTCTCACGCAACATCAGCATTTTAGTAACGAACCATATCAGCGCAAGATAACAACAGCTTCTATCTTAATCTGCGTTTGAAGATGCTGAGCGACTGAATAAATTATAACATTGCATTAACTGTAACTGATATTTTGCGGTGTACCTTGCCGATAATACCGGTCTCGTGGATGACATTTTATCACTTCGGGGCACGTTACACTGCTAGATATAAAAATAACATAACTGTAGTTTGTCCTATGATCCGTTACATTTATATGTGCTGTTAGAAGCAGTATTTTTTATTTCAACGAGGTGGCCATGATGGTGACCATAGACCACAAAAATATTTCCAGCATACAGAAATCCTGACAAAACACAACGCAAACCAAAAAAAAAAAAGCATTTATATTCAGTAAACATGCTGCACTTTAAACAGAATTATCAGGTAGTTTTGTTTATGGTAAGTGTAGCATCTACTACGGCTAGCTGTAAGTTTTAAAGCAATGCTAAAACTATACTACTTGGTGCAACAGTTAATTTTATGTTAATCCGTAGCCATTTCAGCTCAGTCTAGGCTTTGATAGGGCTTGTGTTCTCTTGGTGCAACCATATTTGGGATAAATTCACATATTTTCAATATATTTTTTGTGAATCCATCTATTTCTGTAAAGCTGGTTTGTGACAATGTCCATTGTTAAAAGCGCTATACAAATAGAATTGCGTTGAATTGAAGCTGCTGAACCCCAGGCTCCGTTGGCTCTTAATTGGGCAGGTACTTGTTTTTGGATGTGCAGTGGAAAAACCCTGTGTCTCTGCCAGCATAAGGGTCTCGCTGTCACTCCTGCAGCTGGTGTGTGTTGCTCAGGTGGCCAGCAGATGAACTACAGTGATAAGGAGCTCACAAGTGTTCAGAACACACAGACCGAAATGCATCATGTCACTCCTCTGGTTTGCTTTGCTTTTTCCTTTGACTGTTTTCCTAAACGTATCCCACTGCTGGTTAAATTCTACCCATTTTATGGTCGTGCATCAGTCATGAATCTTATTCATGTTTTAAAGGGAATATATGAATCTAAATGACATCATAACCCACCCTGTGTGAGAGGAGTGTGAGGAGAGAACGCCTCTGAACATATTTTTCATCCATTTTGTGTAATTAAGGTCTTAAAACTGCTTCTCTTAAAGATATTGGCAGTGTGACTTTGCACCATGGTTTGATGATGACCATGTGACCATCCATCTCTATGTAAAAAGGGGGTTGTGTGTGTGTGTGTGTGTGTGTGTGTGTGTGTGTGTGTGTGTGTGTGTGTGTGTGTGTGTGTTTGGGGGGGGAGGTAAAGGCCTACACGATAATGGCTATGATGTTGATTGCAATTATTTTGCTCAATATTGAAATAATGATTATTTATCACAACTATTCAGCCAGTAAATAAACAAAACAGTTGCACTTTTATCGTGTCATTTTATCCAATTTAATAATAAATCTCTGAGATTTATCCAAACTAAAAAAAGTAAAAATAAACTAGTCATGCAAGAACACATGGCACCAAACAGTGAAAGCTGTAAGGGAGAGCTTGTGATTTAATTCAATCAAAATGAATTAAAAACTATTTGTAATTTTATGAGTCACACTAATATAAATTACGTCCGTTATGATGAATTAACAGTGGAAGCCAAAACTCATGATCACTATTAAAATATGATTCATTGTGCAGCATTGGTACGGTTGTTTGTGAGAACACACACTATGCCAGAGGCTGGAAAGCTATTCAGTTTCCCTTAGTAAAATATTAAAAAAGTCTCCCACAGTGGAGACTTACTGCACACACCCTCTATTCTCAGAGCAGGGTGGCTGTGTGTGTGTGTGTGTGTGTGTGTGTGTGTGTGTGTGTGTGTGTGTGTGTGTGTGTGTGTGTGTGTGTGTGTGTGTGTGTGTGCGTGAGTGTGTGTGTGTGCGCGCGTGAGTGTGGGTATGTGGGTGTCTGCACATGCTAGCAGAATCAATATGCAGTCTGAATAATTTACGCTCTTCCACATGCTCTCTTTCATCCACTCTTCCTTTCCCTGTCTTTGTCTTTCACACTCACACTTTCAGTAACACCCACACTCACACACGAACCCACCTCTCCACCACACACACACACACACACCTTTTTCCTACACTATATATATAGACGTAGCTGAATGATAAGTAAATAAACTTTATTGATGGCCAGTATTATTACACTAAAAGAAAGATGGCCGTAATAGATATGAGCTTGAAGTCGATGGGCTTACATGTTTTTCCCCAGTCACCCTCAGGTCTTAGCCTAATGGTATGTTTTAGCTTCCCTAAAATCCAATTTATGATATGAAAATCTAATTGTGCTCTGACATCTCAGTCAATAGCCATCTCAGTATCATGCAGTGTCCCCATAGAAACCGAGCCCCTCGGTGTACCCATCCTTGCTGTTTGCTATTTTAAAACGTGCCATGAAAACGATGTCGTGGATTTGAAAATTAAATCTTTGCAGATAGCTCCTTGTGAATAAAAAAAAGGATTAGCAGGTGAACATGTAACAGGTATAAAATGATTATTCTGTATCTCTGAAGCACCACATCGGGGAGGAGAATGTGAATCCTTAAGCTTCCTCCGAGTTTTTATTGCCTATTTTCCACTGCGGTGCTCGCACTATCTGAAGTGAGTTTAGACTCATGACCTTTCCATATGATCAAGCACCATGCAGTGGTTTGTCCCTCACTGGCCTGCATGCTGCCATGCCAGCATTTTCAGCGTTCCCATGCGTCTTGGTAAACCTGAAATTTTAAAGACTCGTTTGCTAGTTGTGGGAAATACTTGAACACTTGAACTTGAATGGATAAAATGTCCAAAAATAATCAGTGACGTTGTGGTAAAATGTAATGTTTGCCTGTTAATCCACAGAGATTACAGAGATTAAGAGGAGATTGGTGTTCCATTTCATTCTCTGTTAATAGGCCTAACTGTTATAGTGTGTAGATTCTAACGTGAAGAGATGATATATTGTATATTCTATTATATTGTATATTGTATCTTCTATATTGGAGCACCAAGTCGAGGATACATGATGAACCCGGGTTAACATGGATTGCTCTAAAGTCTTTGAATCTGAAGCATTTTTATTGGTCACTCAACAAAGGGAGGGTCACTATTTATAGATGTTGTCATCCATCAGAGCCAGTCTACATAAGTGTTTATTTTACTAAGAGAATCCCATGGAGAAACTGGAATTCTGACCAAATTTGGGAATTTTTCGTAGATTATTTGGTCGAAAACTAAAGTAGTATATTCTAACATATTCTACTTTGATATCTGGCATGTTCTTTGGTGGAAAAGATCAATTTAAACTGGTTTAAGCTTGACGATATTTTAAACATAGATTACTCTTATAGCCTATATATGTGTTTGTGTTTCAGTCAGTCATTAAAGGGCTTAAGGGCTTGTATTTTGAATCAATGAGAAAAAAACAGCTGCTATGTATAAGTTGTGCAAAATACTCTGGAAAATCACTCAGCGTCATGGTGCATCTAGAGTCTATCCAAGAAGCACTGGGTACGATGTGGGGACGCATACATTCACACCTATGTTTTGGGAGATGGGAGGAAACCAGAGAACCCAGAGAAAACCCACAAGGAGAACATGCACAGACATAACCCCAACCCATGTGAGTTGACAGCACTGATTTCTTAAAAAGAGTGAGATTGTTCTTGGATCTTGAGCAGACTTACAGGGGCCTGAGAAGAGCATGTGAGCCACTGGTGTGTCTGTCTGTGGGTAAACAAGGATGAAGGGAATCAAGGCGATTGAAGCAGAAGGAGGTATACAAAACCATTTCTCCATGTTTCAGTACTGTGTACATGCCTGTGTGTGCATAACATAATGTAAAGACAAGGATAACTGGTGTAAAGACTAATGGTTACTCTTCATTTGCCTGTCAAGGTGTTTTGGGTTTCTGTGTGTGTGTATGCGTGTGTGTTTGTGGTTTGGTTGTGATACTCCTGGCAGTGAAAGTGTAGATAGATGATGTAAAAAAAATCCATCCAGAAAGACAACAGTTCAAATATTGATGTGCCCCTTCAGGAGGTTTGCTTCCTGAATAAGAGTTCGGTATGGCGAGTGGGTCGCAAAGCAGAGCACAGGCAAAGAGGCTTAATGCAAATGTGAGCATGCGCTTGCTTTATCAGAGTCTAAAATACACACTTTAACTTACACAACAGTAACAGGTTTATCTCTGACAGCAAGGTGCTCCGTTTCCTTTATTTTTCTATATTCATAGTGCTGTGTGCTGTGTGCACTCCAACATCAACCTGACTGTGTACAGAACATACACACAGCTGTTGTCTGTAACTACTGAACAGAAGATTAGATAAAACTGTGGCAGTCTGATATATGCAGGAATTTATGCCACAGTGCTGCTGAATTCTTGATTGTGATTGGTCAGAAGTTGTCGATTCATTTTTCTATGAAAGCAATTCTGACAGTAGTGCCAGTTTTATTTTTGTCTCATTAACTTCAAGCAATAGAAAAAAGAGAGGCTGGTGAAGGTGTTTATAGCTGCTATAATGTAACAGCATGTCCAATTATGTTTTATCCCTTACACAATATATTGCTATACATGTACAATCAGCTCCAGAAGTATTGGCGCCCTTGGTAAAACCATCATCATATAATCAACATTTCTAGCTTGTAGCTGCCATTATTCATATAACGTATAGCACAGCATTACAAGCATTACTCTTCAAGCATAATTAAAGGTGTAAAAAAAAAAATCTAGCTTTCCCACAATTCTGGTTTTTCTTTTTGTAAAACTTACCTTCCTCCATCTGCTGAGGCTGTATGAGTTTCAGAACTAAGCCCAAAATAGAATTGTGAGCTGGGACTCACTGGGCTGTATTGCTTGAGTGCTGTATGAAGCTAAAGAGGCTGTAAATGAACTCTAGCAGGTTTTGTTTATCATCTGCATCAGTGATGTCAGGTAAAGGATTCCTGCTGGTAGAGTTAGCTGTGTTTCAGTGGATAGTCACTACACAGTGTGTATATTACTGGGTACTGTGTTCAATTTTGTGCTAGCGCTGATCTCTCACCTTTACATGTTCTACAGCGCAACAGAAGGAGTAAAACCATTTTTAAGGCAAGCCTGTCACATTGCATCTCCGGGGGGGGGGGGGTTCTTGGGGAAGGGGAGGGATGTCCCTCTGTCTCCACACCATAGCTTGTGAAATGGGCTTTGCAGTGCGACGACAGACTGAGTCGAATTACCTCAGCATTTTGTTCCGCTGAAGGTAAAGCCATATTGGATTCCATTATCTGTTGATTTGATTTATGTCTGTTTTTACCACCTTACCGATGTGGCTCACATTAGAGTGCTGCTCTTACAGCCTCGGATGGTATTAGGGAGTGAGTCAGTCAAGAGAGACCTATCTTCCAGAAGTGTGTGTCTTCCGAACAGGTGGCTCAGGACAGATGTGTAAAGAATTCATTAATGAGTTATCGAAGAATGTGTTTGTACGGCTCATAAAGTACTTGTGTATAATACTCAGTGTAACATTACTGGTAAAGGTTATGTGTTTATATGGATCAGGCTTTGTGTTAGCTGTAAAAGCAATGCACACAGGGAGTACAGAAGTACACAGAAAGAACTGAGAAAAACACATTTTGCTCCACATCAGGCATGATTTATGATTCACACACAGAGCACGGCTGCAGATCCTGTGTGTGTGGAGTGTGTGGGGATATGGACAAACCCTCTTTCTACCAACGCTGTGCTTGATCATGGAACCAACAAACCTGTTAACGAACAAGCCCACATTTCTACCAGTTTACGAACCAAACCATTAAGCAATCAGATGTGGGACTTTCTTAATTCACCCTGTAAAATAAGTACAAACATGAGAACCTGTAGTCAAGTGCATTCTCCTGGGACAAATTTTGGGTGGGAAACGCATTTTTAATTTATAGCAACAAGACATCTAGTGTCAGGTTCACAGATGTTGAAATTACCATTACCACTTCCTTACCATTTTTCCTTTATAACAGCCGCCAACTTCTTTCATATCCTCTGAGCAGATTTCTAGCACCTCTCAGTTGTTTTTCACACCCTCGTTCTTCCTGACATGTCAGTTCTAACCCTGCCAGTTTGTTTAGCCAGTATTTTCCCCATAGTTTCATTATTAGTGATATAGCCCCTGTTTAGACACTTTGTTATTTCTTTGATTTAATTTGTCACCCTGTTTATTTTAGTTTGTAGCTTCTGAAAATAAAAGTCATTATTTTTTAGCAACGTATTCATTCATTCAGCTTCAGTAAGAGCAATATCCTGGTCAGGGTCACTGTGGATTCAGAGTCTGTCCTGGGAACACTGGACTAGAGGTGGGAATACCCCCTGAATTGGATGCCAGTCAATCGCAGGGCACCATGTACACACACACACACACACACACACACACACATTCAATCCTAGGGGTAATTTTGTGTAGCCAATCCACCTATCTGGTGCTCAGGATCAAACTGGGAACCTTGTAACTGTGAGGTGGAGTTTGCTGCAATTTCCATAGTGTCGAAAGGATGCCATACCGAAGCCCACAACCAAATCTTATTTCCAGACAAGCAGTTTTTATTGATGAAACCCAGCTGATGTTGATTTCGGGCCTTACTCTGTGGAACAGCATGGAACCGTTCCAGGAAAAGGGCTTATATGTGTGAATCAATTAATGAGATTCTCTCTCTCTTTGTGAAGTGTCAGTGTTGAGGCAGAAAGGAAAACTATCAGGACGAGCTCACTCCATCTTGTACATGGTCCTGCCTCAGTGCTTTGCTCACACTAACTCACACACTTGCTCACAAAGAAGGGCTCTGGCTTTGTGCAGGACACACAAACTTACCTTAGTGTGTGTATACAGCATAGAAGCACTCCCAGTTTTCATAATACACAGGAAAGCAAAGCACAAATCCAGGCTTCCTGAGAAATAATCCTGATGTACACTGTCGAGAGCTGCAGCCCATTTCATAGTGGAGTGAGCTGAACACTGTCATGTACATGCTTAATTTAACAACACTCCTCTACACACGTCACCATCCCAGCTATGATTTATGGGATGCCTGTGCTCTGGGCACCACCTACCTTCTCATCAGTATTCAGATAGAGAAAGCTCACATACAAACACACGAGACCTTAAATGGGATCAGAGGACACACAGGCAGCATGTAATTACAGCAGAGAGAGTGAGAGAGAGAAATAAAGCTTAAAGTTGCGCATCGTATCCTCTGCCTACTTGCACAGACATGAACATTTCCTTTGTTTTTTTTTTTTTTCCTCCTTATAAAGCTATGACTTGATCTATGCATCTATATTATCTCTAATTTATCATTCCTCACATTCCCCCCCTGCATACCCGTTCTTACCTGTCTGTATGTTTTGAGTTACAAGCCCTAGCTATTTATATGCTTACTCTGGAGCTGTTTTGCTCATTTTGACTGAAAGCCAACCTTGCTTCCTCAAAGTCGTAACGAAGCAGTTGAGGGAATAGTGCGTGACCAGACAGGCAATATTTGGCATTTTACTCTCTGACAGATTTGGTTCTTGCCTCAAGCAATGATGAGATGTAGGATCGAGGAATATTACCTCAAGGATTTGGCTGGCTTTAATGACAAATGTTTTAAAAGATGCATCAGTGCACATAAAACTTTATTAGTCAAGGAGCCTCTGACGAAGACTGTCAGTCTTTAGCTAAGCTCCATTGGACTGTACAGGCCACAGTGCCTCCCTTATTGCACTCTAAAAGCTGCAGGGTGTCGCCTGGACAGAATAATAATTGCAGTAACCAGAAGGCTAGAAAGTACCCCTGAAATAAAGAAAAATGTCACATGTAAATTACGTCCTTTTAGATTTGTAACTGGGCAAACTTAGATAACAACTGTGCATATTTCAGTATGAGCTCATGAAATACACTCAACAGATTGAAGCCGATCATATCTGAAATGCAGCAGCTTCAAATCATCTTGTCTGATATGCAGATTATTAAGGATGACATACTACACGGAAAGATTTACACCCGGACGAGCAAGCTAAGCTGGCTAACTTGGCTTGTGTTAGTAATGAGCAAAACAGTTCTGATTGTTATGGACAGCACAAGACTCTGATATTGAAATTCTGTCATTGTGCAAAAAAAAAAAAAAGTGCATGCTAGTTTACTAGCAATTAGCTAGTCATTTAGCAAACATAACCACTAATTTAACACTAATATTAGTTATGGTGTGTTTTGACAGGTTTGGCTGTTGTTAAATAAATCCTGACTGATTGTGACATCCAATCAAAGCCTTCCTGTGCCAAATACATGTTAGTAAGCTAACCTGCTGTTAGTTAGCTAAGCTGGCTACACTCAACTACTACTACAACTACTGCTCAACACTAATATTAGTTGTGGTGTGTTTTAACAGGTTTAGCTATTTGCAAATAAATCATTTTTTTCCCCATGTCATACAGCCCTATAGTGACTACTCTTTTGCTTTTCAGTAGAGAGTGTCGATGCTGTAATTGAGTACTTTTCGAAAATATGGCTACATCTAACTAAGCTTAGGAGTTTAGTTAGTGCTGGATGACTAGTGACTGCCTTCTAGGTTAACTAGCGATACTGTAGGTAGTACAGTTACAGTCATTATGGAATTTACACACCTGTACCCGCACGGACAGATGTGCAGTCACACCCTCACGCCTTCATTTGTGCTGAGTCAGAACACGTCGTATATTTTCTCATGTCCTCAATGCCGTCCTTAAGGACCACCACCAAGCAGCGAGTCCAAATTTACAGTCATCATTACCTGACTCAGGTATGCTGGGAGTTAGGAAAAAGCCAACCATTTGCAGAAATGTGCATTGACTGGGGATCTTTGACGACTAAATTGGAAACCTCAGCATGTTATGTAAACTACTTCCCCCCTCTCTCTCTGTCTTTGTCTTTGTCTGAGTTTTGTGGTATTCTTAGAGTAGCTCTGAGGGGGAAAATGCACTATTTTCGAGAGGGCATCATTTGGACACAGTTCAAGGCAGTTTCTCAAAGATAAGACCGAATGTTTTTAGATCTGCTATGAAGCCAAATTATCAAGCTAAATTTAAACAGCTATGTGTCCAAATACCCCATTAGGCACTGCGTATTTTTACGAGGCCATTTCCGTAGTTTTTCCAATGGGATAGTTGCTTTAATATTATTACGAACGTATATTCCATTTTATAAGACTGTTAGAGCACTAAAGTTGGAAAATAATGGCCAGCCCAAATTGATGATCGCAACTTCAGAATATCCAGTCAGCAGGATTACTCTCACTGGAATGTAGAAAGCATTCATCTGCTAAATCTAAGTCAGAACATTGTGTAACCCATCACGCTCAGATTACCCATGTGTCCTTTCTGCGTAGGTGCTGCTTATTGTGCGTCTGCGATCATATTTTTCATCACATTAGAAGGCACATACAGTGCTTTAGATAAAAGATATTCATCCTCTTGATCTAGCTTTTGCATATAGGTCCTTGGTTTTCATCATTTTGTTTGTTTAGGTGTGTTCTCCAACGAACTCTGGGATCTTCCGGGAACAGGTGTATTGGGATCAAGTGACTTTAATTACATGCAGATGGACTTCAGATCCCATTCCAACTAAATATTTAACTGATATATTACTTATTACTTATAAATGAGTTATTAGTAAGTAATTTTATTGCTTTTTTCTCCTCACTTCCACACAATATTATGGGCTAGTTTGTGTAGATTCACGATATATGATCAAAATTAAATGTGGAAAAGGGATGAATACTTATGAAATTGATAGTGGGCCAGTCTAAGTATTTGCAGTGCACATTCTACATTTGTGTTCTCATCATCTTGGCTGAGCCACCTCTCCTATACTGTGTGATCCCTTGCTTCTTCCCATCCACATCCACACATTCACCCAAGCATAATTGCTATTTAATTGGACTTTAATGACTCCGGAGAAACTACAAGGCGAGCAAAAAGCAACAGGTGGCAGCGGCAATGCGTTCTATCACTGTAGTGTAATTGTTTATTGCCCTGAAGATCTTGATGAAAAATGTCTTCAGGCGGTTGAACCACGTGGACCCTTGTTCGATGAGCTCTCGTCTCTCACAACCATCCTATACAGCCGTCACCCATTTGGCGAGCATTTGGTCCTATTTTCCGTTCACACTGTAATTAATGATCTATTCATTATCAGGGCCCGACATAAGCGGCCGACTCACTCCGAAATTGATTCCTCGATTACCCCAGTGGCAACAACAGGGATTGTAAACTTGCTAAATGAGCCTGTGTAAGATTGACTGCTTTGGGCTTTGGTGTTATCCTTATTGCTTTTTTTTTTTTTTTTTTTTAATTTCCTCAGACGTGTAACACAGAAAAATGTTTTGTGATTGGTGGTGAATTGCCTCCAGATATCGCATGTCCATCTTATCTGGAAATAATGCAATGCTGTGCTAATTATTCCGCAGCGCAGGTGTGAAATTGCTACATACGGATTTAAAACCGGCTGTCAGAAGCGAAGCTGAAACAGTTCAATGAATATGGAGGTGTCATTTATTATTTTGAGGCCCAAAACTGTCTTGAATATTTCAAAGCAGTTAATTTTAGTTGCTCGCAGTCAGTTCTTTAACCTGTTCATCACCAAACTGGAATATGTACAACTTCCATATCTGTCTGTTCTTTTAATGGTCTAAACAACAAATCATTGGTCAGGAAATTAGCAAGAATTAAACAAACAGATAAAGGAAGTTAGTATGGGAAGCTTTTCCCTTAGATTTTTTTAAAAATGTTTAAGTCTTGTGGCCCTTGATGGGCTGCATCAGGTGTGGCAGATAACCAAATAATGACTAATCTTTTAAGAAAGAAAATCCCAGAAGATATTTCTGGAAAATTTTGTATACCCAGTGTTAGTTTGAATTTTGCATCAAACATTTTAATCATATCATGATTTTACCTTTGCGTACAAGAAGATTACATAAGTGAATTTTCCCGTTTCTAGCTTTTCCCCCAAACAGTCGATCAATGCACTGACACAACACTTTCTGTCAAGGTATATGGAATGTGTTTTGACTTCATTAATGTGAAAAAAAATCTGTCAGTGTATTTTTGACTTAGCTAACATTAGACAAGTATATAGTTAACATCAGTTAAATATATTTATTAGGGATGACGCTGAAAAATCTTGGCCAGAAATAGTGCCAAATGGCAGTATGTAGTGTAAAATGTAACATATTACATATATAATTTTAATGGTAAGGAGAATTAGAAAAATGCTACTTGCACTCATCAGATGCATTCAAACAGCGCAGTCATGCCTGTCACAGTAGAAACTGGGGTGCGCATATATACAAGGTTTTACAGTAACCGTATGTCAGCTTGACACACATGTGGTTAGTCAGCCAATCCATGTTTAGTGTCCAGCATCTGCGTCTTTACTCTTGCAGTGGTTCTATGAGGCTAATGTAGTTAAGTATTGGAAAGTCTGTCTCACCCAAAATCTGCAGACAGTTCCTACGTACTTAAGACATCGTCATGTAGTTTAGGACACAGCATGGTTTGGTTTCATTGCTATGGCAATGAAGTTATTAGTCATTGCCAATTCCCACCCACTAGCTAGTTCTTCCCTTCTCAGTAGCTAGTGAGAGTGAGGACTAATTCCTCCGAGACATTCGAAGCCAGTCATCTCATCTTTTAAAACTGCTGCTCTTGATGAATCGGAGCGTAGCTGGACAGACAGAGAGGAAAGCATTATCTGCCCTCTTCTGTATACTTGAGCTTACAGACACCCACGATTGGCTAGCATCACTCTGATTTACAGGGGAGAGAGCACGGCAAGTTTTGCTCTCTTAGCCTCCCGATAGCGACGGATGGCAGTGGCATCACCGAGATTAGAAATCTCAATCTCCTGACAATAGGGCTTCGGGAATGCTTCAGGAGCCGTAAAGAAGGAAGTTATGTGGTGATGATACAGTTCCATGTATTTATGGGAAAGATTTGCTGTGAGATACTGTTCCATTACTTGTAAGCTATCTCAGCTGCATAGGCCCCATACAAGTGCAAATCTAAAGAAGCAGAGGTCTGGCACTACACACTTCTTGTCTGATCAATTCCATTTGAATTGAAGTACATTACACTGAATTATCCCTTTAAGTGCATTTAACAGCTGTGAGCCTGGATTTGTGTCCACTTGTGTTGTAATTTTTTCCTTGGTTTGTTTCTTTGTTTGTTTGTTTGTTTTTTTTTTCACTATTTTCAGTATAACTTACCCTCACTACTTCTCTCTCTTTCCTCTTCTGTCTCTTTGTATCGCATTTTTGTGCTTCTGCATTTGCGTCAAGCTCATCTTGCTGGATTGTGAGTGAGGGACGCAGAGGGAATTATGTCAGCAGGAGATGAGTGGCTGCATGTGATATCAGCCTCCTCAGATATAGACGGCGTGGTGTTGTTCTTTTCTGGAGACCTGCTTTGCTGGTTTTATTAATCTGTCACTTCTTCTCGCTCTGCCTGTTTCAAAGCCTGCAGCATGCATATAGAGAATGGCACGAATTCACACTTATAAAAGTGTCTGGCTTGAAACAGATTGGACAGCTGTGGTGATGTGAATCTGAGACCCTGCTTCCTAACTTAAGGTCAGGATTATGCAGGGACACTGCTTTTAGAGCTGGGGAGATGGAGCCGAACATGGTAATAGATCTGAGTGAATGAGGGCAGCAGTCCAAGAACCGTTTGTGTTGTAAATTATTCAATAGACTGAGTCTTGAACTAAAGACACTACTTTTTGAATCTATTCTTATCTTCTAGTCTGTTCTTTTCCCTCCACTAGAAAACTGCATCTTATTATTGGCATTTGCACTGCCTTCTACTTCATATTACATCAGCCTTGCTGAATCCATTTCCTCTGTATGCAAAGTACTTCCTCTGCATTTGTTATCCTTTTCTGTGTGCTTTTTCGCCTGCTCTCTTTTCTCCTACCAGCATTCCCCTGCTGAATCTCTGAGCTGCAGCAGCACAATCAGGCGTAGAGTCTGGGGACTGCTCAGAGCCTCCCAGCTGCCGTAACACGTTAGATGAAATCTAAATTACAGACCTCCAGCGAAGGCCTGCCACATAAACGAAGGAGATTATATGGAGAAGTGCACATCAGAGAGAGAGAGAGAGAGAGAGAGTGAGAGAGAACAGTGAAGGACAACAGCAGTTAACTCCGGCACATCTTAACAATCACTCAGATTTGTCAAATTGCCCATCGTGCCTCATGTAGCTGCTCTGTTTCTGACTACTAGGTCATCCTGGAACTGATTCCTCCAGACTATTTCTCAACTTTCTATTTGTCCTGGTCCGTCTCTCTTTCAATTTTTCAATTTTATTTCAGCTTAAACAAGTTCTCCCTCATCGTACCATGTGTGATTATTACAGATAATATTTTAGACATTTCACATTGTACTGGGAGAAAAGGAATACCCGTTTACTCGAAACTTATGGCTGTCTAAGGACAGACTTTCATCGGACTTCTCTTTATATATAATGTATACCTTGGATTCAAATTATAATTGTAACAGTCTAAGCATAAGATGATCTTAGGATCAGATACGAAAGTACTTAAATTAGCACTTTAAAAAAAGTGTTGTCTGTGTGCTTTTCTTACTATATCTCCTACCTAACAGAGTTTTTCGATTGATGGTATTTTTAGTCCATGACCTAGTGAACCAGTATCGGGATGTATTTATTGTTGGAGACATCAAAGCACTTCTGTAAGCCGCTCTGGATAAGTGCCTCTGCCAAGTGCCATAAATGTAAATGTAAATATGAGATAATTCATTTATTCATACATTCATTCATCTTCATTACTCACTTTATCTTGGTCAGGATTGCAGTGGAGCCGAAGCCTATCCCGGGAGCGCTGGGCCTGAGGTGGGAATATAGTAGAATGGGACGTTGCACACACTCATTCACACCTAGAGGCAATTTAGTCCACCTACTGGGATGTTTTTGGGAGGTGGGAGGAAACCAGAGAACCTGGAGGAAACCCGTGGGGAGAACACATAAAACTACATCAGAGAATGCCTTATCAAATAGGTTCTTATGGAGATTTTTTTTCCCCCCAAATTTCTAATACTGAACCCATACAGTAAAAGGTCATTCTGTCATTCTACGCAACCTCGACTCCAATTTATATATGATTGCCCTTTAAGGGTAATTACTTTACCTTTTTTCTAAAGGATTTGTGTATCTGTGCACTATGCAGCAGAGACTTTGAGCTACATTGGCTATATTGGTAACACATAATCATATAACTGTAAATGTTTCTCTTTTAACTATTATTATTATTGTTATTATTATTATTATTATTATTTTGTTATTGTTATTATTATGATTATTGTTATCAACTAATACCATCTATGAATGGATTATACAGATTTAGAGCTTAATTTACAAATAATTACCTTCAACTGAAGAAAGTGTGAAAGCTTTGTACAAAAATACATGGTTTTGCGTAGACAACTGTTGATGGCCCAACAACTCACTCCAGCTTTGAGTAAACCAGTTTTCTGTGCTTCTCTCAGTACATTTAAATTGTACTGAGATTTGAATTGTCTGTTGTAATCACACATACACTACAAATTCAGTAGATAGTGTTAGAGAAAACAGCCATGAGGCTGAGAATATTAAAAGAGCTGGAAATCTAGGAGTGTCCCCTCAGGACTATATCAGTAACCATTAGGCACTTCCTCTGATTAGTGACCAGGCATTTGCAGGCCCAGCTTCCTCTAATCTGGCCCGCCCTGATTCATCATCAGAGACATGCTGCCTCTGATCAGCAGTAAGTAGCTGCACTGGAGCTCATCAAGGCGCTATAGCTGCTGTTAGGAAATGCAAATGGGAAGTATTTTATTAGGCATAATATGATTGTTAAGGCACTGCTGCACACAGGCTTACTCACATTCAGCCTCATTTCACATTCTATAATCAGGTAGCATACACACACACTTCTGTTCTCACTCTGCATGCTGGAGTGTGTTCAGAGAACATCGTCCTTATTCATCAGTTGCGTACGATCAAAGCTGATCATAAAACGAGAGTAGGCAAATTCCACGGACAGGTTCCTAATTCGTCAATTCCTTACCACTCATGTCTGGTAAGAGTATAAATGTTTTTTAATCTGAAAAAAAATTGTTTGATTTGCAGTTAACTAATCAGTATCAAAATGATCAATATTTATAGCATGTATAGAGTTCAATTCAATTTTATTTGTATAGCGCTTTTAACAATGGCCATTGTCACAAAGCAGCTTTACAGAAATCCAGATATAAAATGTGAATTTAAATTCATTCCTGATGAGCAAGCCAGACACGACGGTGGCAAGGCAAAGCTCCCTAACGTGACAAGAGGAAGAAGGCTTGAGAGGAACCAGGCTCAAAAAGGAGCCCATTCTCTTCTGGGTAACACCGGATAGTGCGATTATAACTCATTTCACTTCTATAACTGTATACTACAAAGTCAAGCAGTGCTACATGTTTTAAAAGGATCTTTATCAGCTCATTAGTTCTTGATGAGTCATTGATTAAGTTAGTAATAGGCACATTTGTATAGAAGAGGCACCATGAAGCTGCACCATGGGGAGGCGAACTGTTCAAAGACGCTTAGATATCATGGCTTTTTTTTTTTTTTTTTAGGCCGTTACTTAACTTCATATGAACACTAAACACAGCAGGCGCGATTTTCTTCATTTTGCTAGTCTGAATTTCAATTATTCGTTTCTTCCCACTGATTCGTTTATATGAAATAAGGATTTGTTTATTTGTTAGGATGGAAACTTGGCTATATTTCTAGAAAGGTCTTTAAATAAATCTGACCTATTCAAGTTTCAAAATGAATAAAATACAAGTTATGAGCTGAAGTCGAAAATGGTTCTGTTTTCTACCTAATCCTGGCCTTGAAGAGCTCGATAAAAGGCACAATCCCATAACTATCTGTACATGCCTACATGATACTATTTATTTTAATATGTTTAAAGAAGCTGCAAAAGACAAACCTGTTAGACATTTCCTCCGCAGAATTGGTGTTATTTCAAGATTTCATTTTGTGCGCAGCTTTTATTTATTGAGGCTTTTGAAAAGACAATATTTTATTCTCAGCAACTTCAGACAAAAAGCATTTCTGACGCAGCTTCACTGAAATGTATTCGTTCCCCTCTCCATTAACATATTTCCTCAGATATTTAATAACTGTGGTCTGTGAACGCTTTCCTTTTATTGCTTTCCTTTTCACTGTCACAACACCTGGGTGTCTTTCATGTAAATGAGATGTATATGGGGTAAGTTGGCACGTCTCATACGCATATGACGTAAATGACGTAAATAAGGGTGGGCAGGAGCTTAGTTCCACGCAGATGAAGCTGATTGACCATTTGGACTTAAATCACCGCTTTTGTGGTGCTCTACGGCAAATTCATGAATCGGGCCAATTTGTTCATGCGCCATTTCGGGAATTCAGATCTGTGCTTGATTCTATAAAACTGAACAAGGGCTCTTATCTTTATTTTTGTGTCGTTGTACCAGCTTCTGGGTTGGAGGAAAATGTCGCTATAATGCCCAGACCATATCAAGTTCAGCCTGCAGAAGAGTAAAAGCAGGACCATTTACACTGCGCCTTGAGGAGAGACAGAAGAGGGAATTAAAAGGGCTAGAAATGTCGAACATTTCTCTGTAGCCTCTCTTTCAGCAGGGCCAGCTGCTAATACATTCTGACAGGATATTTCACATTTATCTAGTGATTAGAAATGAGGTAAATTAGAGACGCCACACGCCTCCCCTGACCCTCTTCTCCTTCAATGAGCATGTCTACCAGAACTGTCCGTTATGCCTCATTACCCTGAAACTGCACCCTACCCGGTTATCTTCATCGAAGTTATCCACTAAAGGTCCCTCTGCCATCTGGACTTGGAAAAAAGGGCATGATTGACCTTCATTAATGCGCTGAACACATTAAAGCGCATGAAGAAGTCATGCATGCTAAAAAGCTGCCTCTGGTCAGTCCCAAGAATGCTGTCTCCCAGACTATTGTGTTGTAAAAGGCATAGAAACAATTCTACCATATATCACTCTCCGTCTCTCTGTCTGTGTAAAGTCTGTCTGTGATCTGCCCTTTTCCCACCAGAGGAGGGTACATAAGTTATTCATTTCACCATGGTTATAAATTCAGTCTGGAAAGTAAGGACTCGTCTGGCTGTAGTCCATATCCCCAGCAGTGAATTATACAATACATTCCCTGTACTCCTTTTGGCACTGTTCTCTATTGGTCTGAGAATTGGTAATTAAAATAAAATCTCGACTTTTTGATGGAGAAGAAAAGAAGAGCCACAACCGAATACAAGCATACTCGCGACACGCGGATGTGGAGAACGATCTGATCTGTTTGTCTAATGATAACTCTGATGATAATCGTAATGATAATGATAACCTTGCACACATTATTTTCTTCTTTAAAGATACCGTTACTATACTGGATCTAAAACTAGAAACGTTGTGAATAGACACCGAGTGCTAAGAATCTATCCTTCTACACAACAAAAACAAACAGATCAATAGTACGGTGAGCTGAATATGAAAACATGCTTACATATTACATGTTAGCAGGCCATGGGTTAGGATTACATGCTGAGTTGAGGTTATAGTACAGTTTAGGCTTTGAAGTAATGTTGACATCACATTATGAAACCTTCAGTGTACTAGCACATAATCTACAAGGGAATTCCTTGATTTCAGTCCTGCACAGTTTGCTGATTTTGCTGCTCTTGTACTTTATCCAAATAGGCCTGTAAAATGCAGAGCAAGGCCAAAGTTCATTTTGAGTCAGCGTCAGTTGTTTAATATGAGTGTCTTATTTCACATATCCACATCAAGAGACTTTAGCGAATTCCACAGATTAATAACATATTCTACCTGAACAGGTTTGATACAGTGATGTAATAAGAGTATTAGTCTGCTGAAGAGTATTATACTGCTGAAATCGTGAGGTCTTGACTACATAAAAGCACACTTTCTTAGATATTGATACTAGAATATGACACATATATGCACAACCTGCCACAAGTGTATCTGCATAAAATGCAAATGCAGCAAAGCCGAAGCTGAGTAGGACAAGAGGGGCACTGAATGTGGGCTAGAGAGAACAGTAATGCTGGGAGGAAGAGTGCAGATGAAAAATAGAGCAGTGTGAAGAGACAGAGCCTGGGGTGTTTGTCAGTTTGGCCATGGTAGGCTATAATTAGTGTCTGGTTGAAGGGATAGTGAGAAAGTCAGAAGGGAGGAGAGAGATGCCTGTATCTGACTCTGAGCCTTGTACAGGGGAGGGACACTATGTATCTCTCTAGAGCTCTGCAATTGAATTCCAGATGATTTCCATAAGAATGGACTCTTTTGGACAATGGATAAGAGAAATGTAAAGATTGCCAGCTCTGATTAGAGGATTTGTTAATCAGCCAGGCACTTTCATCACATCACTTCATCGCTGCAAAGAGGAGGAGGATTAAAGAGAGCGAAAAGGGTGGATTGTGGAAATGGGGAGAAAGAATGTTTCAAGGAAGGGAAAGCCAACGTGCTGTAGGAAGTTTGCACAATAGTGACGCTAGCATACATTGGTTTTCTCAACCCCTCCCCCATTCAAAAAACTATGGGGAACGCAAACCTTTGCACGTAAATATTTGTATCAGCTGATCTTATAGTAAGATATTTTTTTCGGACTGTACTGTATGATCCTGCAGTGTTAGTTTCCGTGACTAAACAAACGGGTTTATAAGTTCACTCTTATATTCTGTTGGCATTTTTACATAAGAAAGTTGATAAGTGATAATGTTTTATGTAAGAATGTTGGTTTTATATATGATTTCAGATAATCTGATGGAAGTGATATTTTTTTAAATGCAAGAACCAAATGAAAGTTTTATTGTAGCAGCAAAACATTTAGTGTTTTATGTTTCATTTATTTTGCTTTATTACTACACGTGAAAATGGTTGCATAGTTTATTTTAAAATACGGTCCGGTTTGCATTTGAGTAAAACTTTATATATATTTTTTTAGTTAGTTATAGTTTAGTTTTGCACCATACTGTATAATGCAGCAGTATGGCACAAGAGGATTCCCTGAGCAAACAGGTTTATTAGTTCACTCTAATGATCTATTAATGTATGAATGGCTGAACTTTACATAAGGCCTAAAATATTTTTCTTCATGCCTCTTTGTCTCATAGACTACCTGCTCAGCAGCAAGACCCTCAGGATCCTCGAGACTATGGAGATGGAGAAGGCTCTTCCATGGGCCATGCTCCATAACAGCAACATTAAAGTCTAACATCTGCTATCTTCTGCCTTATTCTTATGACCTGGAACATTGGAGTGGACTGCCTGTCTTTCTAGCTACTGAAACTACCTTTCAGTGTCGACTTTCTGCTTGGGTTGCTGCCTTTTTCTGTTCAGTCTTTGCTGCTTGTCTTCTCCTGAGGAAGAGGATGAATTGAATGGAGTTGATTGCAATCAGAGTGAGTCTTCAACACCAGTCAGACACTTGGCTGAGGATTTGCAGCTGAAGGACACACATTGAAAGACTGGAATGTAAACCAAATCCAATTTGCCTTCATTTGTATATTTTGTCAAGATTATAGTGCTGGATTTGTAGAATATGAATACCCAACCTAGTATGCAAGTACAGTGTATACTAAATTGCATACATTCTTGGGCAGTTGCAATTCATTCTTACATTAATTCTTGGACAGTTGTATTAATTCTTTTTTAGTTTTACCCTATTTTACCCTGTTCTGTCACATGGCAGCTACCAACCAGGGAGGATGAAAGCAAACACATGCTTCCTCAGAGACGAACACATGCTTCGTCAGAGACATGAAGCCAGCCACTGCATCTTTGCAAACAGCTGCTCGTGCATCAAAGGTCAGCGTAACATAGTCAGAGGAAAGTGCCAACTGCCCTCTTACATGAGCTCACAGACACCCACGATTGGTCGCTCTGATTGACATGGGAGAGAGTAATGCTATCCCTCCCACCCAAAGACCACAGCCAATTTAGCTCTCTCGCTGTAGCATTGTCGTGAATCAAACCTTGCAAGCTCCTGATGATCAGAGCCACACAGGAGCCATACAAAGTGAAGATGTTAAGAAAGGTTGGAAATTATCTGTTGTCCATTTATAGATTCAGTACTGCAAAATGCCTTAAAAACCAACATCGGTTTGGTGAAAACACCAAAAGTTTGATGCAAGAGAGACAGAAATGAGAGAAAAAAAAAAAAAGTGTCCATATTTAAGATGGAACGACTCTGTCTGAACTGTTGCAATACTGTCCTCACTTGAGGAAAAATGTGTGTAATTATTGTAGGAAGCTAAGGGCTTTTTTGTAAATGGCACTCATATAAGCACATACAATCATTTTTCATGGACACATGATTACACCTGGAAAGTACCCATGAAGTTTTGAATGGCTTCGTAAATCGGTTTAGCATCTCCTCACTGCCACTTTTTATTTTTGTGCTGGAACATATGACCTTCATTTAATGTGCTCTTCTGTTGTTTATGATGCTGATGAAAATGTGACAGTTTTTGTTCAAAGCTTCAAAAAGTATGGGATTTAATTCCTTTAATTCCACTAATCATTTGAAAAGACAATAGACTTTCACTGTACAATAACATTCATAGGGTGTGATTTCTATAGGTCCAACACATGATGCCATGACTGTGGAAACATTTACATGGTTGGATATTTACATACGATCACTGTTTATGTCAGTTCTGCAAGGAGAGACCGTTGGTAGTGCCAACATCTAAACTCTAACTTATGCATCAGTTATTAGTTATTAGTAAATGATGAATTTTCTTCAAATTCCTCATACAGTACATATAGCTGATTCTGCTGAATAGACCACTGTCACACACACATGCACACACTGTACACACACCTTGCTGTCTATGCTGTACTGACATGTATGTGACATGCTCTCCCCAGTGTATCATTGTACTCCAGTGTGCTGCGGCAGCACTTTGGCAACGTGCATATGGGAACATTAATGTAGTCTTGGCCACAGATATAAGGAGCAACAACAAAATCAGCCCCTGCATTCAGGCCGTTGTCTGCCTTTATAGAAATAATGGGCTTTAATGGCCCTATTTATTCTGCCCCCATTGATTGTTAACTCAAGTACTACAACCAGTTCCACACACTTTCTCTGCTCTTTTCGCCTTGCCGCCTGCACCTCCATGCCACGATTGATTTTAAGTCACATGGCAAGTCAAAAGGAGAATAGCGATGGACTTAACGCTGTCGCATAGAGGCACAGCTCAGAACACAGTCATTATGTCATCATCCAAGACACCTCAATCACCCGTTTCCGCACCATCAACGCTAATAACAACAAATCTGGTGGAAAACAATGTGCTTGTTAGTGCAGGGAAGCGCAAAAAATATAAAGGAAGAGGGGCTGATCTAATTTACTAGCCATTTTTAATACAATCAATTACCCCTGCTTTCCGAGCTCATCTGTGCTCGTCTGTTTTCCCGCCACCACACACATCTCCTGCTCTGGAGGACAGCAGATAATTCTTTGTGTTGACAACAATTAATAGCTTTGTGGGTGAGATTAAATTAGTTACGTGATGTGGGTGTAACACGCAGCAGCACTTTATAGTTGAGTGTAAATTAACCTTTTGTTTTTCTGTGCCATTAAATAAACATGCAGAGTAATGTTTGTTCCTTGTTTTTGGTAAACGAATCAAAAGACTTTCCACCCGCACTGAAACAATGCTGGCTGCACCTTTTAATGTTTAGCAAAGCAATTATGAAGAATAATTAGAAATACTTTGTGAAAGGCTTCTGCTCATGAAAAACATTCAGTTTGAATTTATTTATTTCATTAAGGACAAGCTGGAGTTCATAGAATACACAATTATGTTCGCCTAGCTGGAAAGAATGGAACTTTCTGTGACTTGACTCTTCTGCATTTTACACACTGAACTTCCAACTGTATATGTGTGTATGCATGTGACACAGATAGAAGGAGGCCTCTGCATTCCCTTCTTATGTGTCCCAGAAAATCTTCATACATCAGAACTGCTTACATTATAAATTTCTACAAATATCCCCAACACCTTCCTCTGTGCCTCTCTTGCAAATACAAGGTAAGTATGTCTCTCTTTCTCCCTCTCTTACGCTTGCTTTTTCATACACACACATACACACACACCTAAATAGTATTCAGCTTAACATAATCAGGTTCTCCCTATATGAGTATCCAGACGGTATCTCATTCGAGTTTAAACTCCCCATGCTAGAAACAAGAGAAGCAATTATTGTTAATGCATACTACACCTTCACACAACACAAAAATGCCAGCGGACCACAAGCTTAGTATAAAGAGAATGTGCTCATGAATATATTGTCTACACAAGAGTTTTAGTCTCGTGTCTCAACAACATTAATCTTTGGATCCAAAGCAAATTAGATATTAGACATTACTCTTTTCCCAGAGCTGGATGTGAAGTGGTGTGTATCAGATGTTGGGGAAGTGAGCAGAGCAGCACTGGGCTCCCTGTCAGGGCTGACGGGTACATTTGGGCATCTTAGAACTGTGACAGATGAGCTATCGCTCTGCTGAAGCAGGAGGAACCTGAAATCCATCTCTGGTTGTCAGACTTGAGCTCTCTGGCCGATCAGGGTCTGCCAGTCATACACTTCGTCCTCCCTTGTCCCAGCAGCCTGTGCCAGCCTTGGCTTTCCAAGCAGCAGTGCCATCTGCAAAACATTATAAATCAAACACAGGACTGATCAAAACAGACAGGTATGCACACCCGGATCCTCTGAGATATGAGATCTGCCACCAGAAAGAATTGACTCTCTCTCTCTCTCTCTCTCTCTCTCTCTCTCTCTCTCTCTCTCTCTCTCTCTCTCTCTCTCTATCTATCTATCTATCTATCTGGGTTCACCCATATAAATTAATCATCCTGAATGCATGTCTATCATGAACACATAAAAGATCATCAAGGTAAATGAAACAAATCTAATCCAGATATATCAGTACAAAGCCAAACGAGACCTCTTAATTAACTCTGGCTTTATAATATGAATAGTAAAATAGTCCTGGCTACATGGCTGTGTATGTGTTTGTCTGGAAGAACATGGCATTAATGTGCCTTTTCAAATTCACCTCACGTATGTGGAGTGTGGTCTTGCATTAGGGTAAATGTTTACTGTTGTTAATTTGTTAATGTTGTTGTGCATTTTCCGTAAACATATTTTATTACACATATTTCGGCTTTACTGAATGTTCCATGAGATTTATCGGTACACCATCCTCTTTGCACATGACTCAGAAAGACTTATGTCTGATAGCAAATGTTCAGCAGTGAACAAGATCTGTGTCTGAGTTCTTTTTTTTTTATCTCATATTTATCATAGCCAACTTCAAAGAAAATCATATCATTGGTGGAATATGACTGACTTCTTTCATTATAGAGTGTGCCAAGTTGTTCACCTCAGCATTCTGTTGTTCAGCTGTGAGATGAACTGTCCAGTGAAGCTATGCCTCCATAGCCACGTTTCTTCCTCTAGCTTAGCCAGAAATCAGGCAGGAGCATAATAAGCATGTTCGGAGTAATAAAAGATATATTCATGCAACCCTGAGGCCCTAAAGCTCTTACTCCTGCCACACTGAACTTCTAGGCTCCTAATCTTTACAAAGGCTCCTAACCTTGCCATCCTGAGGCTCTCAAGCACCTATGTCTTCCATCCCAAGGTCCACAAGGTATTATCTCTCCCATCCTGAGGTGCATAAGCTCCTACCCCTGCCATCCTGAGGGCCGCAAGCACATACCTCTGTCATCCTTAGGCCACCAAGCTCCTACTTCTGCGATATTGAGCTCTACAAGTTCCTATTCCTGCCATTCTGAGCTCCACAAGGTTCTCTCTCTGCCATCCTGAGGTATAGAAGCTCCTATCCCTGCCATATCAAGGTCCACAAGCTTCTATTTCTGGCATTCTGAGGTCCATAATCTCCTATCCCTGCCATGCTAGGGACCACAAGCTTCTTTTCTTGTCATCCCAATGTGCACAAACTCCTATTCCTTCCATTCCAAGGTCCACAAGCTCATACTTCTACCATCCTAGGGACCATCCTGCCATTCTGGGGTCCACAAGCACTTACCCCTGCCATCCTAGGGACCACAACCTTCAATTTCTGCCATTCTGAGGTTCAAATATTCTAGTCTTGCAATCAACCCCCTATTCCAGTTGGTATCCTGAGGCCCAAAAGCAGTAATTTGTCTGGTGCAAAACCAGCACCCTTCATTTTCTTACTTTACTCTTACTATACTCCTTCCCCTAGGAGTGGGGTGTCCAAGCTTTTCTCCAAAGGGCAGGTATGGGTGCAGGCTTTCATTGCAGTCAAGCAGAAGCCACACCTGATTTCACCTGTTTAATCAGAACTTGGTGTGGCCTCTGCTTGATTGGAATGAAACCCTGCATGGCCATTTGCTGACCATTAAATATTCTTTATAAACTAGAATTCTATCTGATTTAAATGTAGCTCACAATTTACAGTGCTGGCCAGAGGAGGATGGGCCCCCTGCTGCTGAGTCTTTGTTCTTTCTTAGGTTTCTTTCACTTAGCTCCATCTTAGGAAGTTTTTCCTTTCTCTCAGTTTCCTCACTAGGGGTTATGGCATTGAAGTCTGTAAAGCTGCTTTGAGACAATCTTTATTGTAGAAACACTTTATTCAGTATACTGTAGGTGCAACACAGTGTGTTTTGTAAACGCATCATAATCTATATTCGTTTCACTTGTATATTCATTTAACCTTTGTGAATGATATGCTTTTGGGTAAATGATTGAAATGAGAAAATAAATGCTTTTGTGTGTAAGTGCTTTTTTGTGGGTTAGCTGCCAGCCATGAGTTATTTTCAATCCAGTCAATGATTTCTGACATTTTATCCAGGTGCTGGTTGCTGACGTTTGCTGCTGGGAGAGACGAGCAGCCTGTAATTAAGGAAATAATTGGAAAGCATTAGTCCACAGCCTCTTAGCTCATCTGGACAAATACTGAAACACTGATTCAGCTGACAAAGGAGGGGAGTTAGTCCACTGTTACAAAACTCGGTTTTCCCAATTTGGCCAAGTGCCGTCATTCAATCGATCCAGCAGTAGTCAGCCTTCTTGATCCCTACTGATCAATGTCACTTCTTTCTGCTGATCTGGAAACCACAGTCCTATTTCATGCCAATGCTTTCTGCTGCTGTATAATTTTTTTTTTTTCAACTTACTTTGACCTTCAGCATCACCTGTGAAAGAAGAAGAAAAACAGATGTTGATTTGCAGCAACCTCCCACTTTATATCTAAAGTGGGTCATATAATTTTCACCGTTGCAGCAGCAGCCACCTGTTCAGCTGCCCTTACACAGCCTGACCTAAACAGAAACTTCACAAGGGTGATCGTGTTGAATGTCATTCCAGTGCTTTTGCTGGAAAAGTGTGTGTGTGTGTGTGTGTGTGTGTGTGTGTGTGTGTGTGTGTGTGTGTGCACGCACATAATTTGGCACTGGTTCAGAATTTAATTTAAAAAAATACAATGAAACTAAAATTTAAAATAAAAAAGTTGATGAGTATGATATTCTGCACGTAAGGTATGGTGACACCCAATTGTCTGACTTCACTACCAAGTTCTGGCTCTTTCCAGCGAATCTCATAACTTGGCTAAGCACACCAATAAGACATGAATCTTTCAACTCTCCATCATTTAAATTGTTCAGTGATATTGAAATATATATTCTGATTATTTTATATTGTATTACTTAAAAATAATAAATGTAAAAACAGCAGAATGCTATACTGGGCAGTGGTAGCTCATTGGTTAAGATGTTGGCCTAGCTGTCACTGCTGGACAAGGCTGAGCAAGGCCCTTGCCCCTGAACTGCTCACTTGTATAAATCAGATAAATGTAAGTTGCTCTGGATAAGGGTGTCTGCCAGATGCTGTAAATGTACTACGATGGTGCAATCACAAATACAGTAAGCATTCCTGCACAATTTATTTAAAGAAGAAATTGAAATTAATTCATGTCTATGTTCTGCCCAAACACTCTATATTGTAAGCATTTATTCTGTTAACTGTTCACCTCCCCAATACAACTTAAGCCTACATGATCATAACAACCAGCAGTGCAGTTAGACCCTTTTTTGCTCTCGGTGCCTACAGACACTAAAGTCAGGTCGAGTTTTAACTTTCAACTTAGTCAACTTAGAATTCAATATATATCAAATTCTTCTGGGTTTTGATGAAAATATACATAGGAACAATAACATAACTAACAATAGTAAAAAAAAAAAAAAAATGCTAAATTACAGTGTACAAATAACTTTATCCCAATCCAATCAACAGCTTCTCTGAACTGCAAATCCAGGTTAATGGGTAGCAGGTATGGAGGGCCCTTTGTTAACATTAACAGGTTTTGTTGAGTCATAATGGGGCTATCAGCACACTCGATACACAGTCTGTCAGGTGCAATGTAGTGTCATCTACAGTAGCGGTAGTGGCAGAAAATCAAACTGTAGATTTCTATTTTCTATTCTGTTCTTATGTTAACTAACCAAGTGTACACCACCCAGGTTAGCAACAGTGTATAAAGAAAGGTAACATTAACTGCCTAGCTAACTTAGCCAAATTCTGTTGGGGTTTCAGTAGCTTGTCAGGATCATTAGCTAGCTACCTAGCTCATGATAATAATACATGTTTCTAGGTACATAGTTAGCTATCTAGAAACGATAGCCCTACATTATTCTGAACATTACCTATAGGCTATAGCAGCAATTAGATATATTTAACACAAAAGGCAATCACTACTGAATCTCAAAATGACATATTTTTAATACAGAGCCTTCATTGTATATACCATCAAAAGATCTGTCAATGCTAGTCTAGCTCTCTCACCTAGCTAATGGCTTACCTGTACATATTTCTGCTGGTTGAGCTGTGAAATATCTCTACACTGTTTCCTTGATGCATTTAAATTGAGCCATGGATGCTCATCTGTCTCTACTGCTTCAGACTTCACTGCTACTGACTAAGCATTTGGTGTAGACCTTCAGCAGAAGTTGGTTTCCAAATAGAATTATTTAACATACATTTTCACATACTTTTAATTGGTTAAAGTCTTTCATATTTTTTTTTAACTCTGTAATGGTGATCAAAAATAAATGTAGTGAAGTTGAACATTTTATTAAAAAAAAAAAAAAAAAAGTACTGTGATTCAGTCATGTACCAACACCTTCTGGCCCAAAGTGCTTGTCTCTGCTCTGTCTGTGTATCACACTGGACAGTGAAAATCCTGTCTGTTCACAAACAGATATACTTCTGCTCATCTGTAGCTGATCCACTATAGCCAAACTACCAAAATCTGCCAATTCTCAAGGCAAAGGACTACTGAAAGACAGGATGCCTGCTCTCTCACTGCATCAGCCCAAAAGGTAGGCAGTGCTTAAGATAGGAAATGTTCATCTGTCCATTTGCAATCTCTTGCAGTTTTGGTGGTTGCTGAAAAACAATACTGTAGTGTTTTTGATGTGACCCACTTCACTTAGGTTCTTCAAAATGTTTCCGCATTAGCCATAAAGATTTCATTTAATGGATAATGTCAAGCCTTGTTTTTCCACCTTTTCTTTTTATGTCTCTCTTGCTGGGAGGCATCTGTTCTGTAAATTCCCCTATTTACAGAGAGCAATGTTGTCCTGGATCAATGCCTCAGGGTGCATGCACACTACTGATACCTGCCTTTGTAACAGGCCTGACAGGCTCTGAACATTCAGCCAACGCCGCATTCCAGTCAGCTGTAGAATGTCTTCATATGGCCAAGGAGTATGCACAGACCCTGTCGTTGCAGAGGCTCTAAGTCACTCAGTCACACTTTGAGAACACCCTAGGTCCCAAAGCTTACCCTAAGGGAAGGGTACATCACTCCGCTGATGTGCACTGGTAATTTCCAGCATTTCAGTGTGTGCAACAGTAGTATTGGGCTGCACGATCAGTCTGTGCATTTGGTTAAACTGTGCAACTGAAAATATCTTTTGACTGAACAGACTCAGTTGGACCAAGAATTCAGCTTCAGTGATGCCAAACAGCCTACTGCCTAAAAAGGAGGTCACGAGCAAGTGCCTTGCCTGAACGTGCATCAAAGAACTGAATTGTCAGGTGGTGCAGAATGTTTTGACCAGGCTCAACTAATGGTTTTTAAACCAGCCAACTTGCCTTCTCAACCTGTTACAGACAGGTGACAGATTAAATGAAAAACCAAAACACAGCATCTTAGGGCCGTCAGAACAGCCATTACTCTAAAAGCTGTTCCCTCAATTGGTGTGTTGTTGTTGGTGATGGAAAGCACCACAGGTGTTCAGTTGGGTTGAGATCTGGTGACTGTGAAGGTCATAGCGTGTCCTGGGGATGGGGACAGGGTCATCCTGGAAGAGATAACTCCCATCAGGATTGGCCTGTTCCATTATAGGATATAATGCGATGAGGCAGAAGAATTTTGTATTAGTTTTCTGTGACTTTTCCCTCTAAGGAGACAGGTGGACCCAAACTATGCCAGCAAAATGTTCTCTACATAACAAAGTCAGAATGCTGCAGGATTTCTGCACCCTGCGGTTATGGGCATTTTCCATTTACAGAACAATGATAACTTCAGTAAGTGACATTTGCTATATGATGCTCTAGAAGCTGGCAGAGATATGATATTCCTTCTGCAGAACATCTATATCCCTGATTTATAACTGGCCAGGGAATATTGACAATCCCTAAAGACCATTTCCCTGAGAAATACCTGTCTTACTTATTCTCAAAGAACGGTGAATCATTTTCCTGAGTATACCAGAGAAGCTGGGGTTTGGTACACCAGGGAATAAATAACACTTTCCTCAAAGTTGATTAGTCCGAGAGCTGCTAATGATACTTGATTCCAAATATAACCTGTCCCGAAGCAGGTTAGGGATGTAGTGTAATGTCCAGTGTCTATCAAAAAACATTCAGAGTTTAGTTATTAAGAGACTTATTCAGATTTGGCAACTAAAGTCGGTCACTTAAGTTCAAAAGACTCATGCTACACTGATTTTCTGGGTGAGCTATTCAGATTATTGTCTTCAGCTTGTATTGTATCTAGGCCACACCTCTATCCCACACAACAATGTGGACTGATAAAATCCATAGTATTTTATGGGTGAAATGCAGTATGTTGCCAATTTTAATACCTTACAGCATGAAAGCAAGAAACAACTGAAAAGAAAAGGGAAGGTGACTAATACAATACAAAATAAATCGTGTATAATATCTTCTAGTATCCTGATATATGAGTATATCGAGGTTGAGTAGTGGGTAGTTGTGCGGACAAATCTTATGGTTATTTATTTCATAATGGAATGTTTATGTATTTAATATTGTCCTCAAATGGATTTCATAGTTTTTGTGTATATACTGTGTATATACTAAATGTGTATATAAATTTATTGATTTCAGGTTGGAATAATGCAGTTACAGCAAATGTGGTTGCAAAATAATGGAGCTAGACTGTGGCTATTGTGCAAGAAAAAACATTTATAGAAGCTGTTCGTAATTTTTTACATCTCTCTTCTGTCTGTGAAGTGATATGTGATTACAGTGAAAACACTGACAAAACGTGTGCCTTTTTAGCTAAACAAAGGCTTAAAAAAATAGAAACTAGCCATCCATTAGATCCATTGCAATATTTTGTATCACAGTCTTTTTCTAAGACATCTTTAAAAGGAAATGATAATGGTGCATCTAGAAACAGTTCTAAGCACCTCATGTGAACTGCAGAGTGTAAATAGCACACAGGTTAGATAACTGAGATGCACCTCTGCTTTAGGCACACTGTGAGCATCCAGTGTTTGTAGTTAAATTCTAACGTCTGAATACAAATGTGTGCAATTTACCTCCCTTCTACACACATTACACTCTTGAATATGCCCCGAAGATTAACCATTAACACATTAAAACAATATGCTTGAATCATACACATATTAGCATTTTTCAAGTTTGCGAATCTGATTCGTCTCACTTTTTAAGAATGATAATTCCTGAATAATAAATGTCAACTGAAATTTTTTTTATTAGTTTTTGATAAATGGTGGAATGAAAACAGTTGGAATTCTTTGTGTATGTGTAGACCGTGGAAAAGAGTAATAAAGGGAGAGAGAGAAGGGTGATACAGGAGACCAACTAAAATATTTACATTTCTAAGTGGGTTGGTGAGGGATATAAGGCAAAAAAAAACAAAACTGAGAGGATATCTGCTGCGTGAGATATTACCCTTATCACTCAAATGGAAATAGTGTTCCTCTTTTTATCCTCTCTTCATTCTCAAGAGAAGTAGACATTTCCTGTTGTCCAGAAGGATAAAAATCTGATATTTCTGACCTTGTGGGGGACATTTGGCTAGAAAACTTTTTTTTTTTTTTTTAAACTGCAGCTTTTACTGGAGACAAAATATAAAATGTTTTTATATATTGGTAGGGACCAAACATCCCCTCAAAGATAGGAATATCTGACAGTTTTAACCTTACGGGGAAATTGCCTGGTCCCACAAGGAAAACTGGATTTTTACAAAATCTGCAACTATTACTTATTTACTAAAAATGAAAGATCCAAAAGGTTTGATATTTCCTTCTGATTACTGAGGTTAAGATTATGGTTAGATTTATCATAGCATTAATTAATTAGCTGCATTAATAATTATGTCAGTGGAAGGTCGTCACAAGGATAATAAGACGTGTGTGTGTGTGTGTGTGTGTGTGTGAGAGAGAGAGAGAGAGAGAGAGAGAGAGAGAGAGATATGACAGAACGCTGATGGAACACAGGACATGTTTTGCATGAGTACAGGGATAAATTGAGAGGAGCAGTAAATCAGAGTAAAGTAATCCTGGTGGAATTAAACTATAGGTATGGAGTCTCATTTAATCCTGGTGATTTTATCAAAGGAGTGGTGCTGATCTGCAGAGAGTAGTGTAGCATGAAACTGAGAAAAGAAATGGAGACTAGTTAAGAAATATGTGAGTCAGAGAGTCCATCTAATAATATACTTCCACCACTTTAGACAAGAGAATGAAACTCTCTTTTATTCAGTTAATGGATGCTGGTCTCTGTAATTTACTCTGATGCTTCAACTGCAGGCCATATTTCCCTCGAGTGGAGTGGCTGATTGTAAGACACCTACAACCCATGTCATCTCTTTATACTCTGTGTCCGAAGTAGTGACTGAACAGCATTCTGTCAAATACACTCAACACTTCACACATACACACACACACACACACACACACACACACACACAGGCACAGATACACACCTATTTGCACACACTCAGTACAGTAAGCACATCATGAAGTTTTCTTCTCGTTCTCCATGACTGTTTTCTGTGCTGTCCCAGATTACACAGAGCTGCAGGGAGGACAGATGCTAGCGATAGGCATGGGCACATATTTATGTGCTCTGTTGCAAGGATGTAGCCAGTGCATATGGATTGGCAGGCATTCAGGTTTTACTGAGTGGCACAATTATCTCAACTATCTCAACACCAGCATATGACAACACAACCCTATTTTTAAAAAAAAAAACAAAAATAAAGCTATATCACAATCATATACCAAGCAAAATGTCTGTAAATACATAAATCCTCCTAATCCCAAACCACACATTTTAAAAAACAGAAAAATTCTACATCCCATAAGCATTTCCTTATACAAACATAAAAAGCACTCGGAGTGCTAGATCAAAATTAGCACAAAACCTACATAGATTATGCTGCACTCGACAACTCAGACATGGGAAGATGGAACTAGGAATTGCATCCTTTTTGACCTCCGTGCATTCAAGTTACAAAATTAGGAAGGAAAACATAGAAGCCTACATGTTCATCTTTTATTAGCAATAAGCTAGCCAGCTAACTGTAATAACTGATGTCAGAGAAAATGGCCAGATTGGTTCGAGCGGCCAGGAAGGATGTAGTAACTCAAATAAACACTCTTTACAGCCGTGGTGAGCAGAAAAGCATCTCAGCAGGCACAAAACATCAAACCTTGAGATGGATGGGCTACAACCGCAGAAGACCACATTGGGTTCCACTCGGGTTAGCCAAGAACAGGAATCTGAGGCTATCATGGGCACAGTCTCACCCAAACTGGACAGTTGAAGATTAGAAAAATCACCTGGTCTTTTTCCAGTCTTCAACTGTCCAGTTTTGTTGAGTCTGTGCCCATGATAACCTCACATTCTTCTTGACAGTAGTGGTCTTCTGCTGTAGCCCATCCACCTCAAGGTTTGATGTTCTGTGCATGCTGAGATGTTTTTCTGCTCACCACAGTTGAAAAGAGTGCTTATTTGAGTAACTATAGACTCCCTGTCAGTTCAGACCAGTCTACTCTCTCTCTCTCTCTCTCTCTCTCTCATCAACAAGGTGTTTCCACCCACAGAACTGTTGCTCATGCAATGTTTTTGCACCATTCTCTGTAAACTCTAGAGACTATTGTGTGTGAAATTCCCAGGAGTTCAGCAGTTTCTGAAATAGTCAAACCATCCCTTCTGGTACCAACAACCAGGCCACGATCAAAGTCACAGAGATCACGCTTTTTCTTCATTCCGATGTTTGATGTGAACATTGCCTGAAGCACTTGACCTGTATCTGCGTTTCTTGGCATTGTGCTGCTGCTACATGATTCGCTAATTACATAATTGCATGAATGTGCAGTTGTACAGGTGTTCCTAATAACTAGATGGTGAGTGTATACTATATTACCAAAGGTTTGTGGACACCTGACCATCACAGCCATATGTGGTTCTTCCCCAAACTGTTGGGACAAAGTTGGAAGCACATAATTGTATAGAAAGTCTTAGCATGCTGTAGCGTTATAATTTCACTTCACTGATATTAACGGGCCCAAACATGTTCTAGCAAGACAATGCCCCTGTGTCCAAACCGAGCTCCATGAAGACAAGGACCTGAGTGTCCTGCACAGAGCCCTGACCTCAACCCCGCTGAACACCTTCGGGAGGAACTGTAACGCTGACTGTTCCGAGTTACGGGTTTTAGCCAAATGCAACATTAGTAAAACCGGCTAGCACATAAAATAAAAATAACTTATTACTACACTTGATATTTGAGATATCATTGGGGAGTTTGTAGTAGTCCACTATCAACTCACGCACATTGTACAACAATAAGTAACGAAATAAAACACAAAACACAAAAAATCACAATGCTATTACAGGAACGCCTGTTACCACACTGAAGTTGATTATTTTCCAATAATAGCAAGTCCCAAGGTGTTTTATTGCTCTAATACCACAACAATTTTGTCAAAGATTAACATTTTTAACTGATTAATGAATAACACATTGAACTTTAAAATGTTTATAGTTACATTTAATGTTGCGGAATGTCTGTGTGACAAGTTAGTTCCTGCTATCACTGTATATTATAGCAGGTATAAACAATCATTCATTCACTGGCCTCTCTTTTTCTCTCTCTTGAAGTTACTGTGACAAAAAAACACAGTTTGTAATGTTACACAAAAGTCAGAAAGCATAACGTTCTCTGTCCTGAAGCCTTTCCCGTGGACTTACTGACCACTACAAAGTAAACACTCAAGACTCCAAGACTGGAGAATTCATGAGCGCTGTGATATACAACAGCTAGTTCCAGTCCACTAAATTGTTTGGCCAGACAGCATTCTGAGAGTGCTGATATTTATTATAACACAACTGTTACGTTTCAGTGTTTGTATCACTCCGCTTCTCTGTGTTTGCTACATAAAATTCCAATTACATCAACAGTTCATAATACTACACTTACTACGCACTGTCAGTCAGTCTGTGTGTTGCATGGCAACACCTAGTGCTCTACCCAGCTGTGGTTTCTTTGGGAACTCTTTTCCTTTTTCTATTTTGCCTCATTCTGTCTGAAATGTTGGTCACTCATTATTCATTTCTTGATTATGGAACTGTTATATAAAAGCAATATCACACTCACAATCATGCTATTATACTGTATATCAGCATGGCTATGATTTCTTGCAGGCAAATCGCCGCCATGCCAATATATTAGGTATAACAGCACTCTTTCTCATGCGATATTGCTTCAATATTGCATATGATATTAAGAGCGGGACATTAGTATGCCAGTATGACATCATGGAGCAGGCTGAACCATAGCTACCAGATGACTGCAGCATTATGCAAAAGAACCTGATTAATTTGTCATTTTTACAAATGAGCATTGTTTGCACATTGTTTGCACACCTTTGTTTGAATGACAAATATGGGAAAAGATGATGATCAATTTAAAGATCATATTTATGATTCCTGTAGAGAAACAAATATTGTGGTTCTTTTAATCACGGGAAATACCTTATTCAAAAAAACTTTGTATCAGTTCTAGATGATGGCGATATTATTTATGGGTCAGTATGTTACTGTGTTTGGGGGGCGTGGTGGCTTAGTGGTTAGCACTGTTGCAGGGTTGGTGTTTCAAACCCCGTGTCCTCTCTGTGTGCGCGGAGCTTGTATGTTCTCCCCGTGCTTAGGGGGTTTCCTCCAGGTACTCCAGTTTCCTGCCCCAGTCCCAAAACATGCATTGTAGGCTGATTGCCATTTCCAAATTGCCCGTAGTGTGTGTGTGTGTGTGTGTGTGTGCCTTGTGCCCTGCAATGGGTTGGCCCCCTAACCAGGGTGTCCCCCACCTCGTACGCTGAGTCCCCTGGGATAGGCTCCAGGCTTCCCGCGACCCTGTGTAGGACAAGCGGTACATGGATGGATGGATATTACTGTGTTGTTGTATTTTATTAAGAGTGACAGAATGACTACACAACACTGATGTTTATAGGAAGATGGTTCGGCCTTCACTATCCATGCACAGGCTATTGTACTCCATCATTCTTTAAAAATAAGGCTATACTAGGAAAATTGTCAGCATAATTATTCCCAGTATTGAATTACAGAAATATTTTTAAAGGACCTGCTTAAATAATTTGATAATCCTTTAGGTTCTATCACGTGGAACTAACTTGGGGATTTTTTGCTTCTTTTTCTGTTTATGCTCCTCACCAGTAGAATGACATGCAAAACACATTCTGCCAACTATTAATTATTTTTAGTTACTTTTAATTTAAAAGAGTAATGTGGTGAGACAGGAGTGTTCTTGGAGAACTATTGTTCTTGGAGAGATAAATTGGTTTATATTTGTTTTCTTTAATCTTACTGGACTATTTTATATGGCATTGATTTTAATTTCATGACTGTAGGTTTCATTTTCTTTTATCTGATATGCTCAATTTTATTTTATTTATTTTATTTAACTTATATATGCTTTGTTTCATCCTACTCTATTCTATTATTTATTTCCACCTCCGTGTCTAAAGTTTGAATGCAGGTCTGATGTCTTATTAGTTTTTTTTATTACTTGTTTGATCATACCGGACTTGTCTGAGAGTGAACAATCATTATTTTTCATGCTGATTTTCAGTATTCAGCCTCATTGGCACCCAGATTTGTCTCAATTTCACACCGTGAGTTAGTACAACATTTGCTCACAACTGCAAGCAAATACACAAAACCCCTGTGTCCTTCTTGCTCGTAAGCATTATATTTTCACTTGAAATATACTGCTATATTATATTTTTATACTTTTATTTTTGCAAAATTGTGACTATAGTATTAAAATTTTATATCTGAGTTAAGAATGGGGCTTTACAATACTAAGGTCACAAAATGACATTGCTTTTCTCAAACCAGAGAAGGGTTCTTGAGGTTTAAGCCATTTTGTAATTGTTCACTACTGAACTTTTTGACCACATACAGGACGCAAGTGTTGAACCTTAGTAGTAACCTGACAGAAGCCCATTTTTCCTAAATAACATTGTATACTATCTCTACAGTTGAGATTGATATTGATGATTTAAGCAATATACATACTGTATGTGTTTATAATTTTAAATACAAGACATATAAACAGCAGTTAAAACGTTGCCTTTCTTTCTTCACGTTTCTTGTGTACACTTCCTTGACTGGACTCCTCTGTTGCCGCTGGTCTTTTAAAGTCTTTTCAGTGTATTAGACATTATCGAGCATTATACCACAGTGTTGAATTCTCAAATCTGATTGGTCAGGAGGTGTTAATTAATTTTCTTTGAAAACAGCACTGACAGTAAATCTGGCTGCAAGGTAAATCACAAGTTTAGACAAGACTAATAATAAACAGATTAAAAATGTGTGTAATAACTGATAACAACTGAAACAAGTGAAATAACTGAAACAAGGAGATGCTTATTTAACATCCATGGAAAGAGTCTCCAGTGTCAGCACTTCGTAACGGTCAGAGGTAAAGCTGTTTTCCAAAAGTTTTCCAGAATGGGAGTCTTCAGGACAGAGGATATTGCACTTTGTGGTTTCTTGATAACAAGCTACATTTTTTTCTTTCTTATTAACTTCAATAGAGAGGAAAAAGAGAAGTTGCTGAGAGAATGACTGTTTATAGTATCTTCTATAACATAAGCAATAACTTGTTTCATGGTTGTTCCCAAACATTAAATGTAGCTATAAATGGATACGAATATGATACATACTTATTTAATTAATACAAATGGTAGTCACTGGCAAATCACTATGGTATAAATGGAATAAAATGCATGTTTTTGGGATGTGTTGTTATTGGAAAATAATCACCTTTGGGGTGGTAACTTGTGTTAGGCCACTCTGTCATTGATTATTTTCCTATAACAGCATGTGTTTTATTCTTTACGTATGATAATCCATATCTTTCTCAGTTCCTTGCTTGTGTGTATTGAGCTTGGCTGCCTCTACTCAGGTTATGGCCATTGCTTTTTCTGTGTTGCCTATATACCAGATCCCACTGCCAGGTCTGTGATTATTGGAAAAGCCTTCGTAAAAGCTTCTTTGCTTCTTGTCTTGCTGCCTGCACTTCCCATACATTACTGATCAAACCTCAAGAATTGTGGGGAGGCTGTTGCTTGAGATATATGACTGTTGTTTGTCCTTTGTGTTTGCTGAGGGAGCTGCTAGAATCTGATGAATATCACCTTTATTGCAGTTTCAATCCTTGTCACTGGTGACCGAGTCCTTAATTCCCTCATGTCCCTGTTTTTTTTTTCCCCTTCACAGAAATCTGATGAGATTGATACCTCTGAGCCAAGCATGGTCTAAATCAATCACAGCAGAGTGAACTCTAAAGCATAATGTATCATGCACTATAAAGACAGTTCTAATAAAATGCGAGTTTTTTGTGTTAATTGGAATGGTGATGAAGGTTGCTCTAGCCATTTTCACAAGGTCGCACACCCCCATTTCTGGATATAATTACTTTCTCAATTCAATTAGCTAGCACAAAATAAAGTTTCATTTTCCGATGTGTGAAGGGTGTAACAACCCCACAAGCCTTCGTGATTGAAAAGATACTCTCTCTCTCTCTCTTCCTCGAAGGTACCCCTGTTTCCTGGATTAGGGCTGATCAAAGCTCTGTCACGTTTGCCAGAAAAAGCCTCTACAGACCTTACAGTCCTACAGACCCTCCTCCCAAAATGCACTAAAGGTAAAAGCTTTTGCACTATCTTTCATACTCACTAACGTCACAATTTGGGATTTGATTAAACTGATCTTACTGTAGGAGTAAAAGGCACTGCTGGCTTGAGAACCATATAGACTGAGTAGGAACTTTTCCGTGCCTCATTTGTTGACACCCTGACTTGTCTCTGTTGTTCTACCAGTTTATATTTAGAATTTATTCTTATTTGAACACACCCATTTGGTAATGACTTGTCACTGCGGTTTAACTAGTATGAGCTCCTTTAAAGTGTTATGCATTATTAACTGCCATCAAACTCGGTCATTACCCAGTCATAAGTGTTTGCCTGAGGCAAGGAAACAGAGGGGTGTGTAGTGTGCATTTGTGTGAGGGCTGTGTGAGGGGTGAAGACTGTGCATTGTACAATAAGCCACCCACAGTGGCTTCCCAGGGTCCCTTGCGGCATTGGGGGCCCACATTTTGCAGAGTAACAAACTGGTAATTCCTCCCAGTGCGATCAAAGACCTTCGATCCAAATGAGCTCTTTATCCTTCCCTCCATCACTCCTGCCCTTCCTGCCTCCCCCTCCCCTTTCTCCTGCCTCATTCCTAAATTCTACATAATCCCACCAGCCACAGCTCTCATTATTTCACATCCCACTGTGCACAGAACCGGTGTAAGTGGCCCTTTCGCCTGATCAGAGCTCAGTCTTGTGGCATATTTGAAGAGCATGGTTTTGGGCCTGTCCATCAGATTGGAAATATCCATTGTTCATCCCTGCCTTCTTTCAGTCCCTACTTCCTGCCATCCAGCACAAAGAAGTAAGATTAACTTCAGTGTTTCATAGTCATTCCTACTCAGAATTCTGCACATCTTGTTTACTGCTGGGTATAAAATATCACAATATAAAGAGACAAAGTTCCAAACTCTAAAAAAATATTATCCCATAACTACACAAATAGAGGAGTGCAGCATTTGTTGCACTTCACTGAGGTTATAGAGAGGTAGCGTATATAAATATGAAAAAGTTTTAAAAAGTGGCAGTGTGGTGTAAGTATCTTTTACACCAGCTTTTCATTTTATATCTCAGGGCTACAAAGATAATCATAATTTAATTATGATTGTGCTTTTCGGCTTCCTTGATTAAACAGAGTTATGAACTCACTGGGTCTGGAAGAAAAACCAATGCCGGAAGCTCCGTCCTCCTCCTAGTCAACTGCCTATGAATTCCTATCTCTCTATTTTGATCCTCATAATGGAATTTCTGCATTTACCCCCTCCCCATCTCCTTTCAAATATTCAGCAACTCCTACCCAAGACTCTTTAATGGGAGGTCTGGCTGTCTTGCACAAGAGTTCCACAATCAATCTTCATATTTAATTCAGTTCCATTTGATATATATATATATCAATTTTGACAATAGACATTGTCACAAAGCAGCTTTACAGAAACCAAATGAGTAAGCCAGAGGAGAAAGTGGCAAGAGAAAAATGCCCTGAGACAACATTAAGAAGAAACCATGAGAAGAACCAGACTAAAAATTAAATATGATATAAATTAAATATAATCCGATTCATATTGGTGACCTTACATAAAGTTCGGTTAAAGTTAGATATCGGTTTTACTGATGCTGGTGCATTCAAGTGCAAGATCCTCATTCATATTTTTCAGCTGTCTGTTTGGTTGCATGTTTACTGTATTTAACAATTTATTCTGATTCTGGTTATGAATCCTTACTAAGTTTCTAAGAACTTTGTATCATTGTGCCTTCGGCGGTTTACGCCGATTAATCAGCTATAATGATCATTTTAGCCATTGTCATGAAGCTCTGGTATATCTTGGTAAAGGTTACTATCTTCATGACCTTGTGTAGCTCAGCACAGCAGAGACCAGTGTGCTTCACTGAATACTGAAAACCCAGACAGGAAGAGAGCTGACAGAAAAAAGCGTAGCAGTACAACAGCCTGAAGGGCCTATGAGACTGCCAGCAAGGCTACTGCCCATAAAAGAAGGCTGGTGCATGCTGGGATAGCAGATGATACCTTCCTTCTTTCTGTCCTTGAATATCCATCACACACCCACTCCATCTGTGTTTTCGTATCTGCTGATGCTCAGCTTATGCATGAAACACATAAATCAATTATGTATTCTGTCAATTAGGCATTCATAAAAACTTAAATGAGGATGATTTAAAAGATTAAATTTTCTCTGGAAGATGTAAAGGTTTGTTGCAGCTTTATTGGGGGATGAAGATTAGCTGGGGGAAAAAATCAACCTAGAAAGAGCCAGGTCATTTTAGGAAGCAGCTGTGCTGTGAAAGATAAACGTTCTGCTCTGTCTCTTCTCTCATTCCCAATGGATTCTTGTTAAATTTTCAGTGTTATCTCAGCAATGCTGGCTACGCAGTTCTATTGCTAGGTAGCATTGGAAAGAGCACTAGATGAGATGATTCATCAGCTGATTAATGATGAACATGGAGGATTTGCAGGTACAATCTCAGACACTCCCCATCAGCTGCTGGAGTGTTCACTGAAGTGTCCTGATATACAAGTGAATAAACAGCTGTGGCCTTTGCATGGCCTCAGGATCCACTGCTTGTTTGAGAGAGGAGTGTGTAGGGAATAGTGCCAAATTCCAATCATCTTGCCAAGCATAAGACCTTGCTTTTCCTATCTGCATCAGTGTGATGCCACTTTTTTTTTGCTCTCTCTCTCTCTCTCTCTCTCTCTCTCTCTCTCTCTCGCCATCTTTCTCCCTTGTCTATTAATGTCAAAATTCTGTCTAGGTTTATTCTGCTCAATTCAGAATGATAACGAAATGAGCAGGACTGACAAGGTTATATCAACTTTGCAAATAGCTCAGACTTCTTTCTATCACCTGTTCCTCCCTCCCTCCTTTCCTCATTCTATCCCTCTCTCCCAGCCTGTTTACCAATTCCAGCTCTCCTCTATCAGGAAGCAGTAGGTCATCTCACATCTCTATTTTGCCCCTGTCACACAATGTCATTTACCGAAAGTCGGCCACTAATAGAGCTTCTGGACTGATTAAGTCAATACCCACCTTGACATTAAGGTTTAATGTGAGCTAATGGGGTGGTAGATTGGTCAGCACTTACAATAAATGCATTGTCACTTGCAGAAAAGGCCAGTTAGGTCCTAAAGGCCTTCTGTTTATAGATGGTCATCATTATTTAATGAGAGGTAATAATGCTGAGCAGGTCAGTCTTTGTAGTGGACTCCATCCATTTATAGTCATGAAGGCTAAGGAAGATTTTATATATATACCATTAGACTGCACTTAAAGGCATAGCATTTCTATTACATAGTAGGGATGTTCAGATTACATATGTAATGTTGCCATCCAGAGCTGCACGAATATTAGGGGATGTTGAATCTCAAATGCTGAATAATTAACTTATATATTTGCAGACTAATGAAAAGGCCTTGGAAAATGGTTACTGTATCTCACTGACTAATTCACTTTCCCTGGAAAAATAGTGTGTGACCAAAAGTATGACGTTACAAAGTGCAGTTAATTTGTTACTCCAGTTAAGTCTATTTTTTTATATACTTCACCTGAGTTTTTCTTTAACCTAATACTTTTGACTAGATTTCAAAAGAAAAATCTCTACTTTCTACTCACTAGACTTCACACACTACATCACTACATTTCTCTATAATTATATATTTGTAAAGTCATGAGATGACTTTTTTTAGCATCAGGTAGATCTAAATTCTTACAAAACTGAACTTTAACAGCAAAAAAAAAAAAAAACTTTTTCATCCTAGCCAACGTTTGATAGCTAACATTTTAGCCTTAGCTAATGTTTTCCTACATTACTTCATTCCGTAGTGAAAGGGGCACTAATTTACCATCATTAGCTAAATTCAGTGTGTGGTTCGAGGCAGCTGAATTTTTTTTTGTGTGTGTGAACCTTTCTTGTACTTTTACTTTCATGCTTTTAGTACACTTAAGACTTTATACTTTTTCACTTTAAAGATTTGAAGCTGTACTTCAACCTTTTACTGAGTATTTAATGAAATGAATAAATGCACTTTTACTTGAGTAAAGAATATCAGTACTTTTTTATTTACAGAGAAATTAAAACCTGCAGATTGTCTGGTATATAAGATGACTTCTTTGCAGTGAAGGACCTGCATCCTCGCAGTTAATAACATGTAAGTGAACCAGTGAATGAGGCACTCTAAATGTCATTCTTATCTTTCCTCAGCATTAGCATTCCTCAGACATCAAAAGAATCCAAATGAACCACTGAAAAGGTAATTTAACTTATTTGTTGTTAATTGCTTGTATTTAGGACCCTATAATCCCCGCGGTATACTTTAAAGAGTTCTTCGTAAATGTTAAAGTCTAAGCCGATTCTATTTGCAGGTGGAAAAGGCAGGCTCATGAAAAGATAAGATTTAAGGTGTCAGGTGTCTGTGGCTGCTGCATATCATATGGCTTCAGGTATTTTGCTTTATCAGAAGAAAGCTTTCATGTGATTTGAAGCTGTCTGGCATTTCATGGCTGCGTTTAGAGATAACAAGAACGAAATAAAACATTTTTTTTTTTGAGGATGAACTACTTTTAATTCCAACATGACAAGAAATTTTTCGATTGTGAGTAATACCAAAGTGCTTATTAGCTACATTAAACTAATCATTTACACATCGTATCATGGTTGTGTAGAACATAACATACCATCACAAACCACATCATATTATGATTAAATTGACATTTATCACATTTGTCATGTCTGCGTGGATTTTCTCTGGGTTATCCGGTTTCCTCCCATCTCTCAGTATGCCAGTAGATGGACTGGTGACCTTAAATTGCCCCTTGGTGTAAATGAGGGTGTGAATGTGTGTGTGTGCATGGTGCTCCCATCACACACACACTGGCATCCCATCCAGGGTGCATTCCTGCTATGCCCAGTGTTCCCGGGGTAGGCTCTGGATTCACCGCTACCGTGACCATAATAAAGTGGTTACTGAAGGTGAACGAATAAGTATATCTTAAATAATGAAAAACTATATAATACAATAATAATAAAATACAGTTCAAATTACAGTGTGTATATATATATATACAGTATATATATATGTACACACATACATACATACAGTTTTTGTATATTCCATATTTTTGTGATATGTAAATAAATATAGCTGAAAGTCTACACTTCGATCACATCTTGATATTTCAAATCCATTGTGGTGGTGTATAAAGGCAAAATCACAAAAACTCTGTCATTGTTCAAATACTTCCAGACCTAACTGTAAATACATACATACATACATACATATATATATATATATATATATATACAGACATCTGTCAGTTTATATCACATGACCAGCCATCTGGAATATTACTAGTACCTGAATGCAGTAAATATGCCATTTAAGAAACACCTAGTGTAATGCTCATTAAACCTTGGTCTTGTTCCAATCAATTAGGAATTCAACAACCTTTCCTAAATTTTCCTTATTTACGTAGGTTGAGAAGCTACTTGTAGGGCAGAGGAGTAGTAGGAAGAAAACACTTCATTCAATAAACAGAGATGTTGCTTATTTATGTGCAGAAATGTGTGTCTAAAATGTGTGAGGTACTCAAAGGATCTGCTTTGAAACTATAGAATAGCTACTAAATATTACTACTAAATCACTGTTTTAACCCTGATATTTTCCTTTGGGAATTGATTCTCGCATAAAAAACGTATATGATATGCCAGTATTTGTAATATTTGTAATGAAATTGAAAAACATGTGTAGCACTGGACACTCTTCTCATGCACTTTACCATGCTACTCATCTCACACAGACAAGCTGGAAAACACAATTACATACAGCAAATCAAGTGGATGTAGGAAGTCTATTCTGTGATAATGGCAAAAAGAAGCATCTGGAGTTATTTTACATCGTGTAGCTGCAAGCAGAAAATGTGTCAAAATGCTGTAATATTGCAGCAATATCACAAATGTTGTTTCTTTGTGCAAATAAAGGGAAAATATGTTTACTCTTTCACATATACATTATCAATACATGTCATCTTGGTATGTCAGTATGTAGGTTGGTATTGTTATATTAGTATGGAAATAAAAGTGTTAATATCAGCCTCTGTCTTACTTTGTATCGGATTGAAAAGAAAATGAGTTGTATCACCTCCGTATAAACTGTACTATGGTTGTATGTAAATAGTTGTATATAACAGCAGGCTGATATAAACAGAGGTTGTATTTAAAATAGCATAAAATGCATAAGCAATTGTACTGTATGTAGGAGATGTACCATATAACATTTCCAGCACAATAATGATATCTGGAAGCAAAATAAATATAAACATATTTGTGTTCAATAAATAGTATTTTATGGATAACTTTTGCATACTACTGTGGATGAATTGTGAGGAATAAAATTTATTTGAGGAATTAACTTAGGAAGGATGGCATGGTGGCACAGTGTGTAGCGTTGCCACATTATGGTTCCATGGCCCCCAGGTCAATCTTGTCTATTTGGAGGTTCACATGTTCTCTGTGTGGGTTTCCTCCAGGTTCTTCCGGTTTCCTCTCACCCTGCTAAATCATGCACATATGTGAATTGGCTAATCTAAATTGCCTTTAGGTGTGAATGTGTCTGTACATGGTACATGGATTGGTGTTCCAGTCCAGGATGTATTCCCACCTCGTGGCCAGTGTTCCTGGAATAGGCTCTGGATTCACTGTGACCCTGACCAGGATATAGTGGTAACTCAAAACGAAAGGATGACGAATGATTAAATGAGGAATAAAAGGAATGGTAAATATTTCCTTTTATTTATTTATTTATTTATTTATTTAATAAAAGCTCTTTAATACGCTGCGATGGCATAATACTTGGAGGTGAAAACATTTGTGTGTGTGTGTGTGTGTTTATATATATATATAAAATGATGTGTGTGTGAAATGCTGTAGAGCAAAGATGCCTTTAATAATGAAATTAAATGTTTCTTCTATAAAGAGCAGGAAACAGTAATAAATGAAACAAAGTCAGTATTTGGGATGAAGACCCTTTGCTTTAAAAAAAAATAGTAGTCTCAGGTACAATTAGTGCAGTTTTGTAAGGAAATTAGCTGTAAGTGTTACTGAGCATCTTGCAGAACCAGCCACAGTTCTTCTGGAGACGTTGACTGTCACACTTGCTTATTATTATTGCAGAAAAACGCAGCAGCCTTCATTATGGAATTTTTTTTTTGGGGGGGGGGTCTGAAAAGTGGTCTCTAGTTTGTCTAAGACTTTTGCACACACACACACACACACACACACACACACACACACACACACACACACACACACACACACACAGATATAGATATAGCGTGTATATGAGATGCTCTATGATGGCAATCTGATCTCCCCACCCAGTCCCTTTCTCTAGGCTCCTCCCACTCCCGGTTCCACCCCGCCCCCTGTCTCCGGCCCTGCTCGCGCGGCTGGCCCTCTGAGAGAGCCCCCTCCTGCCCGCTAAACTAAACTTACCCTTCAGGGGGGAAAAAACGAAGAAACTGCACTACCCGCGAATATCCGACACACTGCTGGAAACCGAGGAACTTTTAAAAATCACCCCGAAGTGTCTGGCCCGCGGCGGGGTGAAGCAAGGACCGGCCGAAACAGAAAGTAGGATGTGGGTCTGGTACCTCCTGCTCGGGTCGGGAACGGGCAGCAGCTCGGTCGGTAAGTTGCAGTGTGAAGGCGAACGCAGGCCACGCGCAGGGCTTTAAACGGGCTGGTCTGTAGCGACACCAAAACTAGTGCACGCGCTAAAAATGTGACTTAATGACTGAACACATCTGCACAACTGCACTGTTGTTGCACTTCTGTTGCGCTTAGGGGGGGTACTAACTTCCAAACCGCGTATCATTGAAACCAACTACATAGTGCAAGTGTGTCAAAAGAGTAACGTTGGTGACGGTGGGGTAATGTTACTGTTTCACTACTTCACAGTGTAATAAGCTGTTTTAGATCAAGCCACTGAGGAAGCGGAGTGAACGTCCTACATTTGTCCCTCTGCGTGTCTGTTTTGCGATACTATGGCGTGTGCGTGTATGTATGTATGTATATGTATGTGCGTATATATATATATATATATATATATATATATATATATATGTTTGTGTGTGTGTGTGTGTGTATATATATATATATATATATATATATATATATATATATATATATATATATATATATATATATACATAGCCTAAGCTTGGTTCTGGTTTAAAGGGCACAGTTGTGAGCAAAGATGTGTTGCCTAGCAATACTAATGTCCATGAAGAATTTATGTCTTAAGCTAGGGAAGGGTAATATGTTTAAAAAAAAAATCAAATCTTAATATTTGCAGGAATTTCCACGTTGTGCGCTACATAACATGATATTTACAAATATAAACAACAACAGGGAAGAAGATGGGGTTAAAAACACACCACAGCGCCTACTGAATTCTCGATTCTGATTGGTCAGAAAAGTGTCGATTAATTTTCTATTTTTCTATTTCTATTTTCTATAACAGCAGCTCTGAGAGTAGTTCAGGCAGATCACAGGTTTATATTAATGCATTCATTCTAATACGTTATTGTTTCTGTAGTATCGGCTTATTCATGATGACCTGGACAGGTGGAAGCTGAAATAAAATACAATTAAAGAAAATACAATTAAAGAAAAGTCATTATTTATCTACAACAACAACAACAACAAAATAATCCAGTCGTTGACATGGTGAAGCTTTCTGCAAGAAGACGTTTATAGAGTGCTGACTGTTTCACTTTGGGCCGCATCACACCTCCCCTTCATTGATTATTTTCCAATCACAAGACACCTCTTTGTGTTTTACATCTACTTACTGTGAATAATAATGTAGTAGGAAAGTAATGTAGTACACTCAGGGTTCGTCGCTGCTTTTTTTTTGGATGGTTGATATTTCCAGCTTTTCAAAAAAAGGTTATGCTTGGAACCCTTTCTGAATGGGCTGTCTCTGTTGTAGGGCTCTGCTTAGATAAGGACTCCCTCAGTGGGACGTTTCTTTTTTAAAGCCCTTACTTCAAACCTCCAGCAGTCTCCTACTTTGTCTTCTGAATTGCTCTTCTGTTAATTGCCTTTTTTTATATATATATTTTGAGCAAACCTAGATGCGTGCCAAGCTGTGTGCCATTTTGTTTTCATAGTCAGGGAATTTTCATTGTTGGGAGTTAGCAACAGATGTGTGATTCAAGCCAGCTAAGTGACAAGCAGCATCCCATATGTCTTTAAAAACGTTTAGCCCTCCACTGAATTGTAATTGAATACGGTTTCAAACACCAAAAAGCCATTTTTATCCAGCGCCGCATGTCTGATGCACAGACACACTAGGCAGTCCTGTTAATATCCAGAAATACTATCTGCATCCGCAGCACATCATCTAGAAGAACTCTGTGGTTTATGACAATGGTTTGAGGGGAATGATGCTCAAAAATTCTGCTCGTGAAGATTTCCCTTAATACAGAGTTTATTTCTTATCCACATCCAACACAGCTGATAACACAACTCCTTACTCAGCATGCTTACAAGTGAAAATTAAAAAAAAAGACGAATGGATTACCAGTTGCACCAGTACTCTCTAACTAGCACCAGTAACGACGCTGTTAGTGAAGCCACAGCTCTATTAAATTCTGATTGGTCAGATGTTGTTGATTAATGTTCTCTAACAACAGCTCTGAAGGTAGTTCTGGCTACAATGTTTAAGTATATATTAATGTGCTTGTTTTTTTTTTTTTTTTTTTTTTTTTTCTTTTTTTCAATAGTACCCACTTACACAGGGACAAATTAAAAAGCATATGTAATTGCTGATATGATGAAATGTTCTGTGTCTCTAGTGTCAGCGCTTTATAACAGTGGTAAAACTGTAAAGACAGAAGAAAGACTAGTGTTGCTATAATCTAAGGAACTAACAGGAGCAAACCTTCTTGCGAACCTTCCACAATTTTAAATGTAACTATATGTTTGTAAGGCGGAGTGCCATTATAGGAATATATCCCACTTCACGCCTTGCTAGACCACGTCACCTCATCGTTGATTATTTTCCTATAACAGCACGCACCATCATCCTTACTTAATGACCAAGCAGAGTTGAGTTGGAAGCACAGTTTTAGGTTATTCAAGGTTAATGGTTGTTTGCAAGTTAGCTCATGAATCACTGTTTTTTGGGTGTATACTTATTTGGGAGTGTTTACGGTGGCAAATTGCACATAATGCTGTCCTTCAAGATGCCTGTGTTTTTATCCAGAGACAGCAGTGAGTTTTATCTTTTCTTTTATCTTCACATTCCTGCAGAAAAAAAAGAAGATATCAGAAGATATCAGATTAACTGTGTACATGCACTGCCTGATAATTATCAGATTTATGGTAATCTGTTAACATCTTAACTCGGATTTAAGATATTTTCGAGTGGTGTTTACATGATCACCCGAATAATCTGATAACTACAGAGATCAGGTTAGTGTGCATGTAAACACATTCAGTCTCATTCAGTCTCTTCAGAAGGATCAGGTGTGTTAGATCTGGATAGGAACTGAACGCTCTTGGTGGTACACTTCTAGTAAGAGGGATGGAGGTCACCAATCTAGTTCCACACAGCTGGACTGATGACTTTACCCATAAACCCCAGAGCAAGGCATCCCTGCACAACAGTATAATGTTCATGTCACTCTGTAACACACTGTAAACAGTAGTTATTTTATTTCTGTTTCCTCAGACCCTACATGTGTATATAGTTTCACTTCTTCATCTTATGGTTACTTTCACAATTGCTTTTTATATCTAGTTTTTATTCTGTTATTCTATTTTTATTTTAAAATCTCTTGTAATTAATTGTCTGTTTTCTTCAATATTTGTTAATAGTCCATGTACCTGTCTAGTCTGTTTAGTATGCTACATGTTATACATGGGTGCACTCACCAAAACAGAATCCTCATATGTATAATATCTATAACTCACTTTGTGAAATGAAGAGATTCTGATTCCGAGCAGAGCTAAGTAGGACTCCGGCTCGGTTACTGTAGTGCCTCAGTTTATCACTTACTGTAAGTCTGTTCAAGGTCGTTTCCACACTTCTGTCAGTTAATCCTGAGATCATTTAGTAGCTATATTAAGAATCATGTCAGAGTTACGTTTGCCAAACAAGACCACGTGGCCTAACTGTACGCTTTCAGTGACATGGAAAATCTTTGTCATCATGTTGTTAGTCATCAGTGCAGGCTCTGCAACATTGGTCTTGAATCGAGCTGTATTTCCCATGGTGTAACTGTATACCAAAGGCAGCTAGCTGTATTTGATATGCCGATTAAATTGTAAAAAAATAATAATAATAATAATAAATAAATAAATATCCATACAGATATATTATGGTTATCAGGATACGGTATCTCTAGACCATCCATACAAAGAAGTATGTTTTTATTGAGTGATTATAAATTTTCCCCAATTCAGCCATCGTAATGATGTATTTCATTATATATTTACAGTGCATTATTGACTGAGTGAAAAGTAGGCTATGATTATAGAATGTCAGCCTTCTTGGTTTCCAGTTTCACTGATGTCTGGAATCGAATGGAGTGGCGTCTGATTGGGTCCGATCAGCATGGCTGGACAGCGATACCCAAACCCCTTGTCTGGACAGAACTGAAATTCATCCGGGTTAGCACCGTCACACGTACTGTCACCTATTCCCTTTAATATTCACCAAGCCATTTGCCTCAAAGAGGCATAGTTGTCTATGTTCAGACTATTTCTGTGGGATGTCATTTCCATTTGAATACCAGATGAAAGTAATCTGTAGTTTAACAGATCTATCATATCAAGCTTTGCAGAGTAAATTCCTGAAGAACAGTATGCGGTATGGGTTAAGGGTTAAATTTGCCTCTAGGACACAGTGATTTTCACCAGCGATAAAAGGAGAGCATTTTTGTTTGTTCAAAGTACATTTCTGACTTTAAGGTAATCGGTTTGATGTGTGACGCCTTTTCGAAGACACTGAACTCGTCTCATAGCTTTTAAAGGATGCCAGTGTTTGCACTCCCCTCCTTGAATTTGATCATGTGCCCAGAGTCATTTTGCAATTGATGTTTGCTCAGAGCTTATATTAGCATTTCAATTTGAAGAGTGCAATGCCTCTTATTATAATTTCCCCGCCATATTCCCTAAAACACCACGTTCTAAAAGACATTTTGAGGGTCACTGACAATGGTATGAGGTGATCTAATCTTCAGGTGTCAGGAGTATATTGTTTTTAGTGAGGAAGTAACTCTGCACATTGTGTTCTCCGTTGAAGTTGGTGTGCTGCATTGTGTAAGATGTGCACATTCAGTGCTTGAACTTGTGAGATTGTGAGATTGAATTGGCCCTTATCGGACACTTTTGGTTCTTTGGTATTAATAAGGTGATGCTAATTTTGCCCTCAGCAATGCACCTGCGTGGTGGGTTGAACAAAGTTAATACCAAGAATGAAAAATTCCCCAGTCAGCAACATAACTCGCTTGACTCACATTTTCAAACTCCCGTGCCGCCACGGGAACAGCCGAGTTGATATTCATCGTACATGGAGACTTTATTACTTTATATTGTTTTATATAGTTATATCCAGACTAACAAACTCCACATGGGGCAAACAAATGTGGAAAGAAAATGTGTAGTCTGTTATTTTGACTATAATAGGCTTGTTCAGTAGATTGCTTATTGCTTATACTGAAGAGTCTTGCTGTGTCTGGATTAATGATGAGGTTATTTATGCTTAAGGTAGCCATTATAGTTGTTTATAACTGCACTAAACCACCAAGCTCCTTTTCTTAAAGGTCTCAGGCTTTGTTCTGTAAAGAACAATATCTGCAGAGGAACAATAAATGAGTGCTCCAATGAAAGATGACAAGAAGCGATAAAATCTTCATCCAGCTTCCCCATTCAGTCCCAGCAGAGCCTGAACTCTTGTAATGTATATTAATGTGTCATTGATGTGTTGCATTAATCCATAGAGTCAAGGGCAAGCAGAAGCAATTAAGGCAGAGATCTGAAAGTAGAAAATGTATGCTTATTGAATCTGTATTGACCAAAGCTACACTGTGAGGTAAGCTTAAAAGAGCAGGCCTTTAAGGTTGGCAGATGAGTCTGAAATCGAACCATCACACTGTAGAACATCAGTCACTGCCTCAGACTCAAGAATGACTAGATGATTCACACACCCTGTGTTGAAAAGGCTTTCATCAGTTTGTAGATGTTGCCCTTTCCTGCTGTTCGGAGTTTTAATGTGACTTCTGTAATGTTTAAATAGTGAGTTTTGTCTTAGGGCACTTTTACAACTATTAGTCTGTTTTCCAAATTTGAATCAGAGCAAAATTTATACTTTTGGTTCATTTGCTGTCTGATTTGGTCTAATTTCACGCTGCACACGATTAAAGTTAAAAAAAACAAAAAAACAAAAAACAAAAAAAAAACGTTTGCTGTGTATGGCTGAAACTGTAGTTGTAAAACTCTTGCATTCATTTTTCAGATAAAGGTAAACCAACTTTTGCCAAGTGTGTTTAGAAATCAGACAAAATCACCCGAGCATGGAGAACACAGAGCCAACACTAAATACTGCACCTCGCAGGTCAGTTTAGCAGCTCGCATCTACAAAAAATTGCTGCCTGCATCCCACAGTACATGGCAATTTTGGCTCACTTTATGCAGCTGAGTTGATTCAGGGTTGAATCGCTTTCTCCCTGCAATCACCCACCCTAGAATTCATTTGAAACCAGAGCAAAACCTTGCTAAGACTCAGACTCTGAGACTGGTTGTTTCGGTCCACATGTGATTGCTGTGTTCCCAGCTGCCCAAACGAACCACATCATTGGACTAAATGCTGTATATTTGATGTCACCCCTACAGGTGGGGTCAGAAATTTCAAGTAAACATTTTTTTGCAATGTTTTGTGAAGTTCTCCACACCTTCTGGCAGATTCAGTAAAATATCTTCTCAGAGCAGTCAAATGGTTTGAACCACCAACACCAGACCAATCAGGACCAGGAGGTGACACTTGCTGCCTTTCAAACACATTGCATGTCAGTTCAGAAATCTCCCGCTCTTGTAGTAGCATTTTGATTATGCAGGGAACACTAAGGGGACATATTTGTTTGGATTTTGTGTTTCACCAAAATCCCAGGCTACACCATTACATCATTGTAAAATGCCATCTTAAGACTTCTGACCAAGCTACGATTCATATTTCAGATTCCACATTCATACAGTGGTTTAGTTTTCCCTGTGTGTGAGATCTACAGAGACTGAGAGCTGTGTTTCAGGATAGAGATCCTCCTCACACTGTCTCAGTAGCTCAGTGAAAATTCTTATATCTGTGACCCTGAAAATAAACACTGTATTGACTTTGCTGTCAATTTTATAAGTTGTGTGAAATCCCCCAAGTTAGAGACGATGAGCTCTGTTTTGGCAGCGCTGACTCTTGAAGTCTTTTATTGTTGTTTTGACATTCTAAAAGGACATTTTATGTATTTTCAGCTTTTCTCAGAAATCACTGAGCCCTTAGGCTGTGCATGCTGATTTGAGTCCAGCTGTGTGTGTCAGCCGCATGAAAAGCTTAGAGAGAAAGGCCGGGCCTCTTACTTCCTCATAGGAATAATGTGAATAAATCTGAGATTGTAACATGCCTTGGCTGGAAGTGAAACATAGTGGGCTTTTCTACGAGGCACAGCAGTCGTCTTCCTCCTTTAGTCGTAGTGTTATTTGTGGGGTTGAGCTTGAGATTTGGACGAAGCTGTTTTCCCAGCAGCAGCGAGCAACAGTGTGTGTGTGGGAGGATTGAGATTGTTCATCCATCTCTATTGCCCTGCAAATGCTTTTTATAGAAAGTTAGCAGAGCTATTGAACTTCTTTCTCTTTTTCTCTCCACTCTTATGTATCATTTGTCTTTAGCAAAGTGTGCTAATGCTGCAGATATAGTGTAGGAGAGTGGGTAGTGTAGTGTGCCGGAAAATTGGGCCTCCTGCTGTTACCCCTGTCAGCACTTGCTCGCTTTGCGGTGTTACACCACGTGTTTGCATGCAAAAAAAAATAATCTGAAATTGCTCACCTGCTCAACATACTGAAAGTTGAGCAGAATTAATCAAGCAGATCAAATCTCTGGCAAATGTGCTGTAGTTTGTGTAATGGGAAACAACATAAGATCTTTTTACAATGTACTCATCATGTGATGATTGGAGGACTTAATACACTTTGCTGGATTTATAAAGGTCTTATTATTTGGAGACCAAATAATGCATGGACAAAAGTTTGTTAGCTTTGTCTGAAAAGTATGTGGCCACCTGACCATCACACCCATATGTGCTTTTTGATCATCCCATTTCAGATATAGTCCCCCTTTGCTGTTATAATAACCTCCACTCTTCTAGGAAGGCTTTCCACTAGACGTTGTAGCTGTGGGGATGTGCTCATTTAGCTGCAAGAGCATTAGCGAGGTCAGGAGCTGATGATGAACGAAGAGGCCTGGGGTGCAGTCAGCGTTCAGTCTTCAGTCATGGCTCTGTTCAGGTCGTTCAAATTCTTCCACTCCGACCTTGGCAAACCGTGTCTTCATGGACCTAGAATTTTACAAATTTGGGGAAGGCTCATATATGGATGTGATGGTCAGGTCTCCACAAACTTATGGCTATATAATGTAACATTTATGAATTTTACCCTTTCCGTGTCAGCATCTGTGTTAGTATCATGATCCTGAGTTCTACCCTGAAACACATTAAATAGGTTTGTGCTAAAATATTTGTAATTGTGGTGCTAATTTGTTGGATATTTCTGCATTTTTGTTATTCCCATGAGAAGTTAGCAGTTGTGTGCCATACTGATGTCACAAGATGACATTGCTAGCACAGATACAGTGGAGCTTAATAGGAGAATAAACTTCAACAGCATAAGGGAAGACAATCAGGTTTCGTTGCTAGTGCCTAAAAACAAACGAGCATTCGCTCATTTCTCATTCATTCATTCATTCATTCATTCAACTCATTCTCAGTTAATGCTCAGTGTCATACTAATGAGAAATACACCATAGAATTAGTGGAGATATTGGACTCTATACGCCCGAGTTGTTCCGAGTTTGACAGAGACTCAGCTCAGCTAATCTGCAATCTATGAGATGATGAGCGCAATGGCGTTGATGGGGTTCTTAGCATGAAAGTTGAAGCTACGGAACCTTATGTGTTTGATCAGAGTGTACACATGAGGAGGTGAGAGATCTGGACAGAAAAAGGACTAAAGCGCTGCTGCATTGCCCTCTTTAGGTAGAGAAGTGCTCGTTCCAACTGGCACCACTATCAGCAGGTTGGTGAACGGCATTGTAAGTAATGAATTAAACCATTAACCCAAGTAAAACAGACCAACATGTCGATGAACGAGGTTTAAACCAAAAATGTCAACTGAGAATTTCATTAAAAGATAAATCTTGGGTGCCGCTGAAGATCGCATGCTTATTATAAAGATTCATTCAGGGTGGATTTTTCCTTTAAGTTAGCATTAATGAACGAATGAATTAGTATTATGGTACAATTATGGTTTTACTTTCAAATAAAAGTCTGTTTTGTTGTTATAGTTGATCATAGTTTCTTGACCAGTTTTACAGGTTTCTGGAGCATAGAGTCATTACATATGACTGCCTGATGTGATATACAATGTGTGTAGCTACTGCTAGTGAAACTGACAAACAGGATGAGTGCCACCATCGCTGTGTCGGCTACTCATGTCTCAGAATCCTGTAATCTCCTCTTGGAGGCAAACCAGGGAACAAAATGCACGCCTCATTTCCTGAAGCAAAAATCCTAATCCTGTCCGCTCTTCACGGAGTGGGTGTTGTGAGACAAAATCAAATGTAAAGCTGGTTTTAATTGTTTTAATGCCAGTCCTGCTGGCAGCCCGAGCCTGATGCACATCAAGATCATCATCAATCTGCTCATTGACTTTCTCAGTCGCTCATTGTTACTTTCACACTCTGTGGATTGGAAAGCTTTAATCTACCCCCACTAATTAGTTGATGGTATTGATTGTTGAACCAGTTTTGAATGTGAAGTATCAACATATCATATCAGGACAGTTATGGTTTCAGACTGCCACCTTGCTCTTTTTTTTAAAGGGGAATTCCAGCTCCTGAGTGGCGCAACAGAAAAGCTTTTGTCCATGAGTTTGAATCCAGGCGATGCCACAGCCATCCGTGGGCGGGAGTCCAGGAGAGCAAAATTTGCCATGCTGTCAGGGTGGGAGGGATGGCATACTGTCCCCTATCTCTCACTGTGTTTGTCATAGTAACCAGGAGCACCAGTATCTTCAAAGCAGATATAGACATTTCTTCTGTACCGAAAAACACCAGTAAAGCTGCAGGTGTCCTCTGGATTTTGGATGTTCTAAAATTTGTGATAATTCTAAAATTGAGAAAAAGATTAACTTGGTAGAATTCCTCTTTAAATCACTGAATGGCTTAAACCTTCCAGGTGCCGTGTTTGTAGTGGACTGTAGCCATTCTCTGCAGAGATATTCAGCTAATGGTACTGGATAAATATGAATCATGGCTGGGCAGACGAGTTAATTGGGTGTTTCCCTAATATGAGAGTCAACAGGCATGTTCTAAATAGTACTTGTATTCAGCCAGCTATACATCTAGTAAAACATTCCAGCTGGTGTGGTAGAGAATCTAGGCACAGTTTTTTTTTTGTTTGTTTTGTTTTTTTGCATGAGCAATAATTCACATCTTTGATGTAATACTTAAATGAGGGTTGAGATATTATTCATGACACTTTGTTTGCAGCCCAGCTCGGGCTAATCAAATTAGGACAGAACAAATCACTCTAATCATCCACATTACAAAGCTTGATATAAATAACTGATGCAGTTTATATAAAGTGAAAGATCTGCACAGTTTTTTCATCACCAGAATATTCCTTTGAGACACTTTTGTGGCGGAGATTATCCCGATTCCAACCACTAATGAGCTGTAATGGATTCAAACAGTCTCCCAAACAGCCAGTGAGCAGGAGAGGAAAAACTGTAGATGTAATCTGCCATAGGTGGTGTTTTTGGCTGCAGCTACATTTATTTTCATTTAAGATGGTGTCAGAGACCAGGCCCATATAAAGGGTTTGAGTCGTGTGTCTCTGTCAGAGCCCCTCCTTCCATTCCTCCACTCCGTATCTGTTAGGACAGATGGCTTAATGGCAGTAGTGAAGAGAAATGAGGCATAGCTCGTGCCAAGCGAGCAATTCCCTCCAGCACTCGTCTAAAATGCTTGTCTCACCGATTTCCTCCGTACAAGTGTGACATGTGGACTAAATGGTAAGTGGATCGTCCCTGGCAGATGCGTAGGTAGAAGCAGGTGTGTCTGGATACTCAGAGCTCAAATGATTTCCATCATTGCTGTGTGTATGCAAAATTTTTATTGAAAGGGGGGAAAATGGGTGAAGAAGAATTATTTGTGGTCTGGTAAGACTTTATCCTGAATCTTGAATCATTGAAGAATAAAAGCGGTCAGTGCATTTGAAGTGATGTATTTTGTAGTGGTTTAACAAAGGCAAGTATACCTGTAGCATACGGGGAAAAAAAAAAAAAAAAACAACAACAGCAGCAGCATCCCTGCAGAGACTGATACGGGGGATCTGAAGCAGGCTACCAGAGCCAGACAGTTAGGGCTTCACCACGATGGCAAAATTCCTCCCTTTATTGGGAGAGAGAGGCCTGTGACTGATTGATGGGACCGTGATGGGACTGAACAACCCCTGCTCCATCTCACATGTAAAAACTAATTCAGGAACTGATTCACAACATATTCACCAAATGTTAACAGTTTTCTACTCTATTTTGTCCTAATTTAATTCTTACTCTCTCACACAACAGCTACCAGTCTGAGAGGGTGAGGGATGACACATTGTGTCCTCCGAGACGCAGGATGTTAGCTATCACACCTTCCCGAACTGCTGCTCATGCAACATCATAGAGAGACTGCACACATACAGAGGAGAGTGATAAGTGCCTTCCTCTGTATAGATGAGCTAACACGTCTGCGACTGACTAGTATCACTGTTTGACAAGGGAGTGAAGAATGCCTTCCTTCCCACCCAGAGAGCAGGGCCTGTTTACTTTCATGCTTTTTATGGTCTCCCAGCCATGGATTGCAGTCTCACAATAATAGAGCAAGCACTTAGACATTTGCCCCACTCGAGAGCTCTTTTGGTCTTTAAACGTGGCCAGGGAATGCCTTTTACAGGAACAAGCCATGTGAATGACATTTAAACCAACTAAACATAGACTTTTTCCCTTTGCCCATGGGCAAATATGTGAGAGAATCACATTTACTCACCACAAACCTCTTCAGTCAAAGCTGTGAACGTTTTTCAATCCAGTGACTAAATCTTGCTCTCTAACAGTGTTCAAAAGTTTGATTGCCTGTCAGAGATATGTGACTCAGTATGTGCATATCCATGAAAGTGCAGATAGTCAAGTGAAATTGCACCCTTCAAGATTCTGAAAAGTGTGCAATAAGTGTCGAATGCTCCATGGGAATGTCTAAGGCTAATGATAATCTGCACCTGCCTTAAACACTTAGGCACATGTATTGGAAAACGTTTATAAAGTTTATTGACTGCCATTCACCTCAGTCAATCTTATTACCCTAAATGAAGCCACTGACCTTCATTTTTTTGTATCAGATACATTTAAAATTCATTTCAGAAGAGGAGGCTCTCAATCCCAATGTTTTCTCCTTTTATAAACAGTGGCTTCTTTGCAACAGAGATAGTAACTGAACGCCCATGCATGCTTGTGCAGCCGGTTATTGCCAAAGCAGGTCTGAAAGGGCCGAGTGTCCCAGGGGTCATGTGATTCCTTGTAAGGAATGGGAATGAAAGAAGAGGTTTATTCAGTGGAGCTTTTATATTGCTGAAATCATTAATGAGGCATCTGGCTTTGTCCACCTGGCTTACCTGTGGTTGGAATGCTAATAAACAAGTGATCTGATTCATATTCGCATTGAGTCAAAAGTTTATGAGATAAACCTACAGTTGGGGTCATAAGTTTACCTACACCTTGCAGAATCTGCAAAATGTTAATAATTAAAAAAAGCTATTTCACATAGCAGATGTTTACATATAGTCCACAGGACACAGTAATAACTGAATTTACACAAATGAGTCAGTTCAAAAGTTTACATACACTTTATTCTTAATACTGAGTGTTGGTACATGATGATCAACGACTGTTTTTATGTTTTGTGATAGTTGTTCATGAGTCCCTTGTTTGTCCTGAGCAGTTAAACTGCCCACTCTGCTTCAGAAAAATCTTCTGCATATTTGACCCCTTTCCAACAATGGCTATATGATTTTGAGATCCATCTTTTCACACTGAGGACAACTGAGGGACTCGTACACAACTATTCCAAAAGGTGCAAACATTCACTGATGCTCAAGAAGGCAACACACTAGATTAAGAGGCAGGGGGATGTAAACTTTTGAACAGGATGATTTGTGTAAATTGTATTATTTTGTTTAAAGAGCTTATTTTTTCATTTTGTACTGCCCAGAAGCTACATAAGATATTTAAACTTTTCCCAGAAGACAAAATAATAACAATTTACACCAATCAAATTTTACACCCCCCTGGCTCTTAATGTATCGTGTTGCCGTCTTTAGAATCAGTGAATGTTTGCACCTTTTGGAATAGTTGTGTACGAGTCCCTCAGTTGTCCTCAGTGTGAAAAGATGGATCTCAAAATCATGTAGCCATTGTTGGAAAGGGGTCAAATATGCAGAAGATGCTGGAAAAGCAAAGAATGTGCAGGACCTGGAGGATTTTTGAAGAATAAGAGTGGGCAGTTTAACTGCTCAGGACAAACAAGGGACTCATGAACAACTATCACAAAACATAAAAACAGTCGTTGATCATCATGTACCAACACTCAGTATTAAGAATAAAGTGTATGTAAACATTGTAACTGGTTCATTCGTGCAAATTCAGTTATTATTTGGTGTTGTGGACTATATGTAAACATCTGCTATGTGAAATATCCGATTGTTGGTCATCTTGAAAACCAACCACAGCACATTGGGTGTGGAAGCTGTCCATGCTCTGAGCAGCATGAATAACGTGATTGGCTCAACTTTTCACATTACTTCCTGTTGCTACCTCTATGCAGAACTGCAGGCACAAAAGTGATGCATGGCATTGTGCAATCGAGCCACAGTTCTACATGAGGGCATGAGTATTTGGACTATGTGTGAAAATGCCAAATCAAAACACACATTTGTCTATCAAAACACACATTTGGCTTGATGCTTGATGTAAAAACAAGGCCTGAGTAAATGCATACCATTTATGGCATGCTTTATTTTCACATATTTTTATTTTATTGTTTTAATTATGTGTTGATAACTACATTAGGCTACATGTAGCTATTATTGCAGTCTTGCCTTTTCTGTGACTGAATCTATCAGCATTCTTTTGGGCCTGTAGTGCACTATGTAGGTTCTACATCACCATTTTGTTAAACCCTATGTAGTGAGCATATAGAGTGAATAGGAAGGCATTTGAAGCTCCACTTGTATATTTGTATATCAGATCTTTTTAATGATTATAGTCCGAATGCAGTGAACACCCTGGCTGTTAGTTTTCTGTCAGAAAAGTTTAGAAAAGTAGTTTTAGGTAAAACGTTTATTTATGAACCTGTGTGAAAATCAGATTATGGATTTTCTTGCATCGGTTCAAGAAAGAATTGCAGTGTTTCTAAGAATCAATTAAATGCTTTCCATGTTGTGTTGTGGTGATACAGCATTTATGCTTGTCCTTTTGGAGTTATTTTGACTCAATTGGTTTAATGTACTGGATAAATTTCAAGTAAGAAAGTCTGCTTGGACTATTAGTGTACACTAAAGACATCCAATACATAATTCAAGGCTCGCATTTGTCTCGTTCAATCATTTCATCCTGAATGAGGCCACTAACCTTCACTTCAATGGCAAAATGATTTCACTTTCAATTAGCAGAGAGATCAAAAGAAAGACGTGATGTCTGAGAGAGAGAGAGAGAGAGAGAGAGACATACAGCTTCTTTCACTCTTTCTTTGGATGAGCTTTGTCATCTCTCCTAGAAATTTAGTTTTGTTTGTCCACACTCAAGGTCAGGACATGACTACATATTCATCTTTGTGTTCCATCAGAGAGACACAGTCACACTTAGTGGCATCTTCTTCATCCATCAGTGCCTGAGGCCCACACAGGCTCTAGAAATGAGGGACATTTCAGACTGGGCTGTTGGGTCACAAGCTGCTGGAGTGTTGCAGTGTTTACTGGGGCGTCACACTGCCTCCTGGCACGTCACCACATAGCACAATGGCAAACAAACCCAAATGACATTTAGCCCTTTGCTGTCTCCTGACAGTCGCAGGTGGAGGAGTGGAATTAATGCAGCTGTCTCTCTATCCCAGCTGCACATACACAAATAAATGTCTCATTAATATGGCCACACATGGATATAGAATGGATCATTTTTCTCAGGCAGGTTTTTGCATACTCATTTTTCTACCCCCACACATAATTCCAGTGTAATATAGAAATCTTCAAGCCATGTTTAGATAAGCGTGCCGGGTTACTGGGCGATCAGAACTTCACACGTATCATCATTTGAGCATCAGTCTGAGCAACAGAAGGATATTTCAATTTCTAGCTGTCTTTAGTTGTTCTGCTTCCACACCCCCTCATATGTGTGAAATGAATAATATGGCTCCACATAGACATTCTGTTAATGAAGCTATGCATTGTGGGAGAAGTGCTGATTCAGATGTTTTGACTGTATGAGTGAGTTCTGTTACGACCGTGCACAAGTCCACGAAGCGATTAACCAGATTTTTAGGTGACCACTTTGCATATGTTTACAAAGAGGATGGGTGATATGGCAGAAGAATTGTTGTATCACGATTCATTAAGAAACAAAATGTTTTGGTCTAATCAAAATGTTCTGTACTAACCAAATGCTAGCAAAACAGTAAAGAAAAATTAAAAAGCATTTTAAACTGTGCCTTTTCATTTTTTTCAGCGGAGAGAGACAGTAATGCCATCCCTCCCACCCAGAGAGCATGGCCAATTTTGCTTTCTTCCCTCCTGGTCACGGGACTCGCAACCTCCTGATGCTAGGGTGAACGCTTTTCTGTTGCGCCATCTGGGAGCCTCTATTAATTCATTTTGACCAAAAAATAGTTTAAAAATCTGAACATCCTTGTTACTGTGAGTACCTAAGATCAGTGTTAGAACAGTCCTAGTGATACTTGTGATAGTTTCAGAAACTCTGATGCAATGTTTTGTAATATTGATATCTTGTTATCCTGTTGTCTAGCTCTCATTTACAGTAGCTGTGACTTTTTGGAGTTGAATTTACAGAGTGGATTTTCTGACTGAATGCTTACAATGCCTCTTTTGGGACTGGTGATAGTGGTGGCATCATTATGCTTTGTGCCTCTCACTAGGACGCTTCACGCACTCCTGTGGCCTTCACAACATTGTGAGTCTTCCAGAGATTATGGCAACTAGGAAAAAAAAAGACCTCTGACATCTTGTTTATCTTCAACACCATCTCATAATTTGAACCTTAAAATTATGTTCTGCTAACGACCATACAGCCTTTTGTGGTTACATATTATGTTGTTAGTTAATATATCTCTTCATGTTGTGTTGGATGACTCATTGTGATGGAGACTTTAAATTATTCATCACTATTTCCTCATTCATAAAAAAAAATAAGCAGCAGGTCCGGCATGAATGATTCGTCAAAGACGTGTGATTCATTCCGCTGGATTTAATTAAAGAGTACAGGGACTTTAGGGATATTATGACTATGTCCTGAAATGTACAGAGGTGATCACGGTCTTTACTGAAGATGCTTCATCAGCAATTATGTCTGTGTGCCGAGAGCAATTCTGCACTCTTAATGACCATGTCCTCACAATATTACTCTGTGTGTGTGTGTGTGTGTGTGTGTGTGTGTGTGTGTGTGTGTGTGTGTGTGTGTGTTCGCACACTGCGGACAGTCGTAAGTTCTTTGTTATTGCAAGAGACAGCAATAAATAAATGTGGAAATGGACATTTATTTAATGTGTTTTCAATCTTACGATTTCATCAAATACATTTTTGCCTCGACTGGAATCCAGGAGCATACCACAAAACATAAATCATTCCGGAAATGGAGCTGTAATATTTATATAATGTGTTGTGGCAGTTATGGTGGCATAGGGGTGGGAAGTAGGGCTGCATGTTATAATATTTTATTGTTAGTTTATTAATATTCTCTTTGTGATTACATTATGATTGCGATTGTTAATACAAACTGGTGAATCTCGGTTGTATCATGGTTAAAGATCAGCCTACATTGATTTGAATATAATATGGATTATTGTTTAGCACTGTTACCTCGGGGGGGAACCTTGGGGGTTCGAATACCGCCACTGCCCTGTGTGCACAGAGTTTGCATGTTCTCCTCGGTTTTCACGGGGGTTTCCTCCTCCAGTCCAAAGACATGCGTTATAGGCTGATTGACATTTCCAAATTGTCCGTAGTGTGTAAATGTGTGTGCGATTGTGCCTGTCTATGGTGCCCCCCCCCCCCCCTGCCCCCTCCTCCCCTGAGTTCCTTGGGACAGCCTTCAGTTCCAGTTTTTATCTCTCACCCCTATATGCCAGACTGCATCAAACCATTTGAAGAAAACTGGAACATCTGGAACACCTTGGTCATAATGTTGACAGATAATAATAAAGCATCGTGGCATTGGCGTTTTTCTGCAGCCTCATTATCAGTATATAAGAGGACAGTATTGCTATACGGTTAGCCATTAATTCATTGCCTATCCCTGCAGGAATGTACAGGCTGCACACAATGAATGAACTGAATATCAAATTCTTTACTTGTTCATTTTCTCTGAAAATGACATAAATGTATGACTGTGGCATTGACCTTGAGAGAGCAGCTGCTGAGATGACATGTTGCACACCAGGTTCTGGATGCATCTTCCTGCTGCTACACATCTCCTCCCATATACACACACTCACACATGAGCGTACACATACACACACACACACACACACACACACACACACACACACACACACACACACGCCCTTCGCGTAGGGTGCCTGGAGCCAGCTGTAACATTAATAATTCATGGAGACTTCTAAAGGCTTTTAGCCCACTCCCTCTTGTGGTCTGGTCTTTGTGGAAAGGCTGATGGTTAAATATGAGCTAGAGAGAAGAATGCTGCTAATGTATGCTTTGTTTTCTTCTTTAATTTACTATCTTGAGTGTTTTTACTCGTTAATTCGACACGCCATTAGAACGTTTAATTCATGCCGTTGGAGTCATCACTTTTACTCCACTCCTTGTGAGGTTGCAAGTCAAAGAGAAAGCCACAGACTTCACACGGAGATGAGCAGAGCTTTTCTTGAATTCATTTTGACAATAAGAAGGCATGCTGAGCCTCAAGAAGACTCTGGTGAAAATATAACTCTGTGCAAAAAAACAATGCCTAATACTGCAAACCCTGGAGCATAGCCCCATAAGCCCCATTGCTTTATATATGCTTTATGCGAGCTGGGGTGTAGCCAAGCACATCTGTTTGAGGAGTTGGTTCATGTGTGACTGGCTACTAGAGCTTTAAGCCTGTGTGCAGCGAGAGAAGCTCAGCTTTGCTTCTGCTGCTAATCTTCTATGCTGCATGCCCTGTGCCTCCAAAACCTATTTAACTATTTCGCCAAATCATGCACAGCAAATGACAACTCTCACGATACACATCTTTTATTCTGAGACCAAACAATAGGAGCGGAGAAGCCTTAAAGGGAAACAGGCTGTTTATGGGTTTAAGGCTAAAGCCTGGTCTCTTTTTTTTCTTTCCAAATTAAAACACTGGTTTGATGTCGCCTTTTAAATGTAATTTTATTGGTTTGCTTTGCGTAACACATGCCCTTGAATCAATGTAAAGGTCACCTTTTACAAAACTAAGTTATCCATTGCAATGCAGACACAAATCCAAACCAAACACATTGCGATCTAATCATTCAGCGCACTGCCGAACAGAAAAGTTCTTTATTTCTCTCTCTTCCAGTTCATGGGTTTGCGCATCGCTATAATTACACTGTGCATTACTCAATATCATGAGCTGGTTATTTTTCTCACTATATAATAGATATATAGAGATTGATTTCACACAAGGATTCTTTCTAATGCTTTTTCTTGCCATCGCTCCCTTCAGCTCACTCACTAGGAGATCTGGATGTTCATAAAGCTGCTTCGTAACAACTGTTGCTGAACGTGTGATATAAATAAATTAAAACCGAAAATTGAAATTGACAGCAATAGCGATACACATTAGGGCCAAAACGTCTGAATCTGCTGCCAAGAGCCTATGACGAAGCAGGAAAGGAAATGCTAATAATATTTAATCCAATTATATTTCTCAAACAGGATTATAGTGTATTAGTGAAAATCATTCCTTACTAATATAATTCAAAATACGTTTAGTGAGATCTTTAGTGATGAGTAACGAATAAAACACAAAAATGACAGCAGTTTGTGTATGTATATTTATATATATATATAAAGAATGATACCTTTTTTTACCAGCCTGCCATGTCGTAAAGAAATCGCAAAGCCCGCCATCCTGAAGATTTTGCCATATCGGAAAACTTAGTTACAGCTTTAACTCTGACTGTTACAAAGTGCTGACACTGGAGACTCCTTCCAAATATGCTAAAGAAAGCAATTTAGAAAATTTTCTGTCTCCTCACAGAAAGCTTCACTACACATCAACAATTTCACGTTTTTTTTTTTTTTTTTTTGTCTGCTTATGTTAAGTGTCTGCCATATAACAAGTCTAAGTTGTTACTAGTGAGCATATAAACCTGCTGTCAGAGCTGCTGTTATAGAAAATGAATCAAGACCTTCATACTGGAGCATTCATCACTATCACAGTCACTATCAAGTGTTAGTCCTTAGGAGATTAACCCCCATTCAAACTGTTAAGAGCAGCCGTGTGTTACTATTTAAAATGTCACGTTTTAATAAGTGAACCAAGTAACGTATGAACGGGATGTTCAGAAATTCAGATATATATACAGATTTCACAAACTGTTTGTCAGGTTTTCATGGAGTATCAATATGGTAAATAAAATCCAGCTGTTGGTGGAGCAGCCAGGCTTTTGGATCTGACTGCACTCAATCTGGAACCCACCATATGTGTGCAGTATATGTCATGAGTTTGCACATTTTCATAATTTCTTTGATTGATGTGCTGTGTAATCAGCAGTTTATTTTTATCTCTGGATACTTCTCATTAGGAATAAATGTGAATTTAAATTTGTGAGGGTGTCCATCGTTAAAAGCACCACATAAATAAAAATGAATTGAGTTGAATTGCAGTAAGCAGTGGTGCTTATATAAGGTTGTGCAGTGCCTGTTTTCCTCTTGACATAAAGAATGACGTTTCCTTGTTCTCTTTGCTAGTTTTCTTTCACTGCACTAAAACACGCAAGCCCCCGAGCTGCCTGTCACCTGCCGTAACTCTCATTAGCACCAGCTAGCATGAAAGCTGCTGCTGTGGCACAGGGGGCACGTGCTCCACACTACACCATACACTCTCTCTCGCCTTCAGATTGCCTTTGGGCTTGTGAAACTTCCTGAGATGGCAGGCCCATTAAATGCAGTATAATTGGAAAATAACGTTCCTCTTCTGGCTAAAAAAGAAGCTCATTTTCCCTCTGAGCCCAGCACAAAAGAAAAAGCCTGTTCAGGAGGTTATCTGTATTGATCCAGCTCTCGCCTTTTGTTCCCTGACATTCAGAGCAACAATGACCCCCCTCTCTCACTTTCTCTGGCATTATTGCGGCTATAATTATGTGCAAAGATTTTCACCAATCTCAATCAGTTGATTCTCATTTCAGCCTTCAGATGAACTTTTTTGATGAGTTCCTTCATTTATTCAGATTATTAAAAAAAAAAACTTGCATACCTCAGAAGCTGGCAGATTTTGCTTGGGTGGCCAAGACAGCAATTTTTAATAGCATTTAGACAACCTCTTTTAAACAAAACATGTGATTAAGCCTGAAAAAATCAAGGATAGAAAATATAGACCGAATAATGTGATGTAGCATAAAAGCAAGAGACAATTTAGAAGTGAAGAGATTTAAAAAAGGCTAATATGATATATGAATGAAACAGTGCCCTGCGATGGGATAGGCTCCCCTGGGATAGGCTCCAGGCTCCCTGCGTCCCTGTGAAGGAAAAGTGGTACAGAAGATGGATGGGTGGATGGATGAATGAATGAATGAATGAAACAATGGCAAACATTGATATAAGCACAAATTTTTTTTTTTTTTTAATAATATGGCATCCACCTCATTATATCGAAGATTATAAAATAGCACTTGATCCAATACATCCTATTATTTTGCATTTTATTTTTTGTGATTATGCACACTGATAGGCAATTAGTTAATTGGCAGCAAGCTAGCTGGTTAACGTTAGTGATAACTCTAATGTTGATGATTACCTTATCTAACCAGCAGTGTGGTCAAAGAGCTATGAACTAAAGAACTTTGTATTTTAGCTGATCTAAAGCCAATAGCTCTATAAGCTATTTTAAAACTAGAAAACGTGTACTTTATACTGTTCAGTGTGTTCCATGTTGATTTGACGTCATTTCATAAATGGGGAGGGAACTGGTGGTTGAGAAGACTACTCGAAGTGAATGAGTTGAAATTGCAAGTTGAGTGGGAGTTTTCGGGGACTTTTACCGGTCGTAGGCGGGGAATTACAAGTTGCAACTTTGCCTCGGACTCAGCATTTTCTGTGGTACAGGAACTAGGGGGTATGGTTGGTGTACTGAACATTGCTGATTGGTCAAACACAAGCTTCATAGAAAAAGCAGCCCTCTTACCTGCCATTTTAGAAACCTGCATTCAGCTACTGGATAATTACTTATGCTTGTTTTGTGCCAGAGGCTGTGTGGTGAAACAGGCAAAATAGAACAGTTCTGCCATGTTTTAATTTGTGGCAAGTCAAACAAATATAACAAGAGAGCATATTTTCTATATGCTTCTAGCTGGCATAGATGTGAAGCATGAAATTATGCTTCAGGCACCATGGCCACGTTCTGCACTGCATGCTGTGCACAGCAGCTGGTTTTAAAATTCTACATTAATATTAACATCATATTCAATTAATAGAGTAAACAATTAAGAGCAGCACGAGTCAACCTTAACCTGCTCCATGTTTGCATCATGGTCATCATTAATGTAGTTGGATGGAAACGCTAACCCCTGGATAGCAAGGAGCATTGAGATTTTTAGGTTCCTGCTGAATTAGCATCTCAACCTCCATTTGATCCCATTATACAATTCCAGGGCACCAGTGTGAATATCCTAAGGTGCTAAGGGTGAATACTTGAGAGTTTAACACTGTACCTTATTTACCTGATGTAATTCAGCCCATCAGCTCATTACCAAGGCTTTTATAGGCTGTGGTGTGTAAGAAGAGGAAAAACACAAATCCCTGTAGGGCTGTGAACTGTGACACTCTTTTCCTGAATAAACACTTTCTACACAGGAAAGAGTATTTGCTCTCAGTTTATTAGACCATGAAGTTTAAAGTCAATGTTGGACTTGTGGGCACATTATGTACAGAGTATGAATAATTGGTGACTTTCCAGTGTCTACATTTACTCTGCCAGACTTTTTCACCTTTCAGTCTATGTTGGATGGTTTTTAACTTGCCTCTTTTTTTTTTAACTTGATACTTTCCTGCTTTGAACAGTCTTTTAAAGTCTGACCAACCTAGCAAGCTAAAGTTTACTCAGCAGTGTATTCAACTGTTATAATCTCTTAATTTCAGTTCATATTATTACTTTGTTTGTGGAATGGTGAAAATCTTGATTATGCCCACTTTGTATCTGCTTTACTGCTCTCGCAGTCCAGAGCTCTCAGACCGAGAGATATCAGTCAAGAGTGCTTAATATAATTTTAGGCCACAACCACAACTCTCAGATGAGTCTGATCAACGAATTTTATTATTTTTATGGGTACAAGCACAAAGTTTGATAATGTTAACATTGCTACTTTCACCACTGCTGTAGCATTCTTTGCAACTTTGCAGGAACTGACAGGAACTGGGGTCCTTTCTGCAAAAGGTGCTTGGACCCCGCGGATTGCTGCTTGCACCTATATTTATATCTTGTTTTTTTCCTTTCACCTGCTACTTGTTTATCACCACACTTGTGTTTTGTATCAATCATTTTTGATATTTTACGCTACGTTCTCATGTGTGGTTCGGTTTTTTTTCCCCCTCCACTCTCCTTTACTAAACTTCACCAGCTCTGTGAGGCTTGAAGGGTGCAGTGCATGAACAGTTCTTCTCAGATCCTGTTACAGAATCTCAATAGGATTTGAATAGGATCTCAATTCACAGCTTTGGCTTAGCCATTTCAGGTCACCGAACTTCTGTTAGTAAGTCATTCTTTTCTGGTTTTTCTTGTTTATGAGTTCAGTTAAGTTTTATTTGTATAGACTTTAACAGTAGACATTGTCACAAAGCGGCTTTATAGAAATCCTGATGTAGATTTAGATGCTTAATGAGCAAGCCAGATGTGACAGGGCAAGGAAAAACTCCCTGAAAGGACACTTTGCATGCTTGCAGCTTGAGTTTGATGACCTGAACTGAAGACCTGTCAATGTTCTCGACAATTTCTTGATATTTCTCAGATTTTTCCCCGTTAGTAATGTGAATATTTATGACATGCTACTTGTGGGAAGTTGTGTTGGCTGTTTGCTAAATGAGTATACTTTGTGTGCCAAAACATTTAATTTTTGACTGTCATGCAAACAGACTTATAGAACTCTTCATGTATGTGCACATGGTTAGAGGCAAAGTCCAGATAGGCAGCTTTGTTCTTTTTTGACTTTTCATGGCTAATAATGTGATATTTCTATTCAGGACTTCTATTATTGTTGATCAGAGTCAGTTCATGACACATGTTGGTCTTTGAATGTTGTGTTTATATTATGTTATCTACCATCTCTTATTATTGTCCCTGTTTAAATCCTTTGAATTTCCTGTCTTTTATACAGTTATTCAGTAACTTGCACTCGTTTTTAATGACCTTAATGCCTTAATATCTTATAAATAAAACTCTGAATGAGGAGCTAATTGCTAGCAGCACATGCCAGCAGCCAGCATAAACAGAGCTAAATAAAATGTTCCATCACACCTCTGATTGCTTAATACCGAGGAGATTACTCTTTTCGGTATCTGTATTCAGGAGTACCAAAAAAAACATGTATCCCTATTCACACTTGGTCTGAAAAAAAAAAAAAGGTATTGATGCATTTAGTTTAAGGTAACAACAGAGAGAGAGAGAGACAGAGACAGAGACAGAGACAGAGAGTATGCATCAAATCTTACTTTATGTTTGCCATTTATTACAAAAATAGGCATTTTTCTTACCTATTCCTTCTCCCTTAAGTGTTAAATATTAATGCTACTTGTTTAGCATTTGTTTATTACTTTTCCTAGCCACTAGACTTCAGTCTCAGATGTCATGCTGCATGTCTGGTATTTAAAAGAAATGTCTCACATACTGTGACTGAGGATAGAATGCACGCAGATATTTACAGCACCATCTCCTGAATTTGTCACTTGTCACATGTGTCATCTCCTCTCCCTTTCATGCTGGTGTAAGTAAGCATCACTTCTCCATTAATGTCTGTGTGGGTGCATGTGTTAGCACTGATGTAGAAATGTATGCGTGTTTGTTCTACTATGCATGCTAGTAGTAGCAGGAGACTAATATAAAAGTGTGGCAGGGTGCAGGTGTGCTGCTGTGTCTGTGTTGGCTCTCCACAGGCTTCATGTTAAGCAGACAATACTTTCCCAGTATAACTGGCACAGCACCCATCATTCCATGCCACTGGCACCCGATCTTGCTCCTGGCTCGTTTTATTCCCAATCCCTCGTTTTAAATTACTGTTAACACACTGACAGGACTCACAGGCAGGGCTGAGAGGAGCACCATGAGACATCCGTTTCTCGTCATCGATCCAACGCTCTACGTATGGGGGGGGAACATGAGCTGGCTGAAACATTTTTGAGTCTGTGCTACCCCAGTCACCATGGTGGAAAACCCGGGACCCGTCACTGTGCCAGACATATCACGCAGGCGAGGGGAGATTTGAGCTCTGCAGCAAGCAAGAGTCTCATTCATTTACAATTATATTTATACTTGGAGTGAGGAATGCACCAAGATTTCAGCCAAAAAAGTGAAAAAAAAAAGCTTGTCATTGGTATAATTAAGTACAGCAACCTATCAAAATGCACTTTCCATCATTTTAGCTTTAATAAGAATGTGAAATAATAGTCTCAAATAACACATGGGATTTCATACATGTTCCTGTTTGTACATAATATGCGTAATGTACATACACTATGTGTCTGACTATCTAGTACCTCAGTTTTATAGTGTAGTAAGGTTTAAAGTCAACCGTTTATATATTGCAGATTAAATAAACATCTCCTTGCAAGTAGAGTCACCAGACTATGTGTGTTGTCTACTATACAACGCTCTGTGATCTGTGATTTGAATTACAGCTATACAATTGTCATAGCTGCTGTTATTAATCAATAACAGCAAATTCTAACAAATCAGATTTGAGTATTCAACAGTGCTGTGGCATAAAATGCCACATTTTTTGTTTTTCTTGACATATCACTATCAATTCCTTTGTTAATTCTAGCAAGCTTACATGACGTTGAAGTTGAATCTGTAACTAGCTGCGTTTGTCAGTTCACTCTTATGTAACAGCAAACCCTTTGTTATTTTTTTTTTTATATCTAAGCTGGAAAATGAGTGAGTAAGTAAATGTCACACACAGCAGGCCAGAACTTGTGTAACACTTGAAGGCTGTCCTGACTATGCTGCACTATGCTATGGTTTCTTTTCAGACAGAGCACCAGACTGAGAACAAGCATTATTTTTAAATGCGATGTTAATGTCACAAAGTGAGAAAAAAAGGTAATGTATGAGTTTTAAATCTAGACAGTTGTTGATCATTTTACATAATGTTCCTGCGATTAATGTTTTTTAAAAGTCAGCTATTAATGCAGCCTTGATTTCCCTGTTGCAGACTCATTTTGGGGATTTGCAACACCCCCCTCCATCTCGTGTAGTTAAGCGACACGTCAACGCGCTGATGCAGGTGCTCTTATTTTCGAGCATGTTTAATATTTTTGGTGATGAATCTTGTAGTGTGAGCACCCTACGACAAGTAGCAAGAAAATTGATGAGCAAAATCAAATGAGTGTTAGAAAAGACTCTCACAAGAGGAGGTGGGAAAAACACAATCCAGTTTATCTATCTAGTTGAGTGGCAGGTGAGGGGAAAATGTAAGTGCAATAAAATTGCTTCTATAAGAAAGTATTTGGCATGTTATACCCAAATGGTTGTTAGGAACAGCAAAAATAAATAAATAAACCCATGATTCCAGATGGCACACTGTAAAAGTTGCAGTGTTTCTTTGCATGCCTACAGTTCTCTTTGCAGAACAGACAAGCCTTGCTGCCTGCATTTCCCCAACAAAGAATTCCATCTGTCCTCCACATTTTTTCTTATTTTTCTTTTTTTTTTGATTTCCATACAAATTAGTGCAGAAATAAGGACCATGGCCATAGTCACATGATAGACAGCGCTCATGTTTATTTTTGTGAGAAAGTGAGATATGGGGATCTGGCACACTTCATGGGGAATCTCTACAGGTGAAGGATGTACATCCACAAAACGAAAGGTCACAAGTTATAGAAGTCATGTAGCGTGAGCAGTACAGCGATTCTGAGATTTTGAAAGTAGTGTAGCATCCACTTGGCATAAAAGGCTCCGTGTATTGTCAAGGAATACTGTTGCAACAACCCTCAGCAGCAGTAGAGGAAGCAGCTGAGTCCTGCTCTCATCCCGCTGCCAGGCCATCTGAGGTGCTGATAGCAATGCTCACACATACTTCCTTTCATCCTCACATGTTGATGAAAAAGAAAGCAGTGGAGCAGGATATGAAATGGAGCCTTTATGGTTGTGTGGGTAAGGTGATGTTTGAGATTAGAGGGTCCTCAATGACTGTCATCAAGTTCTTCCAGCATAATGGCACTGGCTTAAAGTGGAGTACAGGGAACACACAGACACACAGACACACACACACAAGGAAACAGAACAGAAGCCCATTTTCTATCACCATTATTTTGTGCTGTCTTACTGAAAGTGATGAAAGAGCTTTACAGACATGCTGACAGAATGAAAGAGAGAGAGAGAGTTTGATGTGAAGAAAGAAAGAGCGCAGAAAGAAAGCCTTACCTGAAGGCAGGATTACTGTGAAAGGCTTTAGACAGACTTGTATTTCTGTATTGTCACTGTGTTTGTGTCGCCATGCTTTTCTGAGTTTTAAACTCTTATGGTAGTTTGTGGGTGAACGTGTGTGCATCAGTAGACATATGGGCTGCAGATGCTTTCAGAGCTATTTTTCTCTGTTTTCATTTGTCCTTGTCGTGTAGCTGGATGGAGTTTGTTAGAGAAACAGGCCATAAAATTCAGTCAGTTATCTAAATGTTCAAAGTGAACTTGCTAGCTTATATGATAATACTTTATAGGACAAGTCTCTATGATGGACATGCTAACTTCAGCATTAGAGAGACCACAGAGCTGAAAAGCGCAACATCCTCATCACTGTCAAAGCAGGCCACCATCTTGATTAAACAGACAACAAAACATGCTTTCATCTGTTTACCATCTCACCTACCACTACACAAGATGGGGTTGTTCTGAAACACCCTGAACATTCCAGGCACTTTTAGAAGCACTTCTGATGAAATAGGCTTAATATGAAACTGCTGCTGTCTGTGTGTTACAGGGTTTTGGCCAGAACAGAAATAATTAGGAAAGACTACACATAAAAGAGGCTGCATCTCCCTTTAGTCTTTCATGTCATTCTCCACTTTTATTGCACATGGCATAAGAAAGTCTTGCATCAGCTCCTGTGGGACAGAAGAGGACGCCGGTGCAGAGTTCAGGACTAGGGGGCAGGGTAGAGACAGGCTAAATGAGGAATTGCTCCCTGTTCTGTCTGTTCAAGTAAAATTTCATTAAGTCGTGATCTACTCAGCAGCTGGGTTTCTGGTGTTATAACTAGCTTCTTTTGCATGTTCTAATACTTGTAGGATGATTGCTTCAAGCCTTGCAGTATTCTCCTATAATAAAATGTTATTTGTAATCCTCAGAACTGAGTATGAAGAGAGGCGTTTTTTCCATAAAACACACTAATATATAATTGCTATTTTACACACTGCTGTTATATTTCATTGTGGAAATTTAGAGGTAGGTAGTTTCGCATGAGAACCTCATACTGTTTCTTAAAAATCGAATATTTTCAGGATTTCAAAAAAGCAGTTTATAAAAGCTATAGGAAATATGACTTATATGCTATACATATAGCAAGCCAAGTAGTTGGTCTGTAGTTATACACTTTTCACATGCCATGATATATTACATATCTGTATATATTACATATTTCTAATACAGAAAATATTAAATGATTTTTAAGCAAAGATTAAAATATTTTTATTTAATTGAACCCAATACAGTTTTCATTGTGCAGTGTCATTTTATAATACACAGTCCAAAAACCATTACTATTCAACACATCTCCTGTATCATACTTCAGTATTGGGCATTGGGCATTATGCATGTTTCTGCATGCTCCCACATGCCTGAAGACGGTCATATGAACAGATGTGTCCTCTGAAGTCCCAAGTTCCTTCTGTCCCGTTCCTTCACTGATTGACATTAGTCTTCATTCTCCACCAGGCTGTGACACACATTAGTGTCAATTCATCAGGCTACACGCTGGCCTCTCACTCTGCCCCCAGCGGAATGAGTGTCAATATTGTGGTGCTAGTTGGCTAATTTTAGTTAGATACCTTGTTAGCCCATATTTCAGCTTCTTCCCTGAGGCAGTCAGGCTCTGTTACACTCTGCTGCCCCTCAACACCCAGTTGATTTTTAACTGAACTGAACTGAAAAGTACCTGATCAAACATACACACTCACCTACAGTTCAGAAGATCATCATCTGGAGTGTGCTGATGTACTCATATATTTTGCACAGGTTCAGCTTTTGCCAATTCATATGCTTCTATTTATGACTTTATACCATTTTTATAGGGTGGCACAGTGTTGCACTGGGTAGCACTGCCGCCTCACAGCTCCTGAATCCCCAGTAGGATCCTGAGTGCAGGTTATTGTCTGTGAGAAGTTTCGCATGTTCTCCTTGTGTCCACATCGGTTTCCTCCAGGTTCTCCAGTTTCCTCCCACCTACCCAAACCACACAGTAGTTGAATTGGCTATGTAAATATTTCCCCTAAGTGTGAAGGTGTGTGTGCGCAAGGGGCTCTGCAATGTACTGGCGTCTCTTTCAGGGTGTACTCCTGACTTGGGCTCAGTGTTCCCAGGATAGGCTCCGGATCCACCATGACCCCGACCAGGATGAAGTGGTTAATGAAGATGAATGAACAATTTTTTTTCCACAGTTATGCATAGATTTTGAATAGAGTAATACCCAGTACATTCTCCTGACGTTCCTGTTGGCCTGTGTACTTTTCGTAGTGCACTGGACTGACTAGCCTGTGTATTTGTTATATTGTGCGCAATGTTTTTGAATTTTCTCACACATGTAGAATTTTGTTCCACTATATTCATTTATATGTATAAAATGGCAATAGAGTCAAATTAACAATAAAGGTGTGGTCAGTGATTTTGAAGTCAGAGAACTGTTTGTAATATTTGCTGAAAGTGCTTCAAATGCCAAATTCCTAGAGCTTTTTTACTGCCAGTGTTTATACATACTAACGCTAATGTGATGTCTTGTTTTCAGAGAGCCAGCTTCTCCCTGGGAATAACTTCACCACCGAATGTAACATCCCAGGAAATTTCATGTGTGGCGATGGCTTGTGTATCCCTGGAAGCTGGCAGTGTGATGGTTTCCCCGACTGCTTCGACAAGAGCGACGAGAAGGGTTGCCGTAAGTCACCTGAGTTTTTTTAATTACAAGCAGAGCTCATACAAAAGCTTAGCTGGGACCTTTTCCGTGCCAGCAAAGCACTGTGTGAATATGCCAGAATAAAGCACTCGTTATGATTGTTACACACCACTAATAACAGCTAGCGCAGACTGCCGCAGGCAAAATGTTTGCTTTGATCCTTCTTGGCTTCCCTTTCTTACACTCTCAAACGTTTGTTTCCCTTTGTATATCTCGCTCTTTTTTGCAGAAGGAAATGGGAATGTTGGTACGACATTATTTTGTATCTTTTGCGTGGTGAGATCAAGCCCGTTTTGGAAAGCCCCATCATGTTCTGTAGTCCCTACACTGTCAGGGGTTTCCCCTGCTCTCACTGGCATATCTGCTCAATCTGCTTCTTTCAAGAACTGTTTTATTTTTTAATTAAGCAGCATGCAGGCCGTGTGATGTTGGAGAGCAGTAAAGTGGGTCTGAGCCAAACCACCAAACCCCTGCTGGCCCCCAAAACTCATTTACTGAGACTGGGCGACGCCTCTGGAGAGTCTGTTGTGCTGCTGTCTCCTGCAGACACCTCCCTCTCTTTCAGTCTCCCTCTATTCTCTCTCTCTCTCTGTCTGTCTCTCTCTCTGTCTGTCTCTCTCTCTCTTCACTTCATTATTAATGTGTGTAGAAGCCCGAGGAATCTGTGTTTCTTGCCTTTGTGCTATCTCGCTGTATAATGTGGCAGACTGCCCTGCCACTTTAGTGTTCTGACAAAATGTGGAACACAAGGTGCTGTAGATCCCACTGGCACAAAGTAACATCTTCTGAGTAGGGGTGTTACGCTTTCAAAGTACGATAGCCTGATCTTAAAATTATCACAGTTTGATTGTATTAATGGACCATTTAAAAGTCTGGTGGTACAAGCTAAAGGAAATATTTAGTATGGAATTTTTGTGTGTGTGTGTATAATTTCTGCGGTATAAGATTCCCATTTTTTTAAGTCCCCATGAAATAGCTTTTTAGCTGTGATTTGAGTCTGTAGCTAAATATTTAGACAGCTAAATATGGTGAACAGTGAAGAGTTTAATGAGAGCTTTTTACCTACTTTGACTGATGTAGATGCCCTGATTGTATATAAAGGTGGAATCATGTTCTAACTTTGTCTGAGGAAGAAATATATTCCAGCACTGAATTGCCCCAAGTCGGTAAAACACCTCTAAAATTGCCTGTCACAGCTAATGACCTCATACAATTTCCTCCCTCCTCAAAACGAATAAACTCCAAACATTTTTTCCCCTTATCCAAAATACAGGAAATAGTGTACATCAAGACTCACAGCCAAAAAGGCACAGACAAACCATGTTTACTGTTAAGAGGCTAAAAAGCTTCTACTGTAGAGCTAGGTCTGCCTCTGGGGGTGGGACATATGGTCCTAGAGAGTATTTAATTTGGATGATCATGAATGTGTGCCAAGATATGAATCATCAATTTTTTTTTTTAATCATTTTCTCCAGAAGTGATGAACTATAAAATGAAACTGTCTTCACAGCATTTTTTTGTATTTTTTTTTCCTGATAAACGAACGCATATATTATTGTAGGGACAGGTCCAAAAATCACAGAGATGAAAATGTGTTCAATGAGTATGCATGGTTGTAACACTACAAATCCCATCTGATTTTAATACAAACTGATTGTTTTGACCTTTATTGTAGCCATGTAGTACTCGTGCGCACAAAATCTGACCCTGATCATTAGCAGGTCACATAACTATAACATATCAGTAGAACTTATGTGTTCTAGGACCTCAAGAACTTACCTAAAACCTCTGCGTTGCTTTTCTGACAAGTCCTTTTTAAATGTCTATATATAATTGTTCTAAATGTCAGATTGGGTCAATACTTGATGTTGTTTCTGCAAGAAACGATAGAAAAGAACACTTCCTGGAGCGTCTGTTATACTGAAGAAAAAGCGCAAAATCTCTTTTCCCACAGAATCCGATGGAATCCGGACCATCATGCCAATTCACACAGGATAAATATTACCTGGCCAATTATTTCTACTGGTCATGTTACAGGAAGTGCTGTAACACTTTTTTTTTGGTGTGCTGAGCCATAAAAGATGGAAACGTGTGTTAATTTAACCATTGTGTTTAATGGCCGGTGGTAAAATAACTACTTCTGAGTGAACAGCTTTCCTTCAGCACCATTTTTTGCTCAGGTTCTCCCATGTCTTGCTCATTTTACCTTTGAAGAAATTATAATATAATCATGTCTTGCCCCACCCCCTGGCTAGCTAAAGACCAGCTTAACCACATCTTTATCAGATACATCTTTATCAGAGAATAAATGGTTCTCCAAAACCTTTTCCCAGATCATCATAAGAGACTTGTTTGCAGAGATAAGGGAAGTTCCAGGGAAGGCTCTGGCTTTATTGAGGCCCTTTACAGGGAGACTCTGCAATGCTGACACTGGATATTTTTGTATTCTACTCTCACTCGTGATCTCACCTAAGCCTGTAAAAGTTTATTGGTTTACTCCAGGGCATTTTCTTCAGCATGTTTATTTGACCATCAAGCCTCAGATTAAAAGTGTGAAGAATTTTTCCTCCTGCTGTGAAAAACCCCAAAGTCCCCCCACTTGTTGCTTTCTTCCGTCCGCGAAGACTTGTGAGCATATTGTATCCTGAATGAATGGTCCACCAAACCCTCTTCAGAATGATCTCCAAAGTAAAGTACAGTCTTAAGGGAGTGGTGACACAGGGCAGAAATAAGGAAAGGGCCAGAGGTCAGATCAGTAAGCCTCTCTTTACCCGAGTCATTTGCCCTGCGGGAGATCTGCTGCTTTGTAAAGCCTCTGCTTTCAAGCACACAGCCAGAGGTGGCCAGATTTTTAACAAGGCTTTTCATTTGTAAATGCTTCAGACATGGAAGCAAACCACAATAGGCACTCAATCACAAAAGCAGCAGCCTATTCTCCCCGAGAGCAGAGAAAATAAGCACTCTAAGAGAGAAGGGACAGAAGCAAGTTAAGCAAAAATGAGTCCCAAATGGAAATTAGGTTCCACCTGTATGTTTATCCACACTCGGATTAACAAGCAGACACACATTTCCTCTGATACAAAAGCTTTTCATGTTGTGCCCTGCCATTAGAAGAGGTGCATCTGTAGATCTTTGTATAAAGAATCCATTGATCTTACTTTTGACGGGCAGATGAAATTCTCTTAGGGCTTGTTAATAACCGCTGCTTCCTGATGTAGGGTCAATGACTCGACTCTTTGTCCCCTCATAAGAAGGCTGTGCAGTTAGTGGCGGAGACAGATGAAAAGGCCCCTCGCACAATTTGGGATATTTATGCAAAGCTAAGAGGAAAGGTCAAAGCCAATTCAGTCCCCTGTGCCTCATTAATGTGAAATTGTTTTTGGAAATTACTCCACCAAAGGGAATGTATAAGAGCGCAGCAACAGTGAGATGTTAAATGAATCAGGATGAGTGTGTGTATGGTGGCTCCTCTGTTTTTTACAGTGGTTTTTTACTTGCCTTTTTCTCTGTGAGTTTTTCGTACAGTGAGTGTATTCCCATGGATCACTATGCGTGCATGGCTTTTAAAGTATGGGTTTGGTGGAGGCAGCCATTTAGCAGAGGTTTAGCTGTAGCATTTACTATTTTTGACCCCCCCCCCACCCCCTCGCTTCTATCTTGAATTAAACTTGGTGTGATTTACACTTTTATTAGGGATAGTCTACATCAACTAGGGTACATGGTTCCTGCATTTGAAGGTGCATTGTAAAATAATAATGAATGTTTTATTTTGCACTGGGACACCCAGTTATACCATCCAGTTTACTATGTTTGGAACAAGAGAACAAGTTTGAAACATTATGGATTGAAGCCCTCCTTCTTAATAGATTTTGGCCATTTTTAGCACGTACCCATTGCTGCAGAACAGCAGGTCCAGTAGGTCTCACTCCTCCTACCTGCACAGAGTCAAGCCAAAAATCCAGGGGGTGGAGACAACTCAATGTGGATAAGTGTGTTAAGTGTGTTGGCAGTGCTGTGTGGGTTAGGGGATAGGGGTTAGAGTTACATAGGGCTTACAGGAGGAGCTGGATCAGGTTCCACTCCACCTCCACCTCCACTCCAGGACTTTTGGTTCTGCTGTGACGACTGTCTCATTTTTAGTGAATCACACAGCATACAGTCACGTGCAAAACTTCATACTTACGGTTCATTGACTTCTAAAGTATCATTTTCTCATAACCATTTATTGCGGCGCACAAGATGTACTAAAACATCTCGATGAATTGATTGGTAAATGGACTGTTAGTACAGGTCTGCATAATGCTGATTGCTTTTTGCTGGGTTTTTTTTAATATATATTAATATTTTATTTTAATATTAGAATATTTTAATATGGGCCATGATTGTGTCAGGTCATGAGTGCACTGTACACAGCTAATGTTAAATACCTTTCACATCTTCACACCGAAGCTGAAGATTTTCAATCCGAGTCATTTCTATGCGTGTGCACACACCAGGGCAGCAACAGTAATTTAGCAGTGGATCTCTGCTCATGTGGCATGTATCTGTTCACCTTCTCCTTCTATACTTAGACTAGTGAGACAGAACGTTCACCCGAGAGCATCTCATAAGCCTGACCTGCGCTCACCTTTTTTTTTCCTGAGAGAAAAAAAGAATGGAAAAGAATGTCTCAGCCATATAAACAAAGTTTTCTTTCTGTTTATTGTTGGTTTGTGTGCTTTCTTCCTGCAGTCAGGAATGCCATAAGCCTTAAATACTAAGTGCAGTAAATACTAACGTGGGAATTAAATACCATGTAGTACGCTACTGCTTTGGAGCGATCCAGCAGTTCAGCTCAATTATAACCTTCACCACGTAACAGACTTCAGATCCGTGTGAAACCGCAGCTCGTACTGATCTCTCACAGAGCAATACACTTCCACCCCCATGTCTCTGTCACATTTTTTTTGAACAAGTTGTGTTTAATTATGGTTTCTAATGACTAACTGCTGCAAAGGTCACGTGTAATTAGATCTTGCTTCTGAATTCTTTATGCCGCATATTAATAGCAGTGTTTCAGCAATGCTATGCTTTAAATTCCACATAGCATTTATTTAACAATGTGTGAGGTCTTTATTTGGTCTTGGTGAGGATTAAGGCATAGTCACAGGAATGCTGACACTGGTAACACGGGGATAATAAAGGGTCATCAGGTCGGAATGTCTTGTGGAGGATGGGGGAAGAATTCGTTAAATCTTTGGGAGAGAAAAGACTCAGGCGCTTGTGAGGGTTAACCTTCAGTATTCTCACTGCTTTACATCCGATCAGTTCTGCTTATGGCTTTCATCAGTCTCTTCAAGAACACACTTTATTGAGATTGATGTATTAGACCTAAAATACACAGATTAACTGTAAAGTGTAACTTGTACATTCATCATTTATAAATTCCACAAGACTTATTACCGTCATGAGCACACTGTAAGGAGGGTCATCAGAGCCATGGTTGATGAATATTAATATTAAACTTAAAACGCTGCACAGGTGACCAGTTGGTTTATGAGGCTTTGGGATTTCATTAGCATGTAGGAGTCTAGTTAGTGCCTTGAAAATGATCTCATAAAATTTGTCATATCTACTGAAATTCAACAGGAGAAGTGCAATTTTGTGTGTGCGTGTGTGCGTGTGCGTGCGTGCGTGTGTGTGCGTGTGCGTGTGCGCGTGTGTGCGTGTGTCCAGTGTTGTGGCTTTTCCCTTTCCTTGTTAAAGCTATCTTGTTAAAGCGTAATGTGGCAGTGGAATAAAGAATATATTCTATGTGTTTATTACTTAAAGTCCCAGTGATTTAAATGTTCTTTCAGCCTTCAGTTTGTTTAATTTTGGTGGAGCCAGGATCCCTGTCTAGACATCACAACATGAAGTGTGTGGAGCGGAGCTTTTAGCTGTGCTAGTGGAGCTGGGCAGTGTTGCCTTATTTCCGGGATTCCAATACTGATTCATATAATTGTATGTATGCATACAGTATATTGCAGTACCTTTATCAAATGTAATATTCTGCTGCAATTTTTTTTGCTCATAAAAAGTTTGTAAGAGTATGAAAGAATTTCTCTTTTACACTTAATGCGAACAATTTTTTAACCTCTGCGTGACATCACAGTGACAAAAAAAAAAAAACCTTACTTCTGAGTGGATAATGGTGATGGCACTGCATTAATATAATAGTATTATAAAATTAATTTAATTATAATTGTTTAATTATTAACAATATTTAAAGATATCGGAAAAAACAGAATGCTTTCATTAATCTTGTAGTAAATATGAAAATACTTTGATACTGTGTACCTCTACATACTCTGAGATTGAAGAACAAACGCCATGTGCTTTTTGTCAGAATTAGCAAACCTGAATTCTGAAACTGTTATCGTTCAGGTTTTCCGTTAAAGTCCAGTTTCCCAATTAACAGGGCCATGTGTGTTTAGCATCCAATATTTACTGTCTATATTAAAAGGAGGTTCTACTTGGAACCCTTCCTAGAGTTAATTGTTTTGCCATGACTACAGGGAAAAGTGGCCCCAAATCAGTTCTCTTTTTCCCTTCATACATGACAGATTAATTACAGAGTCATTAACTGTTACCGTAGAAATGAACTCCTCGCTCTAGTTGGCTTTGCATGTGAAACCTGCACATTGGATTAAAACATTTTCATTCAATTTGAAACAAAGTACTAGTACATTTTTCAAAAACAAATGAAAAACATTAAAAACACAGCAATTGCGTTACTTTAATGATGAACTTTGCAAGCGTTGCATGGGAAAAAGAGTTCATTTAAAGTTTGTTTAAAAATTGAGAATAATCATGTGAAGTGGGAAGTAATTATTGGAAATTGGTTTCCTTTGGCTGTAATTCTTGTCACAAATCAGAATTTTATTTAAGGTTAAATACTGCATTTTATGTAAGATCTATTCTTTTCTCAAATATATGCTAGCTTTTGAGGATGATGGACTTTGTTGTTATTCGGTCTTTGTTCGGTCAAAGTCTCAAAGATATATAGTGAAATCTGTCAGAGCTCTGAAATCCTGTTTTATTGTCCATTCCTACTTATTTCTGTTTCAGTATATAGACTTTATTTCATATGAATGAAATAATCTCCATTTACATTGACAGAAAGCTACTTCACCCCATGAGTTGAGTCAACTCCAGCTGAGATCATGTAAGGTGGGGGAAGGGGGCGGGGCTTCAGATAATATTGGAGATTTCAAAGCATTGAAAAGATTTCACTAAAAGATTTCACTAAACAATCCAGATTCATACATTGATTGCCTCATCTCCTGTTTTATTTATTTATTTTATATTTTTGAGTGATAACTAGTGTACTACTTAGATTGTGGAGCTCCTATGCAAAATATTGGTGGGTCTGGTATTATAATATAATGGGAGTAAATGTCACTGGATCACACATCACACAAGCCTACTAGGCCCATTAATTAGTGTGGAAGGATGACAGATGCTCTTTTCAGAATCAGTAATATGCAGGTATGTGTAACCACTGACGAAACTGAGCAGAAAGTTCAGCACAAAGCATATAACTCCTGCTAGCACAGCACACAAGTGCTATGCAGGCTCAAATAATATCTTTTATGTGAGATACATGGACAGAACACACATCTCACACATCTCATTGCTGAAACATTGGCCAGTGACTTGGTTACATTTTGTCAAGTTCATAAACACAATGTGCTGCATAAGCAAATAATATAATAAGAAGCTTGTCCTTGTTCCCATTAGTCTATAGTAATGCAATTAATTAGCTAACTAGCTCGCCACTTGGTATTAGCACACATTGCAATAGCTGCCAGTTTTAAGCCCAGTCAGTTAGCTTTAACCAAAACGTGAGACTGGGCAGCACATGGGAGCTTTTACTAGTAGAGTGGGCTAGCTAATGAATTTTTCATTTGTCCAATGCTGATTCACATAATTAATGTTCCCCACTTCTTTCTCTTCATTCTGTGTAAGCATGACTATTTTCTGTTAAAAGAAATAGATTTATTTTATTTTATATAGATATATTCTACTTTATACAGATAACGTAAAATAACTGAACTGTAAAAAGCATGTGTCTGAGCAGTAAACAGAAATCGAGCACGTAGGCTTACAGTGTAAACACGGCCTTTCTGAAATGTTATTAATTGTTCAGCAGCTGCACAAGCATATAGACAAGTGTTCATGGTTGTTGTTTTTTCATTATCAGTCATGTGCACTTGTTATTACATAGTGGCATAGTAATGAGCATTATATTGCAAAAGGGATTTTTCAGATCACTATGGGTCATTAGCTTACACTGCCTCGAGGGTAGTACTGCAAGGATAAACAAGGCAAAGGAATCACTGTTAACTGATGGATCAACATAGCTCAAGCATGTTTTAATTGCTTAATTCCCTACAATAATAATATTTACATTAATATTTCAATATGCTGCCAGTTTCCCCTGTATTGTTTACATCTTGTACATGGTGTGCACATTTACTTATTTGTGAATGAAGAAGAAGATTATAATTTAGAAATATAGCTGCAAGCAATGATTGGCGGGCCCAAGCACCAAGTGCATCTGCTTTGAATCTAATGAACCTTGTAGAAGCATGAAAAACGTTTGTACACACGCCAGTTGGTGCTGCTATGACAATGACTCGCTAATGGAGTGTACATGTAACATACCCCCTTATTTAAGTACATGTGTAGTTTGCACCACATTCCATGGTGTACAATGGAATTATGCCACCCTTTGAGCATCATCAGTTATCACCTCCCCAACCTCCCCACCTGACCAAATTTGGTCTGATTCCTCTAGAAGAAGAAAGTTTGTTCTATAAACCTCAGTATCTGTTGCCAGCTGATGGAGCTGTGACAAGAATCTGTTGGAATGTGTGTGCTGTTATGGCTCATTGAACATACATGTGAACTATGGGCCACATTGCACAATGTAAATGGAATTATGCCATGCTGGGTGACTTGTTAATTGCCTTGCCATGGCAACACTGTTTAGGAGATTTTGGATAGACATCTTGACCAAATTTGGTTTGAATCTGCTGAAGGAAGACTATTTTAAAAATTTGGTACAAAACTCACAAAATCCAAAATGAACCGACTTCCTGTTGGGCAGAGATAATGGATGTGATTGTGAAATATGTCTTAAAAGGACCAGTATGCCTCTCAGATTTGGTGCATATGGGTGAATCTGGATGCCCACAATGAAGAAAATTTTCATAAGGGGCATCATCGAGCCCTTGGGCCTTGCCTGGGTCCCAGATTTTTACCGCACCCAGATAAGCTATACGCTATACAGCCAAAAGTTTGTGGACATCTGACCATCACACCCATATGTAGACCTTCCCCGAACTGTTGCCACAAAGTTAGAAGCATGCAGTTGTCTAGGATTTCTTTCTGTGCTGTAGCATTGCAATTTCCCTTCACTGGAACTAAGGGGCCAGACGTATTCTAGCATGACATGCCCCTGTGCACAAAGCGAAGTACATGAAGACATGGAGTGGAAGAACTCAAGTGGTTTGCACAGAGCCCTGACCTCAACCCCACTGAACACCTTTGGGATGACCTGGAATGCGGACTGTGCCTCAGGCCTCCTTGCCCAACATCAGTGACCTCACTAATGCTCCTGTGGCTGAACGAGCAAATCCCCATGTCCACACTCCAAAATCTAGTGGAAAGCCTTTCCAAAAGAGTGGAGGTTTTAATAATAGCAGAGGGGGACTAAATCTGGACAGGGATCTTCATAAAGCACATGAGTGCTATGGTCAGGTGTCCACAAACCTTTGGCCATACGGTATATGTGCCAAATTTTGTGAGTTTTTAAGAATATTATGCATCTCAAAAATGCAGAAATGTCCAGGGGAAAAAACAATGGGGACCTTCATACTCTTGGTGTTCGGCCCCTAAAAATACATTTTTTAAAAAATTGTTATTTGAGCATTTTGCAATAACTGGTCACATTAAAGATTGTAGTGAACTGCTAGAGAGTTTAGCTTCTGTCGTGTGTTTTAGCTCTTCATTAAGTGCACTTTCTGGTCATAGGACTTGCTATAGTTTTGTCTGCTGGATTTTTCCGAAACCAGCTGTGGTGTAAGGTGTTTAAAAAGCCGTCAGTACCTCTGTGTGTGATACACTCTTACCAGTGCAACACACACTACCATATCAGTGTTGTGTTGAGAATAATCCATCACTCAGTGATGGTCTTGTAGTGGTCGTTTTCCACTAATGGAGGGAGTAGAGGGGCCCTTTCTTCATCCCCCCTCTCCCTCTCTGCCCTTTTGATCTGAATGCTCCAAAGCAGCTTGGTTGGGTTAAAGTCAGGTGACCTTTTCAGTCGGTCCATTACAAAGAGGATTGTCTTCTCAGGGTTGTGTTTGTATGTGGGTTTTTTTGTGTGTATGTTTTTTTATTATTGTGGTTTTTTTGTGTGTGTGTGTGTGTGTGTATGCATTTGTAAGTGTTTGGGTGTTGGTGTGTGCATGTGTATCTGTAGGCATTTGTGTGTGTGTGTGTGTGTGTGTGTGTGTGTGTGTGTGTGTGTGTGAGAGAGAGAGAGAGAGAGAGAGAGAGAGAGAGAGAGAGAGAGAAGCAGGTGTCTTAATAGCAGAGTGCCGTCACAGGGCAAGACTCTTAATGGATGGCTGATCAATGAGCTGGTATAATTAATACTAAAGAGCAGGGATGGAATATTGACCAGGTTCTGTCTCTCCTCTTTCCTGTTTCCCCATAGCTTACAGACCACTCCCCTCTCCCTAGCAGCCCAAGCACAGCAAAGTGGGTCTGAAATTTCTTTAAAAAAAATGTCCTCCCATTGTGTCAAGAGCCGACTTGAAACAAACCTGTTAAGAGACATGAATAGCGTTGTTGAATATTTCATCTTTATCTTTCTTCAAAGCTCCTAAAAGATCCGCTACAGCCCGGTACTTAAACAACCTTGTTCTACAGGGGGCTATGTGATTGATACTGTTCGAACAGACAAAAATAAGATATCTGTTGCTGATGGCTTATAATGCCGCTGAAGAATCAGAATGTTTTATATCAGTGAGCAAGACCAAGTGGTAGTATGAATTTGTAGTGGAATGTTATTGTAATACTGATCAAGGCAAAGGTCAAAGAAGCAGGGATTGCTTAGACCACTCACTCCACCCGCCTGTCTGCGTTCCTAATGCCCTCATGGCTTTCACACAGACTCCATTACCTATCGATTTCTCTCCCTATAGGAGTCCCAAGGTCAAAGACACCTTTCATCTCCTCCACTATACATGCCATCATTCTTTTTCCACTCCCATCCCCCACTATCTCTCATTCCTGCAGTAAACACATGAGCTGGAAGCACCATTTGCAGCGCAGGACTGTGAAATTCTGTTCAGTTTTATTTATGTAGTGCTTTTAACAACAGACAAAGCAGCTTTACAGAAATATGGCTATAGATGTAGATCCCTAATGAGCAAGCCAGAGGCAAGAGTGGTGAACAAAAACTCCCTGAGAAGAAACCTGGAGAGAAACCAGACTCAAACGGAAACTGTCCTCTTCTGGGTCACACTGAATAGTGGGATTATAAATCATTACTTCTTAATCATGCTACAACAGTATACTGTAAATGCAAACACTACTAAGTGTGTTGAAAGGATGTTAAGTTTGAGAATATTATGTAGGGCTGCCAACAGTAGGGCTGCCAAAGACAAATAATTTAATAGTGAATTATTCACATCTGCAAATACAACATTAATCAGTATAAATATGACTTATACATGAGAACAGCTGTAACAAATATCATTTGTTTTTCCAATAATATAATGTAAAACAAAACTGTGAGGAATAAATTAACATTTTGTAACATGTAAAATTAACTTAACATCTTTTTACTTTACTGACTTTATCCTTTAGAGCTACTCTTTTTTTTTTTTCTTTGATTTTCGGTAACACAACAATGGTACCAGGATCTCAAGGCAGCATATTCAACATTCACTAGCTTAAACTACCTACACACAATCTTAAAGTGAAGTGACGTGTAGCCAAGTATGGTGACCCATACTCGGAATTTGTGCTCTGCATTTAACACATCCTAGTGCACACACACAGTAGTGAACACACACACACACACTGTGAACACACCCAGAGCAGTGGGCAGCCTTTTTTTGCTGCGGCGCCCAGGGAGCAGTTGGGGGTTCGGTGCCTTGCTCAAGGGTCTCACCTCAGTCATGGTATTGAGGGTGGAAGAGAGCGCTGGTCATTCACTAACCCCGCCTACAATCCCTGCCGGACCTGAGACTCGAACCCACGACCTTCAGGTTCACCTTCGGGTTACAAGTCCGACTCTCTAACCATTAGGCCTGAAGAAACTTATAAAAATCATTACTTGGCAGTTTAAATTCATGAGTAATCTGCTAAAAAGACTTCAGTGTACCATCTATGAACAAATCACCTAACACCAAAACTCCCTTTGACATCCAGGCCTGACGCCCTCTAGAGCTACTCTAATGATTATTCCCAGTTATAATGGCAACAGTCAATTTAAATTACAGATAAGGAGTTTGATAAGCATTTTGCTTTAATCAGAAACACAAGAGACTTCACATTTTTGGAATTTTTTGATTTATTTCTTTTTTTTTTTTTGGATTTGGATATTTCTTTCTACCTCTACCAGTCTCCGTTAAACTAGGAAATTGTTGTACATATTTTACTACTATATCAAAAAAAATATCAAGCCAGTTTTGGAGTGCTTTACTTTTGAATGTTCATGCATCATCGATGTGCTACTAGTGCGTACTGCATTGTGCCGTGCTTTTATTTTTGGAACTACCAGGGTTGCCACCATCATTCAAAGTTCCATCAGCAATATGCGATTTATTCTGTGGTGTTACAGGTGTGCATGGAGAGAAGAGAACTAAAACTTGTCCTCATGTTTTCTGTCCATCAACGGCTTTTACGGCTCACAAATTCTTTTTAAAGTTCATACAAACTTGGCACAAAATGGCATTAAACATCTTTTCCACGTTCAGTGTGATGATGCGTGTGTGTATATGCTGCGTGTGGAATCATTCGGGCTGCCTTAACAGTGTTGGGCCCGAAAACAGTTTTTCACACAGTGCTGGATAGTGCAGTTGTAGCAGCACCAATTCACTATTACACCACATTCTTCCCAGGAACAGAGGCCTATGCATTCTTACTTTATGACACGTTTCTGTTGTTGGTTAAGTAAAAACACGTTAAATATAAAAATCCACAATGATAATCAACTAATTAGTGCAATTAGTGCAACTACAGTATCCAGGTGAGATTATCCACTAAAGCAAGGGTGGGTCTTGGCATAAACCAGTGTACTCTAATATTACACAGCCTTCCCATGTTATTTTCTTTTTAATTAACAACTGGATTCCATAAAATTTGGTAGGAAGCCAAAACATTTTGTAGTTTTATAATTTTGTATTGGTTTATTTTTCCCTTGTGTGTATCATGCCCTGCAATACGAGATTCTCTTAACTTCTCTTGAAGCAGTTGACTGTAATGTTAGACTTTATCCTTTTTATCTGATTTTAGTATTTTATATTATAAAGTATTAAATGATTACCAATTTGCTAACATTGCCATTACACCTAGGTGCCAGTTAACTTTAAATGAAATGAAAGTTACAACAAGGGCCATGCGCTGTTTCCCTAAGCGCACACAAACATCTGCAAAAAAGAGATCAGTCTTGATATGCAATACAAATACTGCCAAATAGCTTACAAAGGCATTGTAACTGTTTCACCTACATTCAGGACATAACATTTTTCATCATCTTCTTCCTGTTAGAAATCCACCTACTGCCTTTTCTTCAAACTCTCCCGTTTATGCCAGGGATATGAGCTGTATACTAAGCTCAAATGCTGATCTGTATTGAACTGGAAAATGAATGTTCTGGAAAAATGCTCAAATTTCTTTAGAAAATCTGTATGGACCGTGTGAATGATCTGAAAGAAAGACCTTGACAAGGCAAACAAATGTGTGTGAATGTGTGTGAAGCATCCTTAAAACACACCACAGGGATTTGCTTTTGCTTGCTGAGTGCATTTTCTAGTGACAGTTTTACAGATTTATTTTAAGGCTAAAATCAGAGCATTCTGAAAATGGTGCATCATTTGTTCACACGAGAAATGGAAGGATAGAAACACTCAGCCTGTTATTCAGTTTCATAAAGTCACATTATAATGACATGCAGTTCTCAAGTGCTAAAAGAACATTACACTCTCAGAAAAAGGGTACTAAACTGTACATTTGCTTGTCACTGGGGTGTTGCACCTTTTGTACCTTTAGCATTTGTCTTTTACCTAGAAATATGCATGTAGTGTACTTATAAAGCTTTACCCAGTAAACTAATTACAATCCATCTATGTACCTTAAATCATTTTTAAAGGTACACTATATTGATATTTTCAGGTGCAAGATCGATATTAACAGTATAACACAGGTACAACAACATTATATACCGTTCTCCAAGTGAAAAATAGTTTTTTTCCCAGTCTATACTATACTAATGTAGTATAGACTGAGCGGACTTTCCTCGGCAACAGAGGAACAATGTTCTTTAGACAGATAAGGAGAGAAAACAAATTTGAAAAACCTATGGTGCTATTTTGTGTAATATTTGAGAACACAAAACACTGCCAATACCAACACAAAGTCCACAAAGCACACTGTAGCGTGTAATAAATGAACTTTGCACAAAATAAAAATGGTAGTTGGTATAAGTAAGGAATAAACCATGGCAGGGAATGCTGATATAGGCAAATAATCAATAACAGGGTGGTGTGATGGCTGTTACACCCCTGAAGTTGATCATGTACCAAAGTGTTTTATTCCTCTTATACCACAACAGTTGGCCAAGAATTAACATTTTTATGCCTCTGCCCCTAGGCGGTGATTCTCGTTATTGTGATATCTCAAGAACGAGTGGTTAAATGTTTGTAGTGTTTATATGAAATTATTATTTTAACCAGCAGATGCATCAGCGGAACAAGTTAGTTCATGTTATTACTTGCGTTATAGCAGCTATAAACAGTCACTCCCTCATCTGCCTTTCTTTTCTTCTCTCTTGAAATTAATAAGATAGAAACACTCTTTGTAGTGTTACCAAGAAATCGGTTCTGAAGACTTTCCCATGTCTGAAAACTTTACCTCTGGCTGTTACAAAGTGCTGATACTGGCAACACCTTTCATAAATAAACTACATAAACGTCTCCTCAAAGAAAGCGTCACTATATCAACAGTTGCACACATTTTTTAATCTTTTTATGTATAGCGCCGCCACAGAAGTCCCTGTGTAAGCTATTGCTATAGAAACAATAAAGAATTAGAAAGAGTGCATTAATATAACCCTGTGATTTGAATTAGAGCTGCACTACTGTCAGAGCTGCTCTTATAGAAAATTAATCAACACTTTCTGACCAATCAGAATCGCGAATTCAGCAGAGGCGTGGTATTGGGTTTGTAGAATCTGTACCAGCTTTGCATGATGGTTAAAGTGTGTGTGTGTGTGTGTGTTTCTCTTCTTTGAATCACAGTGGCCTTTGTCTGGCCTTTGGCTTTGGATTTGGTGTGCCTGCACTGAGGAGAAACTGTAACTAAATCTGGATACAGGGGCTGGGGTTTCTGTAAACAACCCCTGTTTCAGCTCAGCAGATGGAGAAGAGGAGGGGAACGTTGGCCTGGAATTAAAAGAGTTAAACAAAAGGGACATGGGGATGAGATGAGGAGGGGGGGATGTGTGTCGCTGAAATTCCTCAGAAAGCGTGACCCCATAATGGCAGGAAGAAACCTGAAAAATAACGTCAATGAATATTATTTCTATATTAGTGTCTTGCACACTTTTCTACTTAAATCAAATCTAAGCCCGAATCATTTGCTCATGTGTGTATTGCACGGCTCGGTGTGTAAAGGTTATTAAACTGCTAGAACTAGATCGATGTGATGTTCCTTTCCTCTTATGTCCAGCATCCATGAAATTAGCATGAGCTGTACTTTGGAGCCAGCGTGAGAATGGCCACGGCTCATGTGTCTGCACGCCCGGCTGCAGATGTAGAGGCTCGGAATGAAGCTGGCAAAGGAAAAAAAAAAAAAAAGAGAGAGAACAGTAACATTGTTGGTGTGCACTGGTTCAGGCCTGACCCATCCTCCAACCCTTTATTGCTTCTCTTTAATTCAATTTCGGATTCGTTCAAGGGCAAAAAGAAAAGTATTAAAGCAGAAACAAAAAGGTTTTTGGCGCAGCAGACCACGGTATGTCATTACCACTGCTGTTATTTTTGAAGCAGTGCACAAAGAAAAGGGAGGGAGTGAAAGAGAGCGAAAATTACTTGGCTTTATCCCCTTTGTGCATGGTGATATTTTTAATTTACAGTCATACATAAATCTGTTTTTTTTTTGTTTTGCTTTTGTTTTGTGGCAAGCCATTTCTTTTAACTTAACCACAGAATGTAATTTGAATTACAGTGTGTACACTATTTTCTAAAGAAACGAAAATCCGAAATATTTAGATTTACGGACTGCACGTATGAGCCAAGACATGACGTTAGACATATTTAGGGTTTTCTGTGTGTCTTTGTTTATTCCTCTCCGTTTGTTCGCTCTTTCTGTTTTATAAAGAGCTCCAATAAAAAGCCACATCCTTTGTAAGGAGACTTTTATATATCCCTGTCTCTTTTTCGAGTTTTATGGTGGTCATTTTCCCCCTCTCCCCCTTTCTGTCTTTCTCTCTCTCTCTCATTCTTTTACTCTGTTTCTCTTTCTTCTTTGTCCTTTCTGAGAAATGAGGAGGAAAAAGGCAGCGGTTGCTCTAGAGGTAAACTCTCTTTCTTGTGGCCCTGCACGCAGATCATGTGTAACTTGCGATGTGACCTTTCTGCTGCCTCGGCCGTTTGTCATTACCACTGTTTTCCAGCGGACATCGCTCAGAGACCTCGAGGATGACGTCTTTGTTTATGCCCTAGGCTGTAGAGACGGGAACAGAGAATGAACGTCCTCTGTGTCTGACGCAGCTCTTTCATGGTGCTCAGGCACATTGAGGAATGACTAGTGGAAGAGTGCTTAGGTACACTTCCAAAGCCAACACGCATTGTCTTTCTGAATCCATTGTCAAAGCTGCTAAATTATTGAAGAAGCCATTTTATGTGTTTTATTTATATGTTTTATTTTTTACTGCAAAGCATGTAGAAGGTGTCATTGGATCCCTCCTTGCATTTACATAATGGGGTTAAACAGTCCATAAACTGAAACCGGCTCATTGATTGGGTGTTAGGCACGTCGGTGTGTGTGGACATTTAATTGAAGTGGGTTTAGGATATCAATATCAGTGGGAATCTATAGAGGCTGTCTACTCTGGCCTCTGTACCCCCTTCTTCATCTGAGACATATATGCCAGTTGCTAAAGCGACACAAATATGCCTTACTTATAGGTCTGTATCCAATTTAATTGACGAGACTATGCACTTTGCTTGCATAATCAGGAATAAAGTGATAAATCCAGCCACTTTTATTCTCAGACTGAGGCCACTTTTTATCTCACTGGCACCATAAAAGCACTGTAAGTTCCTTACAGCTTTCTGACAAGCTCTGAGCCAAACAGATGATGATGATGATGATGATGATGACCATACTGTACAAGTTCTTTATGGATTTTGCATGTCAAATGTTTGGTAGCTCTTCTTCAGAAGAAATACTTGTAGTCATGGATATACTAGTTAGACAAGAAATCTATGAACTTTAAAGAGGAACCAGGGCCAATTTTAGTTCCTAAACCATAGTTGCAGCAATGATTTCTTGTACTTTTCTGCAGATCAAGGACTCCTGAGGGGTCCTGACTGACTGTTCAAATGCAGGCTTCTAAAAGAAAAAAAAAACTGCAATTATCAGAGATCACTAAGAGGAATGTTAGGCACATTTTCCTTGAAGACATCAATAACATCAGAGGACTGTGTTTTGTACATGCTTCTAGTGGCATCCTGCCAATAGACGTAAAACTTGATGTGTGCCATTGTGTTTCGTGCAGCTGGCACAGTTTCAAATGTTGCATTAATATTAGCAACTCTTAATGAACAAGCGAAAAGGTGAAAAGGCACTATCACATTATTTCCTCTGTTGCTGTATTTTGCTTTATACTGAAATGATATAATTGTTTATGCTGTGCAGTTTACAGTGATGGGATGGAAATGTAAAACAGAGTGGTGTTCAGGAACGATATATAGTTTTTAAAATGGTTAGTGGTTGTATTTTTTTTAAAGTTTTTAGAAACTCAGTGGGAAGGCACGGGAAATTGCAAGCCTGTGTATAAAGTTTCTAAAGTAACTTTGAACATAGAGGCTGCTGGGAGATACTCAATTTCAGTTCAATTCAGTTTTATTTGTGTAGCACTTCTAACAATGGACATTGTCGAAGGGCAGCTTTTCCCAAAAAAAGTATAAATTTGGGATATAAATTTTAAACCTATACATTTATATATTTAATCCTAATGAGCAAGCCAGAGGGGACTGTTTCAAAGAAAAACTCCCTGAGACAACATGAGGAAGAAACCTTGAGAGGAGCCGGACGCGAAAGGGAACCCATCCTCATGTGGGTGACCCCGGAAAGTGCAATTATAAATAATTCCCTTGAATAACTGTGTACTACACGGTCAAAAAAGTGCAGTTGGGTGACCAGGGAATTCATCATAGCTTTCACATGAAGTCTGTTTTGTTAAAGTTATCAAACTGTTCAGTGATGGAGATACTGTATTGAGATACTGAGATACTGTATTGCTGTGTTCACCTCTCCTCTCCTCATTTTCTCCCTTACAGCAAAGGTGAAGTCTAAGTGCGCCCCCACGTTCTTCGGCTGCGCTAACGGCGTCCACTGCATCATCGGCCGCTTCCGCTGCAACGGCTTCCGCGACTGCCCTGATGGCAGCGACGAGGACAACTGCAGTGAGTATCTGACAGAAACTGCTGCTGGTGCCAATCCTACAGGCCTGTCACAGCCAAGCAGAGCCGCACTGACTGATCTGAAAATCCTTTTCTTAATGATATGACAGGACAGAGCTAGTTCAGTGAGGACAGTACAGGTTTAGCTGTTTCAGGCTTCTCTGTATTGCTGTCGGCTCTGTTTTGAATTTTTCTAGACCAAAAGCAAGTGTAGTGATTCTTAGTTTTGAGCAGTATTGTTGAGTTTTGAACCGGTGTTGTTGCTCTACACTGCTTCTTGTCTGATAGAGCTTGGGCTAGGTAGGGGTTGCACAGCTACTAATTTTTACTAGTCAACCAATAATTCAGAAATATTAATCGACTAGTTGTCTTTTCCATAGTTAATAGAAATCTTAGTTTCACTTGAGCAGCAAACTGTACTTCACAGGCACACACAAGCTATAAATAATATGATACCCAGATTTATTATTTATAGCAAAATAATAAATCTGGGTATTATATTAAAATATTCAAGGACGTATCAATTCTTAACATGCACTCGTATGGGCGAGCTCAACTGAAATCGTTGGTTATGAAACTGAACAGCATGGAAGCTCCGTATAGCTTAAGGATGGATTGAGTATGCATTCTCTTCTAAGGCATCTGGGGAGTTTTTCCGGCATGTTCAATTCCGGTCTCAATAGCAACCAAAAATAACACTGGATCAGGCTCTTTGAGCTGCCGTGTGCTGCTGATCTGACTCTCACCCAGCTGAGCGAGATTGGACAGTGACGTGCAGCCTGCTTTAAAAGTGCTCTTTAACACAGTGTCCGTCACAACAGAATTCACTATTCCGTAGTCCAAGGATATTGTTACATTTCTATTTAGCTAGGATCCACAGCAGCACAACAAAAAAGCATTCTCCGTATCATCCGGAGATCACAAGTTCAAATCCTAGAAATGCCACAGCCATCTGTGGTCGGGAGTCCGAAGGAGCAAAATCGGCCATGCTTTCAGGGTGGGAGGGAGGAACGACACAAGTCAGTCGGGGGCATCCGTGAGCTCATGTATGCAGAAGAGGGCAGATAGCGCTTTCCTCTGAGTGTGTTATGCTGCCCTGAGACTCTGAATGAGCAGCATATAAAAAAAGACATGGAGGTTGGCATCACGTGAATTGGCAAGACTAATTTGGGGTGGGAAAAAAAAACGTGACAAAAATAAATGTGGGAGGAACTCTTGTGCACACCTCTCTACATCACGCAGTGTGATGTCCATTAAAACAAGAGAAATTAAACCAAAGACTTCTCAGCATAGTATCTGTGCAATTGACTATAGACTTTTCTTCATCTAGTCTGAAATATTATCAGACTAACAAAGTATATTTTATGTGCTTTCTTTACTGTCTGCCTCACTGTTTTTTCCCCTGCCCCGATTAGTCAACATGCCCACAGCAGTGACCAGTGAATGTATTAGTCGATTAGTCTCTGCCACCCCTAGTGCTAGACTGCTTAGGTCTGATTCTCCTACTCCACACACCCCAAAGTCTTCAGGGTAAAAATATTTGAATGTTTCCAGAAGCACCTACAGTATATCACCATGAGTAAGTGATTGGTGGATCATTTCTGTTACCGAGAGTGAATATTCAGTCTAATTTTAGCTGCAATAAATTGACTACACTTGGCAATTGTTGGAATTTACAACTTTTTCCAATAACTTGTACTCTCACAAGACACTTCGCTAATTAAATGGAAAGAACATTCTGATGCTTGAAAATGTGTCACGGTGCATCAAAGTACTCTGCGTGCTCATTCATCTGTAATTCAGAGTTTTGGATCTTTTTTCCCTATCTGCTCAAGCCTGGGATCCTGACAGCGCAGTCTAGCTGCTCAGGCTGTGTGATTTTAATAAAGCAATTCCCATCATGCAAGGAGAGCTGTTGGGTGTAGCCTGCAGGGCATCATGTATGCTCAGATCTAATCTAACCTGTTACACAGAACTGTGCTTGAAGCAGGCAGAATGCTCTGCTGTGTGATTGCCTCGATCTGTCCTCTAGATAATTCTGCCACAATTTACCTCTCTTAAACTAGAAGAGCAGGGACTGAAAGCTGGATTTGTTTGCATGTAAAATTCTGTTTCTTCAGAGAGGTTCTTTTTTTTTTTTTGCTTGTTGGTTTGCGAGCACTCAGTTTTTTATGTCATCCATAGTTGATATTTGATGTTGATTTCCAGTCTCCTGATCACTGAAATCTAACAGGCGTTTGAAATGTTATGGCTGTCATTATTCATCAGATAATATCCCAATGTGTGGCACAAGAGAGTCTTTTATGACAATTATGAGACGAGGTGCTAATAAGCAAAATATATCGGCCAACAAAGTGTCAGGATGAGATTGAAGCAAAGAGCACCACAAAGCGGAGCGAAAATAATCATTGTCAGAAAACAAACAGGTTTTGTATGTTTTGTGTGCTTGTAACTCAATTATATGAAAACAACATTATTTCACTAACTAGTTCCCCACAGACAAAGCCATCTCAGATGGCCCAGGACACTATTCTTCTTGTGGTACCCAGGCTAAGGCCGTGTGGCTTGTGTATGGTGTATGCATACAAATAATCTATAGAACAGAAGCGTAAGCAGTAAATGATAGCTTAGCAAATTAAAGCATTTATTAAATACTTAATGGTGCAATAGTCAATATTTTATTCCTTACTTGTACAAATAACCTGGAACACATGTAGAACATGACATAAAAAAAAGCAGTTGGTTAAGTCACTGAGAAAGCCCTTTTTCCTGACTTCTGGTCTGGAATACTTGTTTGTGCTTCCTGTCAGTCATTTTATGGACACTCATTCAAATGTCAAACTCACTTAATTTATGGTTTATTAACCATTATTTATGAGGCAAGTGTAGTTACATACAAGTAAACTATCATGGGTTTAGAGCTATGATTACATTTCTGACTGGATCTACTTTGGAATTAAAGTGAGCCAGCCAATCAGAACTGAGAGTTTTTGGTGAGTTTCAAGGCTTTGGTGGCTTCCATGGCTTTACTACGCTGTATGATTGGTGGATGAGAGGGCTGTTTAATGCTGAGAGATCAATGACAGATCATTGTGTGTCTGTACACAGAGGGACTGCAGTTAGCTCAGGTCATACCCTACATTTGTCGCTTTCTGCCATAGTACTAATAATGGCTGTTAAGACAATGACCTCCTGTCATTAAAGATCCATATTAAAGTTTGCTCTGCTCGGTGTCTCTCCTCTCTCCGTAGCAGGTAATCCTCTGGTGTGCTCAGCAGCTCGGTTTCACTGCAGGAACGGCCGATGTGTGGATCGAAGTTTCCTCTGTAATGGCCAAGACAACTGCCAGGACAACAGTGATGAAGAGAACTGCCTTTCTACAGCAGGTATCTTATAACACACACATGCATGCATACACACACACACACACACACACACAGCCACTACCCGACAGAAACCCAATACACAATTTATTCATTTATATCTTATTTATTTGGTAGTGACAGATCTAGTAAAGAACAGTTTTGTTCTTAGCTGGACTGAGTTCTGTACTGATTTCTATACAGTAACACCTTAATTCACACCAGAGGCATTTGGTATAAGGCAATTTTCAATATATGTCAGACGTGGCATTTACACTTTCATTGTAACAAGTGTTTCAATCCACATCAGCTGCGTTAGAGATGCGTAAAATAAAGTGCACTTGTTTTATGTGTCATCTCTTTTTTTTTTTTCCACTCTGGTGCAAGTAAGTGAGGCATAAACGCCACAGGATTCCACTGATGTGACAAAAGATCACGTTCTATACGTAAACTTTATTTGGAATCATTATCTACATACGTGTCATTTTGCATGGTAGTAATATTCATGGATGAGCTGTTATTGTCATTACAGCTGGCACAACTTCAGCTCTTTCCATCCATCACATCTCTCTCAATCATTTTTCATTGATAAAGTTGTACATCTGGGCATTCGTTTTCTTCATAAAAATGAAGCACATTGTTGTGTCAGTGTGTACAGAAAGTATGGATTAAACTGAAGTTGTGTGAAAAAGCGTGAAGAGGTTTCGCAGTGTCACCAGGATCATGCGCATATATGGCTCAAACGGAATGAAAGTATTGAATCTTAAGAATAAGAATGAAATTTAAGAGTTTGTAATACGTAGCTTTTAACCAAAGTTTTTTTTTTTTGCATGGTTATATATCATTTTTATATTTTGCATTTGTATATGATTACAGTTATTTTCATTTCCAGCATGGTGTAGCTCACCAAATTTGGAAACTGAGCACAGATGTGGTCTTCAGATCATATCAAGGGCATCCATAAACACTCTCTCTGTTCCTCTCTCTCTTTTTGTCTGCCTGTCACTGCCTGTCTCATTTTTACACACAATTATTTGTGCCTCTCTCTAAACACATCCCAAAAAACACGCACACACACACACAAACACACACACACACACACACACACACACACACACACATACATTCTCTCCGCACAGCAGACTTGCTGTAATGAAACACCAGCTTTCCTTGAGCTCTGAGCTTCTAGCATGCCTTCCACTAATAAGAACAGAACTGCAGGTGACAGATAAGACCTACACCATTCTATCTAATGCACCTGAACCTATCCTCTCTCTCTCTCTCTCTCTCTCTCTCTCTGTCCATCACTGAGTCTCCCCCTGTTGGTCAGCACAGGGCAGGATCTTTTCTTTGTCTCAATTAAGGAAAAATTAAAGAGAATTAAAGCTACAAGCAGCATTTTCTGGGGACAAGCACCCAGAATCAATGATCCACACATTCACAGACGTGCTACAATTGTTGCCTAAGCAGTCACAGGAAAGCAGAGCCATAACTTTAGGCAAAGGGATTCAAGTATATAAAATATAGAAGACAATATAAAATATAAAAAATCATTTGATAACTTTTGTAAGGCATGAAACAAGTTTCAATGAATTTCAAATTGGCAAACAGGAAGTACTCATGAAATTCAGATGCTGATGAGCGGTCACTTTAGCTTACCCTAGAGAATCATAGGAATGTAGAACTGTGAATTTAGTTCATAAAATTAGATTAGGAAAATTATGGAAGTCACAGTTTTTGATCACAGGTGGCGCAGTCATGAAACCTTTTGGGGACATTAGGGCAAGGTCCTGAAGATCAATTCTCATGACAATATGCAGATATCTTCCTGAGATACAGCCTATCATCCTGTTTGATGCATTTGCCAGTCCGTTATATGAAACAGTTTTGAATATCAAAGTTCCTTTGATAACTTTTGTTTAGACGGGTCTTAAGATGATGTGAGCCAAATTTGGTGTTCATTGGACAGAATTTTGAGGAGGAGTAGCAAAAATGGCACTTAGATGGAAGACTTTTGGGCATGTTATTGTAACTTTTGACCAGTAAGTGATGCTGTCACAAAATTTGTTGCAGAGCCTCAGGGCATGGTTCTGAAGATGCCTACCAAGATTTGTGTCAATGTGCAAGGTCATTGCTGAGATACAGCGTCACTTCCTGTTTGGTGGTTTCGCCATCAGATTTGTTGGCATATTATAGGCAAACTGTTTGGGATATCAACATTATTTTGACGGTTTTTGTCCAGGTTAGTCTGAAGATGATGTATGCCAAATTTGTTGTTGATTGGGCATAATTTGTAGGAGGAGTAGTGAAAAAAACTGTTTTTGACAAAATCCAAGATGGTTGACGGGAGGAACTTTAGAATTTCAGATGTTGTTGTACATTCACTTCAGCATACTCCAGGGAATTATAGGTAAAAAGAACTGTGGATTTAGTGCAAATTCATCAAATGATATAAGGAAAAAAATTGATCCAGTTGTTCTTGACCACAAGGTGGCACAGTCACGAAACTTCTTGGGTACATTCGGGGCATGGTCCTGAAGATACTTATCAAGTTTCGTGATGATACGTAGATGTGTTGCTGAGATACACCCTCACATCCTGTTTTTTGCATGTGCCAGTGGAGAAACTGTGATAACTTTTGTTCAGACAAGGTTTCAGTTTATCAAAATTCTTTTGATAACTTTTGTGAGGCTTACTCTGAAGATGATGAGGATGAAGATGATATGTGCCAAATTTGGTGATGATTGGACAAAATTTGTAGGAGGAGTAATGTAAAAAACAGTTTTTGATCCAAGATGCAAGATGATAGAAAATCTAATTAGGTAGAAATTGTGTGCATTGACCCAGGGAATCCAGGGATACTTGGGTTTTAAATTTTGGACACACAATTCAAACATATTTCCAAATTAGGCCCAAATTTGATCCAATCGTGGTGCTAGAGCATTGACGGCACTTGGTGCAAATTTGGTCAGAATGTTCCTTAGACCCTCCCCAGTTGGTGTGCCAAATTTCACAATTTTTTACCAGACGCTTCTACCATAGACCCCCTAGCCAGAAGAAGCAGAAGAATAATAATAGGATAAGGTAGACTAACAATAGGGTGCCTACACACCTACAGTGCTTGCCCCCCTAACAAGCAAAAGAGCTTGGCAAAAAAGCAGGAGTCCTTGTCTAGCAATCCTCACTTTGGTCGGCGGTTGTCTTCTCTCTCTCTCTCTCTCTCTCTCTCTCTCTATCTCTCTCTCTCTGGTTTGGCTGATTTATTGTTTGACTCTGTCTCAGTGCCTGTTAGCAGCCTGGGCCTCATTTATTTATCTGTTTGCTAATGGATCCTTTGGAACAGAAGTCTTGAAGAATAGCAAACAGCAGCGGGTAAACAACACAAAATGTATTTACCGAGAGGAAAAGCAATGTTGTTAAGGGATTGTGGTGAAGGATGCAGCAAGATCCGAAGAAAATATTGGTGTGAATATTTTATTGCAGATAACTGAGAAGAGTTATGTGAAATGGGAGAAGAGGAGCCTCTGTGAGCAGCATGAAGAAACCTACAGTTAGAATAGTAAGATGAAAGAATGACTCAGCTGCAACTCATGAAGTAAGGAAAGCAGTTTGGAAGAAGATTCAGGGAAAGCAAATATCTCAACTGCATACATTTAGATGTGGGCGGTGTACTGGATTTGACTTCACAGCCAAAAGCAGAGCTCGCACATGTTTAAAGCTCAGTGAGGGAGAAGCAGTACTCGCTCTCTCTGGTGGATAGCCTTGTTGAACCCTGTGTTCAGTTACTGTGGCCAGTTCAGTTGTTGGGCAGTTAATTTTGATCCAGATTTTATAAAACATCACATGGGGGATAAAGATGACAGGAACTGCATGCAAATTTAACCAGCAGTACAGATTCACTTGAAAAGATGTAGGGTTCAGTCCCAGCAGTGTTTTCCCTTTGTACTGAGTATATTTAGTGTATTTTGAATTGTGAATTTTAACCAAAGAAATGCACAAATGTTTGATATGTGAGCCAATGAAAAAAAGCAAGTGTGCAGGTTGTGAAATGGAGGAACTGTAATTATTTAGTAGCAGTTACATTATACTTATGCCTTGCTGTTTTCCTAATGTTCCTGGTAGCTCAGTTACAAAAACCAAACCAACTAGCTAACTAACCTTACTACTATATTACTAAAATCACAAAGAGCACAAGGTTAAATATAACAGTTTTGCTAACAAAATTTATCACATCGGATGGAAAACTGTTGCTCATGGCATTGAATTGAATGTCATTTTGCTTTTTTTTTTTTTTTTTAACCACACATACATGTCTTGGTTTACTAGAAGTGGATTTATAGTAAGTCTGCACTCCATCTTCTGAGAAAATATTTACTGTGTATTTTATTATAACATAATATCATGAGGCAAACTCATCAGGAAGATAGCTGATCTTATATTTCAGTACAGTTTCAACTTTCTGTGTGTGTGTGTGTGTGTGTGTGTGTGTGTGTGGAGAGAGGGGCAGAGAGAGAGAGAGCATCTTATGTTTCAGTCCATTTGGTCCTCTCTGACCTTTGAACTGTTTGTCCACCACAAAGCAATTACGTACAAGAGAGAGGCCAAAAAGAGAAAGACATAGAGACAGAACAAAGAAGAACAGAGTGAAGATGGAGACTAAACGTGTGATCAAAAGGCCTTTGATTGTATGAGAAGATATTTGTACATGTTGTGGATTCCTAAAAAATATTTTGTCTTGCATATCAAAGCAGGGTGTCCACAGATCTTTAAAATGTCTTAGATTGTCTGAAATTAAATTAGACAAATTTCCAGAAGTTGCTCCAGCTTTTTTTTTTTTTTTTTAAACTAATCCCTATCTAATGCATCTAAAATGAGCAACAGTTTAGATATGTTTCATGTTCAATCTTAAGATAAATCCTATTTTATGCTGGACACAAAAACCACATCACACCGTTGCTATGTCCAGTATGCTCTCATAATCAACGTGCCATTTAAGGCTAATTTACCACCGGAAGAGATGAGGCACATGCTTCACCCTGCAAACACCAATGACAGCCACAAAGGGTCCAAACAGCACACGATAGCTTAAATATTTTATTTTATGCGATTATAAACCTGAAAAAACATGCTTGATGCACGTGCAACTGGTGTAAAAGGCTATCCTTTTTACAACATCTTTTTTTAAGTGACGCAGCTGTGGTTCTGTACCACATCTGGTTTAAAATGAGCTCCAAATGGGCTTTGTTCTAACTGTAAAAGTTCAAACTGTTCAAATATACTATAGCACTGCATACATATAGTTCTGTTGTTTATACTGGAAAGTCAAAATATAACCCAACTACAGGCCTATTAGCTGTTATCTCAGTTCAGCAGTTCAGCAGCAGAATTACTGAGTAATTGCTAAGTTATAATAAATAATATAGCTAGAATTACATTAGTCATCAAAGTTCTACAGCTATGATATGGAGTAGCTTTGTATGTGCAGATTAGAGGTTAGTAATCAGTGCTGCAAAAATGATGCTCACTTAAGCTAAATCTTCCAGGCCTTGGGAGCGAGATCTGTCAAAAAAAAAAATGTGATGATGAGCTCATAAGTATTAACATACATGGTTTTAGTATGAAACATACTGCAAATGCTAGTTCTACACCACATTTATTTTAAGTATTGCATATGACAGCTACATGATTCATATATTTTGTAGATAGGGGCACTGGCCTCCTTTCTGTTTATCTCATTTTTACATTTAGAAGAAGTTAATTTAGTTCAGTTCTTTTTTCCGTTTGATGAAAGAGTTTCTTTTAACAATAATAGAGCTTCAGCAGTAACACATAAAATAGAAACAGGGCATTCACCATCATAGCTACCTGGTGTTGGGATCACTACTGCAGAAAAGACCAGAAGCTGTCAAGGATTGCATTATCATCATTATAATATTTTTATTCATTCATTTATTTGTAAATACAGGGAAATAGGTTTTTCTGTTTGGTATATCATCTCTGCGGATTTGTTTTTTTTTTACATTTGAAGCAGATTTTTTAAAAAGTCTTTAAAAGTATTCAATTTAACTTGACAATACCTGCAGACACCCTGTCAGAACCTGATGGCATAAGAATTTCTGCTGTTGATCAACAGTTTCCTGTGTATACATCAGTGCATCATATCAAAGATCCACTTTGCATAGTCTCGCTGTAGCACCACTGTCCACTGGGTCCAAAGAGCCTCATTTTAAGCATCTTGGATATGTCTGCAAATCAGCAGAGAGCCATGAACTGTCAAAGCATATTTCAGATTTGATTATGGGCCCTGCACATATTTTGTTGTTTTTAATCAGTGCAGAGCAGGCTGCTGAGGGACTGTCTTGGAGGTAATTATGTCCTTCCTAGACTCCACTGACAACAGACTGACATGTTACATTAAGCTGCAAAAGAGCACTGTCTTTACGGAGTTAGAGATTCACCAGAAGTCTAGCTATTACTTCGAAGGCAGAAGAAATGTGTGACTGAAATATCCACGCACCATGAGTTTATACCACACACAGTGGCAGAATTACTAGCACCCTTCCCAAAAAAATGGTTCAAAACCACATATTAAACACACAAGTCAAATTTTCCACTTCAGTTAGAGAAACTATTTTTCATATGTTTCATTTTCATAAGAACACATTTGTAAATAATAGTAATTTCACTCAAAAAATATGTATTGGTTTTACACATGTAAAATCTCTAAAAAAAAAACAAAGCACGCATTGTCCACCATACCGTGAGGAGGATGGTGAAGGATGGAAAAAGCACTCAAAGATCACAGTTTTAGAATTGCATGGTTTGGTTAATTCCTGAGGTTGTCAAGTTTCAAAGCAACCAACCAAATGCTACTTTCATAACAACAAGCTGTTTGGAAGCTTTCCAAGGAAGAAGCCCTTCCTTAAAGCATCTCACAAAATGCAGTGCCTATACTTAACCAACCACTGTTAGAACTACAGTTAGCATTGTTGTGCTGTAATCAGTTGAAGCCAAAATCAACCTTTTTTTGTGATGCACACCATATACAGGCAGTAAAGAGGAAGCACAGATGGACATTATTTCTCCTCTCTGTAGCTCTGAATAGGACACAAAATCTAACCCATTAAACTGTGTGTGTGTGTGTGTGTGTGTGTGTGTGTGTGTGTGTGTGTGTGTGTGTGTGTGTGTAAGAGGGAGAGAGAGAGAGATGTCTACTGTTCACTGGCCTATGCCAGCTCTGCGAAGCCACCATAATTAACCATCTCTCCCTGTAACCATGGTAACGTAATACCCACCTCAACTGTTCCCACATACACTCATCTGTCCTTTTCACTGTAACACACTCACTCTCACGGTCACTCTTATTTACTCACTCTTGCTCTCTTATTCACTGATTCACTCCTACACACTCTTGCACTCACTGTAACACACACTCACTCTCACGATCACTCTTATTTACTCACTCTTGCTCTCTTATTCACCGATTCACTCCTACACACTCTTGCACTCACTGTAACACACACTCACACTGACTCAGCCTCACTCACTCACTGACTCTCACACTCACTCTCTCACTCAATCTCGCACTCTCATATCCACTCTAACACTCACTCAATCACTCTCTCTTATACTTACTCATTCATTTTTGTACTTACTCCGGCACTCACTTTCACACTCACTCTGGCACTCACTGTCTCACTCTCACACACTCACTCACTCACTCACTCTCACACTCACTCACTCTGGCCCTCACTCACTCTCACACTCACTCACTCACTCTCACACTCACTCACTCTGGCCCTCACTCACTCTCACACTCATTCACTCACTCTGGCCCTCACTCACTCTCACACTCACTCACTCACTCACTCTCACACTCACTCCCTCTGGCCCTCACTCACTCTCACACTCACTCAC
>CM040983.1:13834744-13848557 GCA_022985145.1 Pangasius djambal
CACTTGTTAAGGGACCAAAAGTAATGGGACAGAATAATAATCATAAATCAAACTTTCACTTTTTTAATACTTGGTTGCAAATCCTTTGCAGTCAATTACAGCCTGAAGTCTGGAACGCATAGACATCACCAGACGCTGGGTTTCATCCCTGGTGATGCTCTGCCAGGCCTCTACTGCAACTGTCTTCAGTTCCTGCTTGATCTTGGGGCATTTTCCCTTCAGTTTTGTCTTCAACAAGTGAAATGCATGCTCAATCGGATTCAGGTCAGGTGATTGACTTGGCCATTGCATAACAGTCCACTTCTTTCCCTTCAAAAACTCTTTGGTTGCTTTTGCAGTATGCTTTGGGTCATTGTCCATCTGCACCGTGAAGCGCCGTCCAATGAGTTCTGAAGCATTTGGCTGAATATGAGCAGATAATATCGTTCGTGAGATCCATTGTGGTGGTGTATAGAGCCAAAAATGTTAGAATTGTGTCGATGTCCCAATATTTATGGGCCTGACTGTACTCTACTCTCCCATAAGCACACGCCCTCCACAGTGGGATATCTTAAGTGTGGAAAGTAACAGCTTAGTCATTTTGCAAAGCCAAAATCAGTGGGCACATATAAACACAAAAATTCAGCAAATTAATATTGTATAGAGGGACTACAAGCAGTGAAAACTATGCTACCACAATTTCCAGTTAACTTATCTTGTACCTAGCTGGTTTGTAATTAAGCCTCTATTCCATCAGCACAATCACATTGAGAGCAGAAGCTCTGCCATGCCACACCAAACCCTTCAACCAGTGCACATATTTACGCAGTCAGATACAAGCCTATTTACACCCGGTTCTGCAGTAATGCCGTATGGCATCATGCATATTTGTATGCGGCCACTTAGCATAAGCTGGTTTAGAGAGTGTAATGGTGCACAAAGGCCTCTGGGATATTTGAGGGTGGAGTGCATTTACCCATCTGGAAAATGTTTCCATTAAAAAAAACCTTCTGAAAGATGACACGAGGACCGAATGTGAATGGCTTCAGAGAGGGTCTAAGAAGAGTGATTGTGTGTCAGTGAGAATGTGAGATGGAGAGGCACGAGTGGGAAAATGAGAGAGATAAAAAAAACTACAAAATGTGGGAGAGATAAAGCGAAAGGAGGGAGAGAGAGGAACAGAAAAGGGCATTGATGAAATAGAGGATTATGTAGAGTAGCAGAAGGCAGGATATTAAAGGGCTTTTCCATAGTCATGGGACAGAGAAGGCGAAAAAACAATGAGAGCAAAAGGCAATTTTAGAAAGTAAATGAGAGAACCAGGCAGTTGAAGAGAGCGCATGGGGGTTCTCATTTTGTTGATTATGGAAAAGAACTCAAAGCCTGAAAGTATAATCAGCCGGCACACATACAGTATACACTCACACACATCCATTGACAGGAAGGCCTCCTACTGTCACACTGTCTTAGAAATAAAAAATAATTTCATATCTATACTCATTCTGAGACCTATGTGTATGTGTGCATGTGTGATTAAGAGGTCCTATGCCCCATGCCTCTTCCTGCCCTGATTTTTCTGGCACTGTGTTTCCCTGGAAATAAAGCTGCTCAAAATGGTAATTTTTCTGCACTCCTCTGTGGCTCTTATTTTTATCTACGGTTTTTATTTCTCCCTCAATCCTTGTCTCTTGCATTCTCTCGCTCCCCATGACCCAACTCTGCTGATTTTCTACTGAGCAGAGTGCCAGCCAGGGAGATAGAGAGGAAAAAGTGTTCAATTCTTCTGTGATCTTTTGCTCTCCTATACTGCATGTTACCATGTCATCTGTAAGAAAGCCAGAGATGAGGATGAGGACAAACAGCACGTGGAATGGAAAGGGATCGAGGTAATAACAGAGGGTGGGATGTTGATGATAATCATAACCCAAGTCATATAGCTCTTGTGTTTTTGATGCCTGCTTGCTTATGACTGACTGTCATGGAGGTGGAAAATCTGATAGGCAACAAAAGGACTAATTAAAGTTACTGCATGTCAAAAATGGCACAAACAATACAAGTTCATTAATGTGGACTTCATCCATGTCTGTTAAATAATGGTGAGAATATTTGAGAGTTCATTTGCACCTCTGATTATTAATGATGTGCCACATTTTATGACAATCCGTTGTGTTGCTGTATACAGCCATGTGCCTGTATAAGAATCAGTTTAGTTTCACAATTACACTTTGGTATGAGAGTTATCACAGTAATTGTATTGTACACTGTGATAACTGTCATTGTACATTGTATTGTAATTAATTGTTTCACTGTATAACATGTAGTCATGTTGCTGCATAATTATCATTCATGTCACTGCATATGAATCAGAAATGCTGTATGACTATTAGTCCCATGGTTTTGTAATTTTATCCCATGTGATAATCAGTCACATTGCTGTATGATGATCAGTCGCGTTGCTGTACGACATCTCTGTGTGATAATCAGTCACATTGCTGTATGATGATCAGTCGCGTTGCTGTACGACATGTCTGTATAACGATCAGTCATGTTGCTGTGTGACATCTCTGTATGATGATCAGTCACTTTACTATATAACAATCAGTCACTTTACTGTATGATGATCAGTTACTTTACTGTATAACAATCAGTCACATTGCTGTATGATGATCCGTCACTTTACTGTATGATGATTAGTCATGTTGCTGTATGATGATCAGTTACATTGCTCTACAACGTTGCTGCATGATTATCAGTCACGTTGCTGTGTAATGATCAGTACAAAAGCTTGGCATGCGTTAGGTGAAGAGCAGTTTCTCTTGCTTCTGTCCGGACTGTTTTAGACACACTCCCCCTCTCTCGTCCCTCCCAGTACATCCTTTATTAAGGCAACTGCACTTTGCTGGGACTATTTAATGTACGAGCAAGTGGTCTTCTAACCACTGTTTGCAAAGTGAATATGTCCTCTCTTTCTCTTTCAAACAAGTACACAGTTGCTCAATTTTTTAATGGCCACATCAATTGTTGTGTCTGTCAAACCTGGAGCATAGCGTGTATAAAATGCAATGATAATATATATGTAGGCGGTTTCCATTGGGTAACCCTGATACTGGAAATGTACCAGTGATCTGTCTGCTCATTACTAGGCTAATGGTATCTCTGCTTTGTCCTTTACTTTTATTCTCTCTGCTACAATTTCACAGATACTTGCATAATTGATCGAGGGCAATATTCATTGGAATGTCTCTCTTCTCCTTGTGGTTGTGCTGTAATAAAAGTTAATGGCCATTACCACGTGGGGATATAATTATCAAATGGACATTATAGATATTCTATTCAGTACTCATTTCATAAACACAGCATTATTATGGTTAAAATGGTACAGTCTTAGTATTACATACATGGACTATGAGCACATGGCTCTAAACATTGCTTTTGAATGCTCATAGACAACTATACAGATCTGTTTAATTGTTTTATGCTCTTAGTTTCAGAGTAGCAGATCTTGTTAGGCATTCAGGTCTCAAAAGCCATGAAATTGCCTTGAAGAATGTGGGCTCTCTTTGCTTTCCTTCTTGTGTGAACATTGGCAGTGTTTGTTGTTGAGCCCACTGTGTCTTCTTAATTCTCTTGTGTTCTCTACTTTTTGGCAGGGGAAAGAACGAGAATGTCTATTCATGCACCGAGTCCTCTGCTCTGTTTCCCGAAAAGACAGAGAACAGACTCTAGTCTCCCAGCCTCTCCACTTCCTAAGACCTCTATCCACCTCTTTCCTTTCATTTTCTCTCCCTCTCAGCGTGTGTGACTGAATGCTTTTGGTGCTTCACTACAGTATGCGTCACGAGAGCCTAATTCACTCAGTCGAGCTCTTCTGTTATTGATGGACGTAGATAAGAGATGGCAGACAACAGGACCTAAGGCTTAGCTGTAATGTATGAGCTGGATAACAGAGCTCAGTGGACATGTCTTTAACACAGGATGGATAGAGGCCTTTTTGTTTCAGCTGGCTCGAGGTTAAGAGGCAACCTCATAGAGAGAAAAAGAGAGAGAGAGAGCTCTGTCTGTGCTGGTTCTTGGCAGTGCTCACAGTTCTGTCATGGCTTTGGTTTATCAGACCATGACGTGACTGGTGACTATGAAATGATGTCCCACTCTCTTTCTCACTCCAAAACACTGCTTGGTGAGCCATTTCACACACACAAAGCCTAGAATTCATTTCTTTTAGCCTGCTACTGTACCACTTACAACAAAATTATGTCTATATCAAAACCAGCACTTCTAAAACTGGCCTGAAGTGGCCTAGCCCTTCATTATGTAGAATGGGATCTGAGGAATGAGTTTGTTGCAGTACATCAGTTCTCATGTGGTTTGAGTTACTCTGAGGAATGTTGGGTGAGTTAGTGAGAGAGATTTAGAGACATGTGTATAGTGTTTCAGTGGCAGGAATGACCTCTCTATATATCACTGCTAAACACTGATCACCAATCAGCAGTAGGAATGTGCATTAGGGCAGCTCAGGTACTCGTATTTTTGCACTTGATGAAAGTTAATGGCAGAAAGTCTTTGGCTAACATTTCAGGTTTTAGCAGTGTTGTTTTCATGGGTCCGGCTAGCACCTTCAACATGTTTTTGGCATGTTGTACAACATCATTGAGCCCTTTAACTCACACTTTACTGCGTGGGTTTTTTTGTTTGTTTGTTTGTTTGGTCGGTTGTTGTTTTTTTTAAAGATGTTGTTTGCTACCTAGTTTTACTGCTTTGGTCTAGATTAAGCAGTTACCTGTCCCTGAGCAAACCTGACCAGCACCTTCTGTATTACTAAATGACTTTATAAAAATTAAATTATGTAACTTAACCATGTCATTTGAAACAGTTGTATTTCGTTCACTGTTTTTTCATACAGTTTGGACATTTTGGCCAATTTGGTTAATTCCCACCCACTAACTTAACTTGGTGATAATAGTTACCTTGTAATGCTTAACAATTAATGATTTGTTTATGGCTATAAGTAAGACATTTAGAAGTGGTTTATGTTTTGTTTTGCAGAGCTAAAACGTGTTATCACTTTTGACTAGTGCCACTACCTGAAATAAAGGTGTGCACACGACTGATCCCGTTTAAGCCCATCCCTACAAGTTTAACCAATCCTGCCCAATGCTGTAGTTTTTTTTTATCGTACCTGTCTGCGATATTTTTTTAACAAACTTAGTTGGTTCTATTTCCCAAATTATAAACAAATTAGTTACTCAAAACACAATGACTCTGACCAGGACAAAGTAGTTAATGGAGAATGAATGAACAAATGAATGTGGTAAATGCATCATGCAGATCTGTGTGAGTAACCTGTACATTTCTTTGCTAATGAACATGGCCTTGCATTTGTCCTGAAAGCTTCATATCTGACCAGCTATATTCACTAAGCTCTACTCTGAGACACTACTTTGTCCATTCTGTTTTCATCAAAACTTCTCTTTCAGACTCCTGTACCTCTCTCTGGACCGATGAGCTCTGCTACAATATTTTCCCAGTGCTAGATTTAGTCTGGTGAGATTCTTTGATGGGTCTTCCTCACGACTGCAGTCTGCCAGTTGACAACCCCTGCACTAACTAGATCACCTCTATTGCATATCATCTATCAATCTGGAAGGGTGAGGGATAACACATGCATTCTTCAGAATGTGCAGCGTTGCAGCATCTTTTGGAATTGCTGCTCACGTCACAGGGCAGTCAAATGCTTTTGCGGGATACACTACCTGCGCTTGTCTGCATCCATGAGCTCACGGTTAGCTAGAGTCACTCTGATTGATGGGGGAGAGTGTAATGCTAGCCCTCCCACCCAGAGAACAGCGGCAGTTATGCCATCTTGGATGCTGAGCTATGGATTGCTGTGGCATCATCAGGATTCAAATTTGGAACAGAAATACATTCACCTTAGCTTCTGAGGGAGATGAGTTTGAATCTTGAAAGAAGCTTTGTTGACCTAGACTTCTTATATATTAGCTACATTAACCGTGTAGCTACAGTGCAGTGTCCTGGCTGATTGACTGCATTTGGGTTAATGGGAAAATTGTGTAAATTACAATCGTGTGCTGTATATTGTTCAGTTTCTTCACATCGTTGCATGTTTTTGAAGCCGTAGTTAACTAGGATAGTAAAGTCATAGTACAGCTCTGACCTAGAGTAAGTGGCTTCAGTCTTTGCTCTGAAATGATTGTATCTTATCTTTGATGTTATCTTTTCAGTCTCTGTAGACTGCAAGTTTCCACCTAAAATTCCACTGTGCACATTACATTTCAAATAAACATTACAGCTCCATTTCTGAAAGGATTTATATTTGCCCAGTTGGACTTGAATCAATGCTAAAAGTATTTGGTGAAGTTTAATGTTATTTCAGACATTTATTGTCTTGTCATGATTGATCATTGCAGTCACTCTTGAGTACTCAGGCTGTGCATCTGTCCTCCCATCAGTGATGTTACAGGGAGCTCAAATCTGGTCAGAGCTATCACTAGTTTTCTACCTGTCTCAGGTCCTCCATGTCTCAACCCATTTCAAAATATTTCAGTCACACAAATAAAATTTGCCAAGGTTATAGATTACACAGCCTACTCATTCGGCCTGTTTTCCTCTCTCATTAGTTTTGAGTTGCAGAAAAGTAGTTGGCTGCTGAAACTTGGCAGAGGTGGGACTTCATTTTATGACTCACACAGGACTGAGCTAATGTTCTTGCATCGCCTCACTGTTCACTGCTGTTCTGGAAGCTCTGGGCAACTTGTTCATCACAATCAGTATAACAGGGATTGTGTTTTCACTTAATTTCTCATTGGCCTTGATGTGAGCCTCTCCTCTCCATCTGTGCTAGCGGTTGGTGTGAACCTCAGGGGGGATTTGTTCCTTGTTCACTAGGCTTGGTCAGTACGGTGCACCCTACGCAGTAGTTCTGAGAATTAAAAAATATGTAAGTCTATTTTTTTCCTGTATTTCCAGTATTCTGTGCTCATGTAGCTGTGTGTACGTGCATGAGTCCAGTCAGTACTGTAGATTTGTCCCATAAAGTGTCATGAACATGCCGAGCCAAAGCTCTGCCATAAATCAGAGCAGCTGCATTGCATTCTGAAACTCTGAGTCCAACAATGTCTGTTAGTTCCACTGCTTCTGTGTTGGCTTTCTCAATAATAAGACATTGCTAGAAAATTGCTGGAAAATGGTAAGAAAAGAAGTTCTTGCTCTTTAGGCACTAACCTAACCATTGTTTGAGATTGTTGATGTGTTTTCTCCTATTGAACACCATTGTAACTATGCTAGCAGTGTCCCCCTGTGATGTAAGTGTGGTGCACAACCACTGACCTCTGACAAGAATATTATATATTTCAGTAAAAAACATTTAATGTACTTCAGCGTGATGTTTTCCTTAAAACAGACTACTCTGATATAGACACTCTATGACTAACTGTACTGTAAAAAAAATATATATATACCAAACCTTACCAAGTACCATTATGGGCAGCCATTTTAAACAAGTGGAATCACCTCTTTTCCTCAGCACAATTTAGTATTATTCTAAACAGTGCACCCTACGCACCTGAGTATGGGTGTAACGATATGCCTTTACACGATGCTTCATAATGCAAAAATTTGATGTGGGAATGTACGATTCACATAGTGAAAATCAGCATTCTATTAATAATGCATCTAATTCAGTTTCACTGTTTGAACACCAGAGGTCCTAATCTGCTCAACCAGTATATAGAGAGAGCACGCTGAACTCGATAGCTCCAGATCACAATGACCAACACGCATTATACTTAAATTATATGGTTACACAACCATGTTAAAAGTTAAAAAAAAAAAAAAAAGCTCTTCAGTAGCTTTCAAACAACACCAGCCCCGCGCTGCTGCGATCTGCAGTGCCCGAGACTGAGACTTTCAATCAAATTTTTGGGAAAGTTTACATTTATTTGTTTATTAATTTTTAAGATATGGTGAACCTGTAGTACATTTTTTTTTGCAGTATAATACCTCAGTTCGTAGCGTTTTCTAAAATTTATTTGGTGTTATACAGACAAAAATGCACATTGTTTTACATTGTTTACGATACAGAAATAAAAATGAAAAACAAAATTTTTCTTCATTGAAATTTTGTTCAAAATATTCTGAGAATCTAACTGAATCATACTGAATGCCAATATCGTGAATCAAATCGAATCGTGACTGGAGGGTATCATTACACCCCTAGTTCTGAGTATTAAACAATTACTTTGCCCCAGTGGATGTATTTGTGTGTCTCTGTTAAAGTCCATAATGTTATAGCATTATAGGCTACTTGCTGGTTATGTTTAACATAGTGATACCGCACATACTCAAGGCTCTGCCTCCCAAATTTGGTAAATAGAGGTGTATTGAAAAGCTGGAAGTTATGTGGATGATAATATACATAGCTCCACTTAAATTTGCAGATTTCTTGCATGCTATTTTACAAAATTAGTTCTTTAAAAATAAGTTGGCTCGGCTTAATATAGTGGGTTGACACAGTTAGGAATAAGCATGTCTCATCAGCTACATCTGGGAAATTGTGCAAATTTTCTGCTCTTTGTCTAATGAGAAATTACAAGTATCTTCCTAATGTGCTCCTTACACTGTATGTGGTCGAGAGGCTAAAATATCATCATTAGCACACGTCTCCTCCTCTTCTGTCATTATCACTCCAGCCCATTCAAAAAGGTGGTCTTTAAGATGCATGTGATTAAGGCAGACTGTCTTTTTTGTGTGCTAGTGAGGATAATGATCTTGTTTAGGTTTGTGTGGGAAAAAGGCTGAAATCCAGTCATTAGTTCAGCAGGCCATTTTTGTCTCCTTTTGAGGGAATCAGAGAGAAGAGATGGTAAAGTGGAAATCTGTAGAACAGCAGGATTTAAACTGAAATGCATTATCCGTGGTTGAGATGGAGGTTGTGGTCTAGCAGAAGTGGCAGTGCATTATGTTGGAGTGAACATTAAAAACAGTTTTGACAGGAGATGATGGGAGTAAAGCATGTCTCTGTGTGTCTGCTTGAAAGTTTATTTTTGAATATTAAGCCTTGCTGATTGGCTGAGCTCGTGCTGGTGGCTCAGTGAAAAATAGCTGCGCCCTCTCCCTGAGCAATCATTGTTCTTGAGCAGGAGGCTTTTATGAGAGTGGACCTTTCGCCACCAGGGTGCCCACATACACAATCTCCATGGCTACAGGACCCTTGCAAGGGCTGTGTAGTCAAAGCAACCTAACGGCTCCAGAGCGACCTTTGACCGTTTCTCTTTTCTCTTCTTTGTGCTTAGGAAAATGCTTTAGCTTTCAGACAAAACAATACTCTGGTACTACCTCACTGTAATGCGCATGTCAATAGCTTTCATTTTGTTTTGCATGTATATGAGATTAAAATGAACAAGACAGGAATGTGTAAATCATGAAGAATATCATATGAAGTAGTTTTGAGCTTGGACAAATCAATACAGCAGCAATTCCCTGATCTCTGCAACAGATGTTCTACTGAAAATTATATTAATTTTAACTCCTGACTGAGAATGCACTTATAGCTGAGTTACAAATAAAGACTCGTTTAAAGGAACACTCCTGCCTTTTTACAACTTAATCTCTGTCCAGCATATGTGTAGCTCAAGTACTTCTACCAGCGACAATAGTTTCTACGGGATAGTGAATTCCATGAGTCAATTATTTAAAAAAATAATAATAAAGTAACTATATAACGTCAATTCAAAACTACAACCATTACAATGTAGGAGTAAAGGTGTTAGGATGAGACAGACATAACAGAAAGTCTTACCAAAAACTGTTCTTATGTAGTTTTATGTAATAATTCTGTTTATGTGTGCTTTCCCCAAGGTTTTGTGGTATCCAAGCACCATCATAGTCACCCTGCACTGGAAACCCATAACCACAAATTTGTCCCTTAGTAAGTAGTGCCAATTTCAATTATACAGATTCAGAGCTTAATTAACAAATAATTCATGAAATCACTCGGAGAAAAAAAGGTACATTTCACATAAATGTTCATTGACGGAATTCAATAATTCTGCCTTTTCTCACTAAAGAGAAACGTCAAATTTTCCAATCCGGAATAATAACACATACTGCATGTCTGCTAGATATTAGGAAAAAACATGAGTATGCATTTAACTGATCATTAAAGTCCAGATGAAATGGTTTGAGAGGTGTGATTTGATTCCGTAAGTTCGGTTGACTGATTTTCGCGACAGCCAGTAGAGTTTGAGATGCGCCACACCCCTTCCCTATCTAAACAAACTTTATGGTAGCTTGGTGAACTACATAAATATGATGAACAACGGAGAGTTTAACACAGGGCTTCTTTTAACTGTGGAGATTTCTCACCTCTGCTTTCACCCATGCCTGTCAACTTAACAAGGATGATATCCTGGCAGAAGAGATGCTGTGTGGTTTTGCAGCTATGCCATACATGGATGAGCCGAGGTCGAGTGTCAGCCGATGGAAATGGAGAGCCGCAGGAATCAGAATGGTATGCTTATAGCTAAAGGGTACTTGATTAAATGGTAATACTTACTGAAGGGCTGCCGGTTTCTAAACATGAACTCAATCACTGTGAGGCAGCAAGACATTCCAGCATTGAATAGCCCCAAGTTGGTAAAACAGCTCCAATAAGTGCCTGTCACATAACTACAAACTTGCACAAGTTCCACCCTCTTCAAAATGAATAAATTCCAACCATTTTTTTCATCCAAAGGAAGGTTGCACAAGGGAATCGTGTGGGAAGACTCACAATACAGAAAGACCCACCGCAATGGCAGGACATATACATTCTAGATAGCGTCTGATTGGATGAACACAAGACTAGTATGGAATGAATCATCCAAAAAAAAAAATTAACGTTTTCGCAGAAGTTACAAACTATAAAATTAAAGTGAGAATATGTCCAAGACTGCATTTTTTTTTCTTTACATACTAGAGTATTGAACACTAAGAGACAGGTGCAAAATTCTCTGAAACACCAATTTTGATTTCAGGGACACTTTAAACCACAATGTCTATGACTTGCAAATGATTCCCAGGAGGATCTCCTTTTTGTACATGCCTGTGGGAATGTGAGTAAGAGTAAGAGCGAGTAAAAGAGATTGTGGAATTCACTGGAGCGGACGATTTATTATATAATGGAGAAACGGAGCCGAGATGGAGCATGAAAGGCTCGGAGTCGAGCATGGCTCTGAGACAGTGTTCATGCCCCAGTCATGTTGATGAGCTCCATCCATCTCTGACAGAATGGGCTGAGGGGGCGTACACCAGTGTGGGTGTGTGTTCACCTCTTCGCTGTTTAAAGAACTCCTATATGATCTCTGTGCTGAGAAACACGATGACTTGTAGCATTTTTGCTGGATAAGAGAGAAATGAATTCTATTCCCGAGCGCTGTGGAGTGTGTGTGGGTGGTATGTGGGTGGAAGGGTGTTACAGTTAGTATAAGGGTCTTTTAGGCAGATGGCAGACCCCTTCTTTTGGCACAGATAAAAGCGCCCCTACCCTGCTGGTGCTCGGAGAGACAGCCCATGTTGGAGAGGCTCTCTTTTTTTTCTCTACCTCTCCCTATTTGTCTTGTTTGTGTTGTTTTTGGAGAGTTCCACTAAAGTGCTAAGTGATGCATGTGATGGCACATGTGGAAATGTGCTGCCCCCTGCTGGTGGAGTGCCATCAGCATCACAGTACCATGTGCTTCATTTCAGCTGTGCTTTTCAGTTATCCTTCCCACATTGTTGAATGTAGCATTTATTCTCAAATGTTGGGTATTTTCGGAACGCATAACATAATATAGAGTCATTTATTTTGGAGTCACATTGCATAAATAAGTGCAATGAACCGTTGAGTCCTTGCTTCTAAAAACATTTTATATCCCATTTTGTTATTTGTGGCTGGATTTGTGTGATGTTGCACTTATTCTGAATGAGCTCTTGTGCACTATATTTGTGTCAAGGAGAGAGTTTAATCTAATGCAGAGTGCTCATTAGCATTGCTATAGGCAGGTGCCCAGTCGGATACAGAGCGCTCTTTAAAACCGCCATGTCTAAGCAGGCAGCTGCCATGTTTCTCCACTGTAGGACAAAGAGACAGATTTTAGACAAGAATCCTTTCAACAGCCACCATGTCACAGTGTTTTTGTGCTGTTAACTAAATGTTGAGAATTATAGATGCTCCCGTCAGATGCTGAATAGATTAGATTTCACAAATACTACAAGGCGGTCTACTGAGATATTTATCATATGTGCTGTGAATGCATGTGATATTAACTGACAAAAAGTTAAATAGCTTAGTTTGGAGTATTGTATCCCCAATACTGAGTAATCAGTGCTGGAAAAAAGAAGTATGAATGCCAGCACTGTCAGCATAGTCTGTGAATTCTGGTTCCGGCAGTTCCTCGACCTCACCTAAATCATTCAAGTTCATGATAGGTGTCAACTATAGATAGCACAAAGCTGTTTCTTTTAATCCTGCTCGCACAGTTACACTACATGGCCAAAAGTTTGTGGACACCTGACCATCACACCCATATGTGGGCCTTCCCCAAGCTGTTGGTGGTCTTTGTATGCTGTAGCATTACAGTTTCCCTTCACTGGACCTAACTGCTACAAACCTGTTCCAGAGTGACAATGCCCCTGTGCACAAGGGGAGATCCATGAAGACATGGTTTGCCAAGGTCGCAGTGGAAGAACTGAAGTGGCAAGCACAGAGGCCTTTCCCAAACCCCTCTGAACACTTTTGGGATGAACTAGAACATTGACTGCATCCCAGATCTCTTCACCTGACATCAACAACAAGCACATGTGGGTGTGATGGTCAGGTCTCCACAAACGTTTGGCCATATAGTGTGTTATTTTTGTTTCTACATTTTCTGATGATAGTTGGTTCTATCTAATTTAAAGTACTGTGACCCTGAATGGGCAGTTAGTAAGGATGTTGTAAATACATGTAGCATGGCACCATACCTTACTCCAGGTTTTCCATCACTATCTCCATATTTCTTTTATGGTCAGGTTGGTTAGCTTCATGTCTGACAACACTTTGGTGTCCACATGGAAGTAATAACTTCTCACTTGTGAGACTTTTTTTGTTGCCCCCCTGGGATTCAACTCCGAGTGGACACCTCTTGTCTCAACCAGATGCTCTGTGAAAACTTTTGAAAACTGAATAGGAGTAAAACATATTAACTATTCATTATGAATAATGTATTCAGTTTTACATCCTTGTCAGGGATGCACCAATCCATGTATGAATTCCAGTGCATTTCCAGTACAATATCAGAGCTCCATTATGCAGTCTTATTTTCAGTTTTTCTTAAATATTTTCTAGCTTCAGTGCAATATACAATGTACGTGTAACGTGTAGACTCAGGACAACGGAGTTGGGGATCCAAACGCAAGGCTTTATTACAATCGTGGTCAAAACAGGCAGGGTCGAGCACCAGCAAACAGTATAATCTGAGGCAAAGGCAAAAGAGTAATCCAAAACACAGGCAATGGTCAGGGCAGGCGAAGGGCTCAGAGACGGCCTCCTTGGCCGTGACAGGGCAGGCGAAGGGCTCGGAGACGGCCTCCTTGGCCGTGACAGGGCAGGCGAAGGGCTCGGAGACGGCCTCCTTGGCCGTGACAGGGCAGGCGAAGAGCTCAGAGACGGCCTCCTTGGCCGTGACAGGGCAGGCGAAGAGCTCAGAAGACGACGCCGCTGACTCGGGAGGTTCTGCAGTGGAAACTGCCACCTCAGGAGGAGCTGGAGCGGACGCCGCTGATTTGAGAGGTTCAGCAGCAGGAGCTGCCACCTTGGGAG
>CM040983.1:13848657-13896100 GCA_022985145.1 Pangasius djambal
AATCCTCTGCCTCTCCCACAGTAAAAGGAGAGCCACATGACAACAGTGCATAGTCCATAAAGTCTCTTAAGCTACAGTTACATTCCCCTCCAGGTAACAATGACTTTGTTGGTTCATTAAGTCCAAAACGGAACAAGTCCTTAAACAAGATTTCATCATATAGTGGGACTTGATATGACAACTCACAGAATTGCTGAACATATTCCTCAATGGATAGGTCTCTTTGCCGAAGGTGCAGTAGTTGGCTGACTGGGTCCATGATTGGCCTGGAATGCTCAGAAAGCCGCTGGATCCGGGTGTGGCTGTTGATTGTTTGGTGTTTCGTGTTTCCTAGTTTCCGTGTTGCCTAGTTTTCTGTGTTTGGACCCTTGGACTGTTTTCCCTGTTTTTGATTGTTTGCCGCCTGCCCTGACCATTGCCCGTGTTTTGGATTACTCTTGTGCCTTTACCTCAGATTATACTGTTTGCTGGTGCTCGACCCTGCCTGTTTTGACCACGATTGTAATAAAGCCTTGCGTTTGGATCCCCAACTCCGTTGTCCTGAGTCTACACGTTACAGTACGTTTGGAGAGAACATCCCAGCTACCATATTTGCCCTCTTCTCAGTCCACTGAATAATCTGCTCATGTCACAGCTGTCTGTCCTCACTCTTTACTCAGTGCCGTCTCACTGATCGCCTTGCCTATCTGCTGTGCTGACATTTGCTTTTAGCTTCAGGACGTGCTGTACTATTTTCTCAAGCAGAGCGGACAGACAGAAAATCAGAATTGCAGAATTAGTGCACTGAGACACTAATTTACTGAATGTTTACATATTAAAACACAGGAAATGTTTTTTGTGGGTTTGTCTTAATGATTATAAATATCTTAATATCTTTATATATTAATACCTGCCTTAAGGTGGAAAATACAAGAGGCGTCAATGCAGATAGATTAATTTAGATAAGTGATTTACTAAACCTGAAAGTTCCTTCAGATTGCACTTGCATGCGCAAATTAATATATCAACAGACCTTGTATTATACATGCGTAAGGCCATTTCTGCCAGATGTAGACAAAAAAGACAAACTTTTACTAGTGTTTAATATTGAGGACACAGGCAGGCTAACAGGCAAAATACAGCTAGCTAGCAGCCAGCTGTTGAAAAAACCATTAACAACCCATATGTTGAGTTCAGGAATATAAAAAGGAATGTCAGACTCAACATTACTTTACCTCTGCATTGCATTTAATTTTCATCTTATTCTTTTTATTTATTTATTTATTTATTTTGCTCCCCCAGAGGGGTAACGATTTGAAAACATAGTGTTAATAAGTCAGTGTCACCAATTAATCTCCCTCTCTTTTCATACAAATTCATCTTAGAATTAATTTGTAGAGTTAGAGTTAAGTTGAAGAATGGTATATGTGTATATTATATTTTATTCATTCTTTACCTCAGATTTGTGCCTCTTTGGTGCATATGGGCATATCATTTGTGAAAAATGTCATAATTACCAAAAAAAGCACCCAACGATGCCCTTGCACACACAAATTTGGGGTATTTGTAAATCAGGGACTTGCTGTTGAATTTGCTATCCAAGTTCATTTATGTAAAAGCTGGACTTTTCATGTGAAGCTGTAGGTGTTAATTTAATGAGGAACAGCTGTTGTGCTCTTATTTTTAGCCTGAGTACAGACACAATAAGCCACTGTTATGGCTCGTACACAAAAGTGTTAAGGCAGCTGCTGTATTAGTATGACAAACGGTCACTGACTAGATTTTTTTCCACCTGTCTTGCTTGTTCTGAGCCCTCAGCGTAAGCTTCATGGAAGCTTGACCAGTAACGCTGTTAACTATTTCTTTCCTTTGATACCTTCCACTTATTGTCCCATGTGCACATTAGTGAAATGAATGACATTGTTATAGTACAACAAAAGCAAGGTGATGGTATTATGTTTGTGCAGAGCTTTGTTGTTATTCTCTCCTACAATGACCCTTCATGTTGCGCTGTCAGTGTGCATCACAGTCTATGTTGATATGGCTGTGTGTGTGTGTGTGTGTGTGTGTGTGTGTGTGTGTGTGTGTGTGTTTTCTCATTGGTAGTGGAGCTCAGACAGAGTTCCTGTACTGAGTCGGATGTCTGTGAGTTTTGCCTGACACTTCTGACTGGTCTCCACATCCAAGCTCTGTGAATAAACCTCTTTGTCTTTTGGGCAGCTTGCCAGCACGAAGCTCTCTGATAAGGCACACTTCCCCATGGATTCTCAACAGCTGAAAACAGAAGTACAATTTGTAAATTTCACGGGAGAGGGAGCACAGAATTGCATGCCCAGCTCAATAGTTACTTTTTGCAAGTTCAGCCTTTTGCATTTGCTATAAAAGAAAACACGAGCCAGATTTGCTTATTTCTGCATTCCATAAAGTTGCATCGATCAGTAATATTGAAACACATCTCAGGTTTATTGCTGGTTCCACTACCTCAGTATATTAGGAGGCAGTGTTGGTGGAAGAGAAATAGACTTTGGAAGGTTTGCCTCTGGACTGAAGTGGAAAATCCGAACCTCCTCAGTATGTAAATCTGTGATATGTTGTTGGTTAATGAAATGCAGGCTGGGAGGAGGGCAGTGTGTGTGCAGTCTCAGGCCAGCAAAAGCATAACACCTTCAAAAGGTGCTTTATATAGGAGGACAAAGTGTGTCCTGGTTGCTAATGAGAAAAAAACAAGTGTGACAAAGTAGCTTCCCTGTTCACCAACTCCCTGCAGGAGGTTCGCTTTCTTCAGGCCACACAAACACGCGGAATGAGAATGTCTCACTGCTATCCTGCAAAGGATTAGTGCAAAATAAACAACAGTGTATGTATGCAGTTTGCACCGGAGCTGTGTGTAGCAGCAGACTCACTATCCATTTCTGTAATGATTTCTGTTAAGGATGCAGCAGAGTGCAGTGTGGCCTGTTAGAGGAGACGCGGCCAATTCCAAGCCAATGTTTTACCAATCACATTCCTCAAGGACCCCCTGGCAAACCAGTGTGTGTTTATTGTACTATTGTACTGTCTGTACTGTTGCATACATGCCCTTAGGTGTCAGTTATTGTGCAGGTGCAAGGATTGGATAGGAGAAACACTGTGTGAGTGCATCAGTGTGTACTTTAGTATTAAATGTGTAATCTGTGCTTATTGAATGTAATGGCAGTGCATTAGCAGTGGAGTAGAGGAGAGGAAAAGAAGTGGAAATTCGAGTAGAGGATGCAGTAAAGCAACACACTGATAAACTCATATCTCTGATGTGTTAATGAGGAATCAAGAAATGTTTGAAGCATCTCACTAATGTCACTGTATGGAGAGCCTCCTTGTCATCTTATAGAGGGTCACAACCAGGTTTGTGTCATCTTAAAACGTGGTTTTCCAGCTCATTCTCACAGCATTTCTCTGAAACCTGTATGTTTCAGCATGTTTCCTTGATTTTTTTTAAGGTACTGTTCACTATAATCTAAAAACACCCTACATGTATTTAGAGCACATACAGCACATTTTTATCTGGGTTATAAAATAAAGCTTAAAGGTTTTGAGGGAGCGTGTACATCATCACTTTGGCAGAGTTCAATTTCTTTCTCAAATTTAAAAAGCCCCCCAGTGACATCTAACATGCTTTTGGGAGCTGCGTATAGAGGCTGGGACTCACTGTGTGCTTCCATTCTTTCCTTTTCTTTTTTTCTTTCCTTCCTTCCTTAATGCTTTCTGTTCATTTTCATTTCCTTTTTTACTTGACTTCTTCCTTTCTCCCCCTCTTCTCTCCTTTTTCATTCCTGTCTTTTTCCCTTTCCTTCCTTCCTGTTTTCTTCCCTTCCTTCCTTTTCTCCTGTACATTCTCCTTCCTGCTTTCCCTTCTATCCTTCCTTCCTTCCATTCCTTTATTTCTTGGCATTTCAGTCCTTCACTCTCATTCCCATTCTTATTTCATTCCATCTTTCTTCCCATGTTCTGTTCCTCTCCTCTCCTTTTCTTCCTTCCTTATTTTTTTTATCTTCGCCTTCTTCCTTTTTTATTATTCTTCTGTTCCTTCATGCCATCACTTCATTCCTTTATTCCTCTCTCTCCATTCATTTCTTCCCCCCCCCCCCTCTCTCTCTCTCTCTCTCTCTCTCTCTCTGAGGGTAACAGTATTTGAGAGGAAAAAAAGTCGTCACCATGCTCTGAAATTAAAAGTTCTTTTATTTTTTTCTCACTCCCCAGTCTCTTTTTCTTCTCAGTCTCTGTACCACTAATAGCGTTCCCTCTCTTGATGAATTAGGAGCACTCTTTGTTCCTCTCTCTAAGTAGCTGTCAGACGCTATTCACAGTTGCCTGGCACCAGTGTTGGTCAGAGCACGACGCCACTGAGTCTGTTTGTGCTGAAATAATTACAGGAGTAATAACTGTGTGTGCTGCTGTTGTGGCTTGCTCTGTGTTTAATTCATGAAGGTATAGAGAAGCATCCTGTGAGATAAATTAAAGTTTGGGATTCTCAGTGTCATTTCTCTCTACTCCTGACAGGGAAGATGACCTGGTCACTTGATTGCTCTTTCTTCTTCTTTTTTTTCCCTTCTTCTTCTTTTTTTTTTTGCCACAGTGGCAGTACATTGGCAACACCAAGTATTAGCAGTGACTGACTATAATCTTATTTAATACTGTTAAATCCAATTTTCCCGACAAAAACATATTTTCTCCTTCTGTACTGTAATGTACCAATTTTTTCTCCTGCAGAATCTCCAGGTCAGGATTTTGTGACGTTGGACTACCGGTTGCGTTACTACCCCAGCATCACCTACGCCGTCATCGGCAGCGCCATCATCTTCGTCCTGGTGGTGGCGCTGTTGGCTCTGGTGCTGCATCACCAGAGGAAGAGGAGTGTGTTATTGCCCCGTAGCGGAAGACACCCGCACCCTCACCAGCCACTGCTGCTCTCCCGGCTGGTAATAGTGGACAGAGGACATGTCTCACCTCCATCCTCCTCTCCATCAGCACACTTCAGCTCAGCACACAGCCTCCAGCTGCTCACCAGCTCGCTCTACCCCCAAGGAGCCCCGCTGGAGTCGCCACCCTCATATTCGCAGGCAGTGCTGGACGTCAGGTAAGCCAGAGACACTCAGTAATGATACAGATTATTGTGCTACAGAATGATGTAATGCCTAGAAAGGTGAACTAAAGCTGATATTAATGTGTCTGGTTGGTACAACTAATGAAGCTCCTCAGGTGAGTGACAAAAAGTCTGCATTGTTATGCACAAGTCCAGTCACTTTGACTTACGATTACGAGACACTGGAAATGATACAGTGAGTGAAAATCATTCTCAGAAAGAGTGGAAAATATTGTAAATTTATTTTTTTTTAAATATATAAAAACCTTTATATACTGAATACTAAATATTTCACAGATAATTAATAATAATTAAAAGATTCACAAAAAAAATAAAACACAGGACTGCTTACACTTTTACTATCATCAAGAAATGCGGATTCTATGACGGGGTGGACATGTGATAATTTTATTAACCCTATTAGCTAATGTGTGGGCTAATGAGCTAGTTAAGCACATTAAAACAGACTAAGGAAAATGAAGGAGTATATCATTATTATCCTTTACTATGAGCTATGAGATTTGGTGTTCTGTCTTCACATTACACATAAAAGATATTCTAGTCTGGCTAATGTCTTTATTTTCTCCCTGTATGTTTAACAGTCAGGGTGACTGTGTATAGTAAGCAGGAGTTATATGGTGGGTGTGTAACGGCTGAGCAAAATCTTTTCTCGCTCAGTTTCACCAGCGTCTCCACATACCTGCGTGTTCCTGATTCAGAAAAGATCTGGCTTGCATGCGCACTTAGGAATCCGCCTGACAGGCAGATCGCACCTCGGCTGATGTGTGTGTTGTAGCGGGCCGTAAGATTCAGAATATGTAGGAATGCTGTAGTTACAGCATTGAGGGGCGTCTCAACACCACAAAGCTCATTCAATTTAAACATTTTCTTCTGTGAATGTCAGTAATGAAGCAGGATTTTTTCTTTTTCTGATTGTTAAACCTACTTATCTGCTAGGCAACTAAACAAAACTAATAGCCATAAAATGTGACATAAAATCTGCTTGCCCCAGGCTCCCAGACTCCTAGGCTACTGATTTGTCTTCCTCTGAATGAATAAACAAATTGGAATACCATCAACCCTGCACAATCCTCAACTGTTTTTTTTTTCTGGTAAACAGATGTCGCATCATCTGTATTTTCATACTGGAACTTAAATGGCTCTTATATTTTATAATGCACTAACAGTCTGTTGCTTGTTCAGTCCTAGCTGAGATCTACCCTTGGTGTTTGTTATTGCTGTTTGTAATGCTGTGACATGTCCTCTGTACCTGCAGTCGACCACCATGGTTTGATCTCCCACCTCCTCCATACCCTCCTGATGGTGATGCTGCGTGTGAAACTGAGACACCTGTTTATGAAGCATCCACACGAGCTAGTGAGACTCCTGCAGTCAGATCTGAGAGAGCACAAGTACACAGCATCAATCCCACAGTCAGATGTGAAGCAGCACAGCCTCGAACCCTCAGTTCAGGTTCCAGCTCCACAGAGGAGTCTCAGCAGCTATAGCTGTCCAGTGAGAGGACACAGAGACACTTGTATATAGGACACAGAGACATGTATGGGACTGTGTGGAAAGATTAAAGTCGGAAGAGTGCCACAGCGCTACATTTGGAGTATCGCTAAAGGACACTGACAGAAATCGGTCTTACTACTCAGAGTCTTTTCCTGAGTGGAAAGTGCCATCTTCTGATACAAATGTGACATTACAGCTCATGAATTTGCTACAGTGAAAAGACACTGTACAGAGAAATCTACTTCACGCCTCTGAGACTTGAGACTCAGAGACTGGTCTTTAATACAAGACTGGTTTAGACATTGCATTAATGATGCAGGCACCAAACGAATAGCACTCAAGTACTACAGGACTAAAAACTGTTCTGAGCTGTTCTTTATTAGTAGTTGTTTCTTTTGGTGTTTCTTTTTCATCCAGAGCTTTATAATATTCTGATAAATCACTATGCAGTGTGAATTGTTGAGCTTGTTAAAAAAAAAAGTGATATGGTGTGTAAAGAATCATCATTAAGGCACTTATTAATTTATCCTGTTGGTCATCGTCTTCCCTTCAATGATTTTTCAAATTAAAGTCACAATAAACTCTAAATAGACAACCTTAAGCTGCTTTCACGCTATAAGACACCTTTCTCCACAGTAAACGCGTTGGATGGTGTTCTGACAAATTGTCCTGCCTATTGAAATGTCCACGGGTTTTGCAAGCCCATTAATTCAGATTCTTCAAGTAGACTTCTACTGGAGGCATTTTCTGTCAAAGTTACACTAATAAAGTAGATGAAATAGCTCAGAATACATGTAACCATGGCGACAGTGATACTGCTTGTGGTGTTCTCTGTATTTTTCCTGCATTTTGCAGCAATTGTACTGGCCAGTATAAGTAATGTATTATTCCAAATCAGCACTAGTTAGTTTCATGGTTCACTAACCATCCAAAGGCTATGAAATGAAGCCTGTGAAGTTAAGTGTTGTGGAGTAAAGTGAAGTGTGGAAGAGGTCAAAGTTATTTTTCACTGCAGCAGATGTTTCCCATGTTTTATTAACCTGCTGCCGTTTACTGGCTGCCTTGTAACATGATGACTCCAATTTGAGCTTAATTTACATTAATTCAGTTAGAATATGTATACAATATAAATATCTCTTGACAAAACTTAAAAACACAATCAACTTAATCTTGCTTAAATGGTTCCAGCACCAATTCTGCCTTCTGACTGCACCAGCTAAGTAGTTAGCTTATCTATCTCGATTTATTAACAGCAATGATTAGGTTGTTTCCTTAATATTCATTCTAGCTAGAAGGCTTTGTGTTCTGTGTTGAAATCGCCGATCCCCTTATATTCGCTCACTAAAAAAAGACTGATTTTCTCCACATTGTTTGTCTCACTTGCGCCCTGACCTGCGACCTGATTGGTGGAGAGATTTTAAGAAAAGAAAAATCCTGACATCACTAGTGTAGGGTGAAAGCATCCAGAATGCTGTGCTGTATGTGGCCTTGTTTCTGAAGCGTACAGTCATAATCTCTTACCTTATAACAGTATAATATTGTTACAGTATTTCTCATGAAACGTACTGTATTTCTCCCAGATCTGTCTGAAATGAATCGATACGTTATTCCCCAGGCCAGCGTGCCTGCTGTTACATTGACCCTGATTCATATGAGCTGCATTAACCCTCTGCATGCTGTAAGTAGGAGATATTTGGTGCATGCTGTAATTAATCTAAATATACTAAATGCCTCAGTGCCTTACAGATAGAAGTCTTTGGATGCCTAGAAAATTTAGCCTTTAATTACACGTAACTGTAGTACACTTCAATTAAGAAGCCCCATGATTACTTCCTTTGTATCTGACAATCAGTGTATTTGGTTCAGCATGATCGAAAATGTGGCTGTTTTTAATACATTTACATTGATTGTACAATCACATTTATATAGCTTTCGATCAGACATGAGTTTATTAAACATTATCTGTTTAAAGGAGCTGTAAATGAGAGTAGAGTTAATTTATATACTGCCTATTGAGGTGTGATATCTGTTCCCTGTGTAGTGCATTACAGAAAAATATGTTTAACACTGACTAGATTTCAGTCCATTCATTTAGGTTTGGGATTCAGATGTGAAGCTCTGAAATGAACTGCCGTTTCTAAATGTCACATCAGAGATGATTATATATCCATTGTATATCTATTTCGAGGTATATAACAGATGCGTGTGAAGGATAAAGACTTGTTTAATGCTGTTTAATTTTTTTTTTTTTTTTGGCAGACTTGAAGGTTTTAAAAATGCTTATCTGGGAGAAGGTGTGTGTGTGTATTTAAAAATATAAACATTGTAAATAATATGGTAAACTGGAAAAATTGTGTACATGAAAAGTATTGCTTATGTCTTTTTGTGGACACCTAGCCATTAAACAGCAGCGCTCCACTGAGGAGATCAGCCTGTGCTGTTAGAAATGTAACGATTGACCAAAGCAGAATTTATATTATGTGGACTCATGTTTCAAAATGAAAAAAATATATATATAGATCATGTTATTATTGTACATTTTTGCTAGTAAAAGCAATGGATGCTTGTAGAAATAATTCAACATCATGTCTTTTTTTTTTTCCTCTTTCAGATTTAATAGGTTCATAAATAACTATTACTACATTCACCAAATAATATATTACCTCACACTTCATCCAGATAAAAAAGGTACAATTAAAACTTTTCACAGCATTAAAATATCAGGGTATCTTACATCATCATCTTAATAATATGTAGCTCTGCTTTCTTCCTAGTTTTAACAAGATTTAAAAACTGGTGTCCTGTTTATTACAGACTTCATTATAAAGAATTACATCAGTACATATCACTGGTGCCTAGTTGCCTTTTTGTGCCTCGTCCATGATGGGAACAGGAATGCTTCTCTGTGGCGAGAACACACAGTGTGTAAACATTTCACTGCAGTTAGTACACTGCTGTGCAGTTCAGTAACGCTCATGCAGCATGTCAGTAAGTGCTTGTGTACAGCAATGATTAGTACAAAATACTGTGGCACTTCACAGGTCAGATTGTGGCTCCAAGGGAAGAGCAAAAATAGCTGCATGAGGGAGGAGGGAGGAGTTCAGATTATAGCTCATGGGCCACTGGCTGCTCGGGGGAATAAATATCCCTGCATTAGACAGAGACAGAGCTTTACTGATGTCAGGACATTGTGCATTAGCACTGCGCTCACATCACACGTCTGTTTGTCTTTCCCTGTCTCCTTCCTTCTTTATTTACATATTTCCTTCATTTGTTTTTCTTTTCTTTCTGTCCTCTTTTCCTTCATTCCTCCTCACCCAGCCAGGTTCTCAGTTTCAAATCCCCAGCCTTGGAATAATATTGAAATCCAAAGTAAACATAGTTTGATTTATTAATAGTACAAAAATTATTAAACTATTACTGGTTTTTAGCAATATTTTTGTTCACTTTTAAAGCAATGACGTTTAAATGTCAAAGCTGCTTATGAATGTCCCACTTATCATATGCCACAGTGTTAATAACAGTTCACGTTGAAGTGCAGGCCGAGTGACATGGAAGAAGGACGTGAGCTCGAGCATGCGAGTCTTCACCATATGCTCCCATCAGTCTTCCTCACTCTCCAGTTTTACAGCAGCTAGGTGATTTTTTTGGTTGTAAGATTTGCTATTTGTAATTTCTAGCACACAGGAATCTAAAGCTGGAGATGAGGATGGGCTTCCCAGTGCCAGCCACTGTTTCACTGGTACTGACCGTCTCTCTTTATGTTTTTTAAACCAGTGCACAAGCTTGTATGGCTGCAGTCAATCCTGCTGTGCAGTGAGCTCAGCTTAATCTTCATCCTGTTCTCCTCCTCACCCTCAGCCTTCAGTGCAGCTCTGGGCTCTCAGTCTCAGGTGAGGAACTGGGTGCTGGCTGCCCAGATCCCTACTCGAGCAGGCAGGGGGAGAGGGATCACCTCGGGGGTGGCCCCTTATAGTGACCCCTGTGTAAGAGCAGAGCAGGCAACGCCAGACACTTCCTGAAGTGCTCGAGTTCAGCCTGCATTCGCTCCCTGTCAAGCGCCAGCCGCTGCCTCTGCGCCAACAGCTCCTGGTGAACCAAAGAGAAAGAGTCAGTGGAAAAAAGAGTTCAGTGTCAGTGAAAAAAAATGATGTACACGTACAATTATCCTCTCAGAGTAAAAGAGTTTTCCTGAAGGGTATCTTTGTGTGTTTAGTAAGGAAGCCTTTACCTGGTACCTACTACCTTCATCTAATGTGTTTCCTTTCCAGATTAGATACATATTAATGGTAGAAAAGATGTACCATTGAGGATTCCACTCTCACAACAAGGAAGCTTACAGATTAGTAACTGTTTCTCCCAACAATATAGGGCTGCATGATAATAATTAAAATGTTAAATCACATCACAATTATTCAGACAATTTTGGAACTACTCAGTTTTATATCACAGCACTGTTGAATTCTTGACTGTGATTGGGGAAAGAAGGGATAAGAAACTTCAGGATGGTAACAGTAACTCTGCTCTGTGTCAGGCTGCATCACACCAACCCATCCTTCATTATTTTAACAGCATGTCCCAAGTTCTTTTATTCCTTACTTATTGCACTATATCACTGCCATGTTAAATCAATGGAAGACAGAAATATTATATAATATAAACATATATACTGTCACCGGGACAACTGTATTTGAAAAAAAAAAAAAAAAGCTCAGTTGCATTACTTGAGCGTTAATCTTTTAAATACTAAATATCAGCTGTAAATAAATCAACATGCCACCGCAGCCTGCATCCACATAGAAGGATATGAGTTTGAGTTAATGCACCTGAGTTAGTTTGGTAACTTTGCTGACATAATTGATTAGAGTATTAGTGTGATTTAAATACAGTAACTGATGAAGCCAAATTTTGTAATCAGAATTAAAACATGCTTAATTAGATATGTGCAGAAGTACATACAAATACACAGGATGTTTCAGATGGAGGCACATTATTAGCTGTACAAGTGAGAAAAAAAAAAAGCTTCAATTATTTTCACTGTGTATTTAGTGTTAAGTGCACGGCTTGATTTTTGTGAAACGTATGATTCTACACACAAAAGCAAGCCCAACTTCAGGAGCGCTGGCCTAAAATGTTAACACAGACACAGATCATATGACAGCTTTAAGGCTAACTTACCCCCATACTGACAGAGAGCTGATCAGCTGTCACACTCAGGTGATAGTGCTGGGCCTCCATTCTCCTACACTCATTTTGCAGAACCTCACTCTCTATACCCCTCTCTGCGAAAACACACACACACGCGCACACACACACACACACACACACACACACACACACACACACACGTCAGTGTACTGGTGCAAAAGAAATCAAAGCATGAGCAAAACTGGAACGCCACAAAATCATCTGCTGGCCTGAGAGTAGAACTCACCATCTACATACTCCTGATATGCTTCCACTATGGCCTCAATACCCTTCCATTTGGGACTGCACTCCTCTTCCTCATCGTCATCATCCTCTTCTTCCTCAGTAGAGTCTTCTTCAGCAGATCGCTCATCACTCAGCCCTGACTCATGGTGGGCTGCAGTGTGGCATGAGTGGCCATTGGTGTGAGAGTAAGGTAGTCGGTTCAGTGCCCCCTGGTGCTCTGGAGGGTTATAACGCACAGCGTTATTGAGCTTGTGTTTTGGCTCAGGGGCTCCTGGGGCACCTCCTGGTGAAAGAACAAGTAATGCTGTTAAGATCCTTATGCGTAATGATACAACTTTAACATTGGGTAAATGATGATACTGTTGATAGATCAGTCCTGTCATTGAGGCTAACAGGGAACATGCTTAACCATAGTGACTAATAAGATCTCAAAATCTACTTCTGTGAGGTTTTATTTATGAAGCATCACTTAACACCTTGGTCCCTGCTCACTGCACACACAGGCAAAAAAAAAATGTTAATATGCACAACCCCAGCTTTAGTGTCTGCTGTTTGCATTTTTAGTTTCGCATAAGAGCTATATGGATGACATGTCTAATACCTAATTATTAAGTGATTATTTTGTCCACTTTTTCCTTTAATCTAATTAAATAATATAATAATTAAATAATATAATTTTTGGGGGTGGTGCAAAAAAAACAGGCAATGACATGCAGTCCTGTTGTCAAGCGATTTATTTATTTATTTATTTTTTTTTTTGCGGAAACTACAGTTTAATTGTTTTCGCCATTAGATAACAGCGAGTTAATTTTTTCGTGTATGGCTTCACTAAATAATTAGCAGCTGCTCTGTTGTCCTTCTTACAGAATGAACATATTGTTCTTGTTTTCTAAGAGTCGTTTCTAGATGAACCCAGCGTGATGCAAAATGAACCACTTTCATCCCACACAACAGCAGTGAGCATCATTTTGCCCACTCACCTTTGGGTTTGTGCTGGGATTTGTGTGTAGACTGCAGTACAGACTGGTGGAAGTGTTGAGCAAACTCCTCAGCAGTGAGGCTCTCCCAAGGTCGGGACCTGCTGTGGTCACTCAGTCCGTTGAGCCCATGAGGTCGCTCCTTTAGCTGTGTGAGTGGAGGTCTGGAGCTGTTTTGCAAGCTTGGTACTCTGCTGATTGGCGGGGCTTCTCCTAAACGAGACTGATCCTGCAAGGGGGCGAGTGGAGGGGGCTCTTTAGGGCGTAATAGGTCAGTGGGCTGTGAAGGTCTGTGAAGGTCGGGATGGCTGGCACTGTGAAGGTGTCTGGTAGGTCCAGGAGGAGTGGGGCTACGGGAATTTGGGTGGGATTCTACGTTTATTTGGCAGGGTGTGGAGTGTGCTGTAGGATCTGAGACAGATAAATATAACATAGTTAGAAAAGATAGTCAGATACAGTGTCTTGCATAAGTATTCACCCTCTTTGAACTTTTCCACATTTAGTAAGCATTGCAACCTGGATTGCGATTAGATGTCACAAATATACTCAGAATAAGCCATATTACTGAAGTGGGGAGAAACCAATATATTATGTACAAATTAAACGCAATGATTGTATATGAACCAGTCACATAATTAGTTGAATGAAGTACCTGTTTGCAATTTGTGTGTCATGTGACCTCAATATAAATAAATATAATGTCAGTATAATATATAAACACAATAAATCTGTATAAACACCTGTACCCTAGAAGGAACCTGTTCCTTGGTAGAACCAAAGCTAATTCTATTGAGTATTGCGCCAACGGGGCAATGTCTGCTTTTCGGTTTAATTAATTTTGTGTCACAGTAAAAAAAAATATTTTGCACATATTCAAACAGTACTTCCAGTTCCAGGTTGTAATATTACAAAAATTGGGGGTTGTAGAAGGGTGAACACTTATCAAGGCACTGTAGTTTACACAGGAAAAACACGTTATGGATTGATTGCGTGTAATTGTTACCAGAGGCAGTAGTGGGAGGGCTGGAGCAGGGTGTGTATGTAGCATATCGGAGTGTGTCAAGAGTGACAGTTTTCTTTTTGATGGCATCAAGCAGATTCACTACTTTCTCTTTCTCTGCAGTGGTGAAACAAACGAAACATTTCTTTAAATCAAACAAACTTCTACAAACGAAAGCAAGTAAAAATATATTTAGAATATTAAATACATAATCTTGAGTTTCAGTATCCTTCATAGAGTAAGATGCATACAAACAAACATAAAACATGAAACTACTGATAACATTAAGGATGTAGCTGTGTGTGTGTGTGTGTGTGTGTGTGTGTGTGTGTGTGTGTGTGTGTGTGTGTGTGTGCATACACACCTATCCTTTGCTCTTGGCTGACATGGTTGAGGTTGAACATGTTGAGGAAATGTTTTTTGTTCTCTAGTTCAGGTGCCCTGTCCATCTCCTCGGGTGTGTATCGGGTAGAGAGGGTGGGCGTGGGTGTGGATGGAGTCTGACGTTTACTCTGAGCAGGTACTGGAGACGGGCTGCGCTCCCTCATCAGCCTTCTCCTCTTCTTCCTCTTTCTCTCCAACAGCTCGTCTCGCTGGGACAGTGTAGTCAGTCCAAACACAGCCAAGAAGTCCAGTTTCTGTACACAGACAGAGAGGGAGAGAAAGAGAGAAAGAAAGAGGGTGAGAGAGAGAGAGAGGGTGAGAGTTGTCAGATAAATAACATACATGAGCAGGAGAAGAGGAGAGAGAGGTATGTGTGAGGATAAAAGAGGGAGGGGTACCTCTTTAGACTGGTCCAGTTTGAGAGGAGGTTGTTCAGTCACTCTCCTCAGGTGAGCTCTTACTTCTTCTTCATCACTCTCATCATAAGAATCATCCATCTCGTAGTAATAACCTGAAGCACAGACCACAGAGTGAGATATATATAGGAGAATGAAAATGCAAATTTATACAAAAACATTTCAGTGCTTTATTATTTAACTAATTCCACTGAACCTTTGTGATCTGTTTGCCATTGCAAATACTTTATTCCACATTGTTACTCTCAGGTCAAAATGAACAAATCTCTGTAATCACTGCCATAAAATAAATTCTTTTTAAAAAAATGTATATCTACAAAAGCCCATACAGTCAGCTCCAGAACTATTGGCACCATTCACCCATATTAAAAAAAACATTAGTGAAGCCGTGCAATTTTAATAATAAATAACACATGCAGTAAGTGATTTTTTTTACCTTAACCATATAAGGATATTGTATAGTTTGTTTTCACCAAATATTTTTCTTAACATAAAGCATTTTCATAAAGATGTTTCACAAGAGACTTATTGCAGAATTATCAGCACCCCAACTAATAATATTTACTAAGGACTGAAAGTAATTTGGAAATAATTAATGTTTTATAATTTGGAATGATAATTTTTTGCCTTTATTTAAACAATTTTTAGGAATATCAATTGTATTTACAGAACATGCTAAAATATTTCTTTTATTCTTATAAGAATGATTTTTGTATCTTTGACATTTACATGAACGGTGAAGGATGCTTCATAAAAATCTCAAATATACACATATACTACTATTATATAATTCTGGAGTTAACTGTAATATTTAATACTTGAAAAGTTGTTCTCAGGATTGATCCAGTTTTAGTGACCCAAAACAAGTACAAGGATGAGAGAGTTCTTGGACATTGTACCCTTTTCTCTGGCTTCCCTGCGTCTCTTCTCCTCCAGGTCGAGTTTGCTCAGGAGAGTTCTGTGTTGCTGCAGTGTGTGATCATACACCACTGTTGGTTCTCGCCCGGGACACTGAGGGAAGCCTCTGATGGGGGACCCTGCTCTTTTAGTGCCCCTGAGCTCTCCAAAGGGAGCAGACAGGGGAAAGGAGAGCTTCTGCTTGTTCAGAATGCTCTGGCTCGACTTCTCCTGGTCTTTAAGAAAGGTGCTGGGCTCGAGGAGGCCAGGTGTCCTTGGAGGAAGGCCCCTGTCTGGGCACTCAGGTTTAGTCAATCCTGGAGGTGGACGACTTGGGGGGAAGGGAGGGTCATACGCTCGACGTGTGTGTGAGGGAGAGTTTATGAGGGACACAGGATTCCAGAGAGTGGTGGGAGGGTTAGGAGGGGTTGGTTTGGGGGAGATTAGAGGAGGTGGCGCTCCCAGGTGGTGAGGTAGCTCTCTGGTATTCAAGTCCTGGTGGTGTGATTTAGGCCTGTGTGTAGTGAAACCATGCAGAGTTAGTCAAAATGGACACAAGATGGCGCCATTCTACAACATGTTTCTACAGGAAGCATGGCAGTCTGGCCTCTCCATCAAGGAATATTATCTCTTCTAGTTTTCTTGTTTTGCCTCAGGGTACTTCAAGATCATGGCACTTCAAGAGGATAAGAGCCCAAAGAAGATCAGTATGGTTTAGATGGAAGATATATGGATTAAAAGCAACAATCCCTAAAACATTATTTCAGAGCTAGCTGAACATTTAGGGAATTTTGTCTGTAATCCACATTTTTTTAGAAAAGAAAAGGTAATACATGCCATGCATCAAGAACCGTTCGGTATGTAAATCAAGGTAAAGATAAGGTATAGATTTTTCTATAGCTCCTTTAACAACAGACATCACAAAGCAGCTTTACAGAAACACAGATGCAGATTTTTATTTAGACCCCTAATGAGCTAGACAGAGGCAACAGTAGCAGTGAAAAACTCCCTGAGACAATATTGAGGAAGAAACCTGGAGAGGAAGCAGGCTCAGAATAGAAACTATCCTCTTCTGGGGGACACTGGTAGTAGGATTATAAATCATTACATTCTTACAACTGTATACTATAAAATCATGCATTACTTGGTGTGTTGAAAGGCTGCATGAGCATATTCGGTCTTGGGATGAGAATATGTCTTCATAATTACAGAAGCAGTTCTTAGGTACAAGTCTACAGTATCCAGATTAGATTATCCATGAAAACAAGGGTAGGGTCTTGGACATAAACTGCTCATGGAGAGGACAAATCTTTAATGTATCCATCCAATTTGTGTGGGTGTGTAGTGTGATTTTGTCTTAACTCTTCTAGCCCTTCAATTCCTGAACTGAAAGGCATGAAGAAATACACTCCTGGGCAAAAAAATAAAAATAAATGAATGCAACAAAAAAAAAAATGGGCCAAGCCCAAAATGGCAAAATATTCATGGTCTTAACAACAAATCACTGGTCAGGAAATTAGCAAGAATTAAACAAACAGATAAAGGAAGTTAGTATGGGAAGCTTTTCCCTTATTTCTTTAAATGTTTAAGCCTTGTGGCCCTTGATGTGCTGCATCAGGTGTGGCAGATAACCAAATAATGACTAATCTTTTAAAAAAACAGAAGATATTTTTGGAAGATTTTGTACACTCAGACATGTGTTAGTTTGAATTTTACATCAAACATTTTAATCATCATCATGATTTTACCTTTGCATACAAGAAGACTATGCAAGCGAATTTCCGTTTCTAGCTTTTCCCCAAACAGTTCACTGCAGCAAAGTAAACGAACAAACGGTGGTACAGCAGGTCTCAGGAGTGCATTTGTTTAATTCTTGCTAATTTTCTGACTAATGATTTGTTGTTAAGACCATTAAAACCTTTTTTTTTGCCCAGGAGTGTAAGATTAAAAACAGCTTAATAATTAAGACTCAGTAAAACTACACGTCCAAACCCAGAGCCAGACAGACACTTGTCTTGACCTCTGATTTAAAATGTAACCACATATAGCCATCCATAATCCGAAAAGTGACCACGTCTAAAGGTATGTACTGCAATTCTCTCACCTCTGTGTCTCTGTCTGTGGTTCGTGTGTCTCCGGTTCTGTGCTGTGCTGTGAACACTCAGACGCCAGGCCCTGCCTGTCTGCTGTGTCCACTCTCAGCCTTCTCTGGCGTGCCAGCCATCTCTCCTCCTCTGCCTGGCGCTGGAGCAGCACAGCACCCGGACCTAACCGCTCACCAGGGGTGGGCACCAGGCTGGGCATTGGGAGTGGAGCAGGGCCACCCGAGGAGGAATACAAGCCAGGCTGCAGAGGCTTTGGGGCCAGGAGTGTGGCCTCTTTGGTTTTCTCTGGGGGGGCAATTTATATTCTGTTCAATAGATCAGCATTAACTGTGATTTTTACCATAAAAACACAAAAAGTAATAGTGCTTATTTCAGCAAGTTTTTACTTTTTACAACTTTAATCTTACTAAAGGCATACTCCAGCATTTTATCAACCTAATCTCTACTTATCGCAATACAATACAGTATGCACGATTGACATATTTCTCTTTACTGAGAAGAGAACAAACACTGTTTCCTCTAAACTCACTTAAAATGGCTGTCTAATGGCAGTTGTTGAATTTGGTCCATGTGTTTTTGCAGAACGCATTAACGAATTCTTCAAAGGTATTTGTAAATGAAGCTCTAAATCTGTAAATGCCCCTTTGTAAAACTGTTTTTTATTTTTTTGTGAAAATTTGTGTGTTTCAGCGTGATCATGAATAGAAACACCAAAACCTGTAAGCAGAATGAAAGTAACTGGAATTACTTTTTAATGTTTTCTTAAAATAAAAAAACAAAAGCTTTATTCTGTGTCTGCTTCAGGCCAAGAGTGTGACTTGTCTGTATTTAATTCATGTAACACAGTTACATATTTTATTAACTGTTCTTAGACTTCCATTACATGGCAGTTTTGTGTCAAAAGTTTTTTTTTTTTTTCAGTACACAGAAACATGTTGAAATTATTATCCATGGTAATCACACCTATGTGTGTGATTAGAGATTAAGTTGGAAATGCTGGAGAATTAATTTAAGGGCATGTGAACGAGTGTAGGTGTGCACCTGCGTACCTGCTCGGTTTGGTGTAAGCTTGGCTCTGTCTTCTATCTGCTGCCTGTGAGAGTGTGTGTGAGAGTGTGTGTGTAGCTCCTGGCTCAGGACGTGCTTCTCCATGGCCCGGACCGCCTGAACTTCCCTCTCTTTTGCCCTCTCTTTCTGTCGCTCCAGCTCTCTCTCTCTTTCCTCCTCCCTTTCCCTTTCTCGCACGCGCTCTCGCTCCCGTTCTCGCTCTCTCTCTCTCTCTTTCTCTCTCTCTGCCTCGTGAGCTCTCTCCTTCTCTCGCTCCCGCTCTCTCTCGCGCTGGCGAAGCTTGTCCTCCATCTGCAGCCTGTCAGAGATTCACACGCAGACACACACATATACACACACACACAAAGGGTGTGAGATGCAACACTCTCCACAGGAACATAAAGAACACACTCAGAGGGAGGCAACAGGAACACAAGAAGTGTTGATGCTGTTTACTACTGAGCATGAGGAGGAAAAGTTGAACAGATTACAGGCCGCATGGGGTGTGTATGTGTGCAGGGGAGTGAACATGCATGTATGTGTGTGTGCATGTTTTTGTAGGAGTCACGGCACATATGTGTTACAGAGAGAAAATTGTGACATATACAAACAGAATTGTACCATTTCTATCGAGGCCAATTTATTTCAGCCAATTTTAAGTTTATTTATGATAAATTTCCAAAGACATGCATGACTCAAAACTATTTGGATGAACTGACATGGAAAACAGAGCCAGAGCATCTTGGAAGCATTATAAATTGGGTAAATATCTGAGTGTGTATGTGTGTGTACCTCTCGCTCTGCAGGGCTGTCAGAGACTGATGACTGAGCTCTGCAGGGTAGCGCACCCCTGGCAGGTGGAGGTGAGCAGTGCTGGGATGCAGGGAGGGCACGGCTCCCCCCGCTGGCAGCTGGTAGTAGGGCGAGCGCAGGGCAGATAAACAGAGGGACTCATCCATTCTGCCCAGCGGCGGGGGAAAGAGGGGAACAGAACAGCTCATTAGTGGCTCCTGCTGCTGCATCACTATCTCTGTCTTCTCACTTCATTAACCCCAGCTCTCTGCCTTCCCTTTACACACACTCACACACACTCACACACACTCACACACACTCACACACACTCACACACACTCACACACACTCACACACACTCACACACACTCAGGTCAACACTGAAGGCAATTTCAGCCACCAATTTTAACCTCCCCTGAGAAGAATTCTGCGAGTGTGCGTGCTTTGTGTGGCTGAGTTTAAAGATTGCGGGGCATTTAAAAAGAAACAGACATATGAATACATTTAGCATATATTATTAATGCCAAAAAATCCCAACAAAATCCCTGCTTTAAACTAGTCAGAGTTGTAGTGGTTCCGGAGCCTATCCCAGGAACACTGTCCCTGAGGAGGGAGTACACCCTCGATGGGATGCCAGTCCAGCACAGGACACCATCCACACACACATTCACACCTAGGGGAAATTTCCCGTAGCCAATCCACATGTTTTTGGACAATGGGAGGAAACCAGATAACCTGGAAGAAGCCCACATTGAATAAAATACCTCCTGAAGATGAGTGAATGAGTGTTGCACTGCTAATGTTAATGCTAACAAAACATCTTCAGAGCAGCTGTGCACAAAAACAGACAAATGGTTAAACGATGTAAGAGCATGTATGTCTTATCATGCATTCAGCTGTTGTTTGTGATAATATCTCTGTGCTCTGTATAGACAATTACAGATTTGTGAAATATGTTCTTGACATAACAGTTCAGATCTTAAGCCAGCAGAAGTATACGCTGGACCTTAAAAAGGTTCACTGGTTCCCTGCACCAGCACTGGCACCATGCTGGTGGAAAACAGAAGGAAGGAAAACACACACACACACACACACACACACACACACACACACACACACCTGTATGATGACAGGGCAGGGTAAGCCAGATATCCCGAGCGAAAGTACCCAGGGTCCAGCCCTAATGGGAGGGAAGATAATCTCAGGTCCTCAGCAGAACCATAAGGGCGGAACCCACTGCGCAGGTATTCCTCTGGCACCGCCCCCAAAGGCACTGCACCAACTGGTACAGCCCCCGACTGCAGAACATGAGGCATCTGACGTGATAAACTGAGTGAGACAGAGAGAGAGCGCGAGAGAATAGCTTATAAATCCAAAATAATAATATAATGTTATATGATAATCAGCTGTTAATATGTAGATTTATGCTAATAATATGCTGCCATGTTACAGGTGCTATGTCTATACATGTGTGTGGCTCTTACTTAAGGGCTTGTAGACGAGGATCCTGCATTACTGCACTGGGGCTCAGGCCAAAAGGATAAGGTGCCCCCATGAGGTGAGGGGGAAGAGAGGAGACACTCTTCTCTTGAGTCGGAGGAGGAGGAGGAGGGTCGGAGGGTAGCCGCTCACGAGCAGGCCCTCTCAATGCAGCCTCAGCCTGGGAACACAAAAAAATGTGATTTTGTTTTTATATTTTGCATTTGGGTCTTTCTAATCTGTTCCTAATTAAATCAAACAATTGATTTTGTCCAGTTTGTTTTGGACTCCTAAAATAGGAGATGAGTGTTCACCCAATATGGCTGTAAAAGCCATACTTACAGCCGTTTGTATCTCTTTGTGTACCCTTAGCTATTGTAAGGCAGCAACAAAGTAAGGCAGAAGAAAAATGCAGAACAATCAGCAGAAGAATGCAAATCAACATATATTTTGCATGAAGTTTTTAGCATGTAAATGTGATTCAAAGCAGATTTCTAATGACTACAGCACTCCCTTTCTGGCTTGGGACAAGGCCACACCACCAAGACAAGTGCAAGAGGACGGAAATGTGTAGGTTTTGTTTGAACCTAAACCTAAAGGCACGAATATACCTCACTTTACACGCAGTGGCCATCTTGCGTATGTGCAGTTAACAGCAAGTATCACATAAAGAGTGTGTATAAATATATAAAAAGTGTGTATAAATATATAAAAAGTGTGTGCACACGTATGTGTGATTTTTAGAATGTTAATTGTTACTATTGTATAAAAGGGGGTGTGTGTGTGGCCAGAATTACACTTTTTTTTTTTTTTTTAAAGAAATCCTTCTTTATTGCTGGCAGCAAAGCCAACAGAGCGGCTCCTTTCCTCCACCTCCTCTGGGCAACAGCACAGAAGCTCTTTGTGTGTGTGGAGAAAGGCTGGTTTGATCGGGGGAAGTGGGCATTGTCTGAACTGCTCCCCCAGTGACTGCACGGCCAAACAGGCTCACAGAAGCACTGAGAGATCAAGCCTGAACAAACAAACCCATCAAACCCATTAACACACACACACACACACATGCCCGCAAGAGCAGTAAACCCACAGCTTGCCACATTCCCCATTATACTGCCCCTTCTTAAACCCTGTGACCTCCCTGCACCATGACTGAACCCTGTTTAACCTTAGGCAACTGAACTACACATGAGCAGTCCCTCCAACACTCACACACACCATCTCCAGCTTACGGCCTCATGTACTGTATACCCTAAGGCTGGTTTATGCTTCCTTCCAAACAAGGCTAAGAGGAATACCCTCCTTGTCACGCCATGCTCCCTAAAATTCTGTCTTTATATGCTCTTGCTTTTTTTCATGTCTTTTTTTTTCATGTCAAAACAAACACTAATATTAATGGACAACTTGTTTAGTATAATGTTGCACTAAAGGCTAATTATTCCTGAGAAATTATTTAAACAGCAGGATTTTGTTGTTACATTGTGGTGCTGACAGGAAAGTCTTTTACATCAAGTAGCTTGTAAGCTATTTAATCATTCATTCCTTACTGTTCTGTTAAACTCAGGATTTCATTAGTTCATTTGTTCTTAAAGCACTTCTACCATATCCTAAACCAGGCTTTTTGCTAACATCACCACGAAAGTGATCAAGAGACTGTTAGACAGACGATAGAAAGGAAGACTGCGGAAAACACAGAATTGTTATGTTTTATCTCTGTGCATCCAACTCAGTCTTTACAAAAACACATCATATCTTTACAGACATTTTTACTATGGTGTCAGACATCCATCAGGAGTGACAGATGGAGAGAAAACAAGACAGGAGAAGAAAAGGAAAGGGAGTGTGTGTTTGGAGAGCTTAGACAGTTCTCATGCACACTGGGTGAATTTCTGTACTGGCTGACACAGGAGGAGAGATGATTGCTGGTGGCACTCTGACCTTTCAGTGACCTTAAACATACACGATTGGATATATAGAGAGGAAAGACTTGTCCCTATTTAACAACAAGTCACGAGATTTCATGTGACTTTTCAATGTGTCACTGTGAGTCTGCTTTTTGCACTTTTGTCAGAAATCTTTGACTGGGTTGGGGAGCTGAGTCTCACCTGTCTCCCTTCACTCCTCCACATGCCATTGACTGTTTTTGTAGGAGCAATGGTGACCACAGGCGGCGTGCTCGATATATTATGGGTGGCAGAAGGAGCCCCAAGACCCGGCCCGGACACTAGTGGACCCCGCTTTGGCGTGCCCACCGGAGAGCTGTGATTGGTGGCTGGAGAGGAAACAGGAGATGATTCACCGCTGATAGAGTTAGGGCCTGTGGATAAAAAGAACAACACAAGTTTGATTTTAGTCCAAGACCAGAGGACAATGTGAGGATAAAGCTGTGTGATTCAACTCATCCATCACCATTTTTCATTCAGAGAGAAGTCAAACAACATGTCAAACCTGTGAGGGACATTATCAAGTCCTACAGCTGGCTAGAGTTATTCAGTACTCGCTTTACAAGTCCTGTCACAAAGCAAAATGCTCTCAGCATTGAAGCTGTGCAGATGACAAATCTTCCAGCAATCCAGGAAAAAGGACCAAAAAATACATGCATTGAAAACGTAGAGATAAAAAGATGGGAGGAGTAGGGAGGCAGGAGAGATATAGGATTGTGTCTGTATGTGTGTGTGTGTGTGTGTGTGTGTGTGCCAGAAAGCACAAGCAGGCTGTCAGATAAGTGTACGTGCATCATCACTTCCTGACTGCCAACCTCCTTGCTAACAAAGCCCTCTTCTCAATGACAGATCAGATGCCAGTTTACAAAGCTACAGAAACAAACAGTGATTAAAACCTCCCTGCAGTAAACGCACACGTTCACATACACTCAGAGAGAGAGAGAGAGAGAGAGAGAGAGAGAGAGAGAGAGAGAGAGAGAGAGAGAGCGCCAAATGCAATCATATATACACAGGCTCTGCTCACTTTCTCCCACTGATCTGCTTCATTTTACTTGTAACAAAGAGAACCCGTATCAGTGTAGTGCACTGTTTGTGTTTTGTGAGTGTGCATGTGCGTGTTCAGACATTCAGAACAATGCACACCAATGGTAAAACAAGTCCATCTATACACAAATAAGCATGTTTACATTGTGTATGTGTGTGTGTGTGTGTGTGTGAGACAGAGAGAGAGAGAGAAATGACTTCAGGGACACAATCATACATATAAACAAACACAAAATGTACCCCCATTAACAGCACCTGTCTGAGCCACCCAACAAAAGGAGCAAAGTAGGTCAACCCCTCTCTGGGCGTCGGGGTTTGCACAGAGGTGATAAGTGTGCATGTGTGTAAGCATCAGCATCTGTCTTAAATTGTGAGCCTCTGTAAACTGTGTGTATACGGTGTGTGTGTGAGTGTATTACTCTAAGCCAATGCTCATCGCTTTAAAGTGGGCTACTCCCTGAGGAGGTCAGAGAAAATCTGCTTTTCTGTGGCCTTTGATTAAGCCAAAGCTGTAGTCCAAGCAGCCACTGATCCACACACACACACACACACACACACACACACACACACACACACACACAAAAATGTGCATAAGTCAACAAAGGAGAATAACTCTAGTCAGCGGCAGTTTTCCCAAATGAGCTTAGCCATGCAGAGGCACTGCTGAAAAAATAATCCACTGAGAAACATAGATAGAGAAAGAAAAAAGAGAGAGAGCGAGAGTGAGTGAGAGAGACAGAGAGAGAGAGAAAGAGAGAGAGAGACGGAGAGAGAGAGAAAGGCAAGTCCACAGACCAAGAGACAGGCATTATATAGCTCAGTAATCACTGAAGGGCCAACGGCAATTAGTCAAGAAATCCTATTGAGTCAGATACACAGCTACTACTTCATCACATGGCTAAAAAAAGCAGGACCAGTCAATAAATCCCTGCACTTTTTCACTCCCCTGTCTCTATTTAATCAAAGCCAAAGGAAGAAACTAACAGATCAATGGTCAAAGCTAAAAATAGTGACATACAAAAAAAAAAAAATAATAAAAAAAAAAGAATACATTTACTTTTCTTGGAAAGTAATCACCTACCAGTAGTGTCTCAAAGGTTAAGGTTCTATTGTGACCAGAAGGTCACCAGGTCTGCCAGAGAGCCACTGCTGGACCCTCGAATAACCATTAAATCTACTGCTACCAAACATAACTGGTAACCACCAGGCTTGTGAGATCAAGTGCAATATACCATCGTCCTATCCTATTTTCCCCTTAGCTATCACAGATTAACAACAGTCTCGCACAAGGATTTAATATCAAACAGTTTGGCCAGACATACATAACGTGTTAAAAAAATCATTAGGTCATTAAAGCAAAGAAAAAAGAAAAAAAAATCCTGGAAGCTGGTTACAAGCCCGCTGTAGTTGCTAGCATTAGTCCATTTATTTTTTTTTTGGTCGACTCCTAATTACCTGTCAGTAAAGTCAGTAATGCTTGCAAAACTGAAATCGGGACTATAAATAAACCCAACGAGCTATTATCTGTAATTAAGCTCATTATAAAATGTAAAGAAAATTATAGAAACTGTGTGTGCATGTGCTCTGTGCTCAAAGCAGTGGAGATACTTATTGAATTCTTGTATAGTGAAGTAGCCCTGAAAAATGACACGCCGTTTCATTTTCTTAATTTACACCCCCATTCCTGTTCTACCAGGGAAGATATTCACGGCTTTATCTGTCTGGCAAGCATGGACAAGGGAAGGTAAGATGCATCAGAAGAACATGTTTTGTTGTCAGGCAGAAGGCTATTAAGGTTCGTATAGGATACAAAATAGGATACAAAATAGGATAAAAGGAAACATATTACGAAATACAACACAATTTAGTTTTGTTGATCTTAAAGTTGCAGACACCATGTTTTCCAACAGACATTTAAATCAACTTGAAAGCCACCGTGATATTTGGAATCTATCTGCTAATCCCGATACCATCATAACTTGCCCCAAGCCTACTATTCACCGCATCTAAAGTGTATGTGAAATAACACCAGACAAGAACTTTGACACATTACATGACTCAAAACTCACTCACACCAGCAGTGTAAAGCAGTTTCCAGTTGAAATCTGTCAATTGGTGGTTGAAATAAATGAGGCAAATTCAACACTACAGCTATTACACTCTAACAATAAAGACCTGAGAGAAAGTCTTACCAAAGCTGTTCTTATGTAGTTTTCCCTCTGAAGCAATACAGTAACATGTACTATACAGTACTTCTGGTAACACAAGGTTTTGTGGCATCTAGTCATGATCAAACTGAAACTAACTTACACATAACCAGAAATTCTTCCCACACAAAATGCAGCCCCACCTTTGAAAGGGAAAATTATACAGTTATGAAACTTATTTTACAAATACAAAGAAAAAAAAAAAATTATTTGTGCAGAAACAATTACTGATGCCCCAACACTTTCCATGAGACATCCAGTACAAGTAAGTTTTCCTTTCGGCTTTCCTCTTTTTTTCAATCCAAGAAAACATGTAAAAAATAAATAAATAAATAAATAAATAAAAGAAATCTGTCAGTGGTAATCGTACATAGGGCTGGGTGATATAAGATTCAATATCGATATCACAATAAATTGTCACAATATGCTTTTTGGAGATATCATGGATATCATGTCACCACATGATATCACAACATATGTAATTAAAAACTGAATGGAAGCAGCTGATACGATGTTAAAATGTGCACTAAATCTTTTTTTTAAATTTCTCATTGTCAGTGTATTGTAGCTATAAATAAAAATGTTTTTTTTTAAATAAAAATAAGTTTGTTATTATTATTAATAATAATAATAATAATAAGCAAACGTTTCAAATGGGACACTACTGTACTGCAAACAGTGAGAAAGCCTATATATCATGATATATACTGTATGTCATAAAAATGCTTTTGAGAATAGTTATATTATATTTTTTGTCATATCGCTAGCCCTGAATTGTACATGTACCACAGACGCAGTGGATAGAGAAAAGACTGAAAAACGTTTAACCATCAGTTGCTCAGCTCCATGCTTGGATTGTCTCAATTGTAAATCACTTTGGCTAAAAGTGCCAAATGAATAAATAAATGAAATAAACAGATATTATATGTAAAAGTCGCTGTAAATGAAAGCAGCCTGACAGCTAACAGGCAGATAAGAAGAGACTCTGGCTTGATATGATTCTTTAGCTGCCTCTTGAAAGGTTGCGGTTTCTTTATTAATAAACTCAATAAATTACAATCACTCTCAATGATGGGGTTTTGGGAGCAGAGCTAGTTCAATCACCTCTTAACAGCCAACAGAATTCTCCCAGAAGTTTTATTTTCTCTCAAGCTTTAAATGAAGTGATTCCTCGAATAACCTACTGAGTTCATCCATCTCCCTCCAGCAGCCACCTCCTGACCTCTGCTTTCCATCTGCAGCTCGTGTCTGAAGGGTTTCAAAAAAATTCATTTACAGCAGAGTGGTAGTTTGATGACTCTAGGCAAATTCCACGCAAGCTCAACTGTGTGTCAAACTATCATTAGAAAACAAAGAGTGCATGTATGTGTGCTTGAGTGTGCTTGAGTGTGTGTGTGTGTGTGTGTGTATGTGGGTGGGTGTATCTGTGAGTCTCGTCTTTGGCTGTGGCTAGAACACAATCACACAGACAGATGGGGACCTCAACAATGTGCCAGCAAAATCCGTCAAATCCACATGCAAATATTATTCAAATCTATTCCGTGTGATCTGACCACAGCAACAGACCTTGGAGCGCAATGTAAAAGTGTGTGTGTGTGTGTGTGTGTGTGTGTGTGTGTGTGTGTGTTAAACCTGGACTGATCGTTACAACTGAGCTTTTTTTGTGTAGCCACATTTAATTGCATATATTACAAAGTTACATTTGCTGAATATCTGATTTCCTCTTATGTGCAAAAATAATAATATTACTGCAATGGCTCCATAGTTACTGATATTTAAAGAGATTCAGAGGTGTCAACATTGCTAACAAGAAAATCCTAGCAGCTAGAAATGTTTAGATTTACAAGCAACCAGTTGATTGTACACGCTTACATTATACACCTGTTACAAAATTAACGTTAGCGCATATCCAGTCAGCAGTTTGGTTCCTGTCCACATCATACTGCACATACTAATAAACGGTCTACAACTGTAGTGAAAGATATTTACTACTTACTGACGTATTTGTAGATCTGAGCATCAGAAAAATAAGTCTTTACACTTTTATTACTGACATGAAAGCAAAATATTGAATAAATCAAACAACTACTATGCCCATACAGGAACATAATACACTCAGAATATAAAGGAAGAAAATTAAGATTACCTACATACTATAAGAAAATATGAAATGGTACCATATGGGACATCCTAGCCTACACTTTTATTATTTAATCACTCTCTTCTTTTATAAAAGCAAAAAGGGCATTGAATATTTTAGCGAACCATTAACCCATTTCAGTCCCCCAACTCAGATCCAGCCAGTGTGTGTTTTAGTTGCATGTAGACAAAACAGCTGTAGAAAAAGCACAAGAGTGTAGTTTTCAGGCGTATCATCATAGCAAGTGTCAAAAATTATACGTGCTAGAGATTTGGTCAAAATACCTTTTTGCAGGCAGCTGCAAGGTGCACAAATTAGACCTCTCCGCACACAGACAAAACACGTGATATCTACTGAACTTAAGGCTTTACAAGGCTTTACAAGGCTCAGCTTAAATGTGGGATTGCTCTGATCGTTTCAGAGTGACTAAAGTGCTGGAGAAGAAACAAACACAAACATTTAAATAGCCCTCAAATGGCACTGCTCAGCTGCCATACAACACGAGTTGAGCAAAAAAAAAAAAAAAAAAAAAAAAAAAAAAAAAAAAAAAAAAAAAAAAAAAAAAAAAAAAAAAAAAAAAAAAAAAAAAAAAAAAAAAAAAAAAAAAAAAAAAAAAAAAAAAAAAAAGGGAAGAGAAGAGGTGGAAGGATGCTTGATGGATAGATGAGAAAGGGATGCAAAATGATTTGAAATAAAAAGCTATAATGGTGTAAGTGTGTAAATCTGTTGATGTATAAAGGCACAAGTTAGAGTCAGGCCGTATGTATGGAGTGATGAAGAAAGGGGTGGAGAAAAGAACAAATACAAAAGAGGACAGACGAGAGGACACACCCACCTCTGGGTTCCTCCGCCTGCTTGGCCAGTTTGCGGAGAGCAGCAGCAAATCCGGAGTGAGCGGACTGGGAAGCAGTATTCCCATTGGCCAGAACCGTGCCGCTGATGGGGGAGGGGGTAAGAGGGCTGACGGTCGCCGTGGTGCGTGTTGCCGTGGAGATCATTCCTAACGATGGCGACTTTGGCTCATGGCTCATGCCTGAAGAAGAGAGGGGGAGGGGTCAGAGAGAAGAGAAAGAGAGAGAGAGAGAGAGCGAGAGAGATTTAAATGTGATCATTTACATTTGAATTTGCATTCCAGTCACCGTAAGCAAAAAAGCTTAACTAATCCTGAAATTTAAATGCATGTGTGCATGTGTACCAAAGACAAGTGACACTGTCACACAGGGCCATGACCTCTTACCTGTTTACTTTCTCAATAGCGCATCCACACACACTTACTCACACACATACGAGTGGCAAATTAAAGGAAAAACTGGCAGCTCTGTTACGCCGTGGGGACATTTTCCTGACCTGGACTGTAAATTGATGGAAAGTTCAGATTGATCACCTTTATCTTACAACAAAACCTTTCTATCCTGATGGGAGTGGTCTCTGCCAGAATGACAATATCCACATTTACAGAGCCTCACTGAATGGTTTGATGAGTTGCAAATAATGTCAGTCATATGCTATGAACTTCGCAGTCACCAGACCTCAACACAATTTAACGCCTTAGGTAGAGACACGTTAGCATTGCTCTCCACCACCATCATCACTGTCAGAACCATCTAAGGGAATATCTTTTGGATGGATGGTGTTCATCACTCCAGTACGGTTCACAAGATTTGTAGAATCGATGCTAAGCAGCATTGAAGCTGTTCTGATGGTGTTATGTTGGTTTTTCCTTTCACTTATTACATGTATATACCTTTACACAAGCTTTCCCCACCACCACAAATCACTGTAAAATCTTTATAAACATCACACTCATATGTATGTTAGACATATGTCTTTTGTTCTTTGATAATTCCTCAAAGGAGCATTATATATAGGATTATTTATATATATATATATATATAGGAGCATTTCTGTGGAGAATGCTTAACCTGACATCTCTCTAGCTAAACTAATACAGAGATAATAGACTACTCTTTACCAGAAATAATCAGTCAGGAAGTGGATTAAACTACACCTCCTAAGGAAATCAATACCATACTTCAGCAGCATCAGTAAACCTATAGGGAATGCTTCATGAATATGGGAAGCGCATGGTGCCTCACAACATCCACATGACAATATAATGGATGAGTGTGTGAACTTCATTTACATTTACATGTATTCATTTGGCAGGTACTTTTATCAAAAGCAGCAATACTTGGATTCTACTGAGGAAGAGTACAATCCAAGTACTGAACAGATTAAAGAACTGACAGTGACAGAAATGATGCTGAACTCAGTGTCTACTAACTGACCAGACATAGGATGTTAAATATTAGATACATTAGGTACTACTTTTCTGACTGCTTTATAAAAAAGTCACATGTTTATATGGCCATCAGGCTGAAATATATTACTATTGTAACACACAGCATGACATGATAGGGCTGAAAGATCTAATTCAATATGTGATAAAGATACCCAAAATAGGAAAAACATATTTAAAATGTTTTGTCTGGAATCGCTTTTGATAGAGAAACTTTCTGTCATATGGTTCTACACAGAACCTTTAAGGCACAGGTTCCCAACCCTGGTCCTGGAGTACCCCTGCACATATTAGTGCTTTCTCTGACCCCAACACACCTGAAGTGGCCATGTTAGAGTAGGGAAAATACTAAAATGTGCAGGACAGGAGTACGCCAGGACCTGGGGTGAGAACACGTGCTTTAAGGGTTCCCCTAGATGACCAAGCCAAAAAGGAGCTCTAGATTTCTAAGCCTGTTTGTCAGTATTTACCGCATATAACACTGACTGAATCCTAGATTTAGAAAACAGATTTACCCTTCTTTTCCATCTGATATCAGTTCTTTTTTATGTACACACTAAATACAAATCTCATTAAATACTTAATTTATTATTCTTAAAATGTTCTTTAAATGTGGCACTGCTGTTTACCAGGCACTCATAGCATAAATATTGTGATGTATTGTGTACGAGTTTGCCATATCTTCCACCCCAAGTCAATGGTCACTTACTCACATTCATCATGAGCTCTATGACAAGTAAACTCTGCTCCCACCTGCCCTCATGTTGAACTGCAGGGAGCAATTATTAATGACACTAGCCACATTAGGGGCTCTAGTTAGCATAAGTATGTCCCCTGACTCCCCTAAAGTGAAAGTTCATTCCAGCTAGCATCTACATCATGCATGTAAACACAGCACACACATGGACTTGCTGAAGCTCTGCTCAGATTCACTACGCACACAGGTCATGCAGGTGGAAATGGAAAATATGAACAGTACTCATTAGAACACACGACAAGCAATGAATTAATTATAGAAAGATCCACATATGCACACACTGAATGCATAGTATTCAAATTTACTATTTATCTAATCCAGAATGAATCCAGACCTACCTAACGGTCTATGCCAAAACCTCCAGGCTCCAGTCATCTGCATACAACACCCAGATCACTGTCCTGTACATTCTTTATTCTATTATTAAAGACAAACCACCACACTCAAGGCTGCTTTCTTGATCTTCTCTCTCATCCCAGCAGCACAGCACCTCACACTCGCTTACTCCCTGCAGCCAAACACACACACACACACACACACACACACACACACACACACACACACACACACACACACACACACACACACACTCCTCCTGTCTCGCTCTGTCTCTCAATCTAACAGCTGCTCTGAAGTCACATGGCCTGCCCTCTATTTCACTTCCTCTTTTTTTCCTCTCACAGTCTAGTAACTGCTGTACAGTAAAAAGCCACGCCCTTCTGTCTCCTCCTTAGTACCACATGCCACACCTTTAGACGCTTCCTTATTATCCACTTTTTATTATCTGCCTTTATTCCCCATTACCACAGGTCTTCCTTCCTGACCACTCCCCCCAACTGCTTTAGGCCACACACCCCTCTCTAACTCCTTGTGTAATGCCTCCTCTCCCCTTGTGTTTTGGGTCACACCCTTTTCTATGGCTCCTACGCTGCACTGTGAGCACCTTTCCAGATGTTCTATAATCAAAGATCACATCCTGACCCCCTCAAACATGTTTCACTATACACACACACACACACACACACACACACACACACACACACACAGAGAGAGAGAGAGAGAGAGAGAGAGAGAGAGAGAGAGAAAGAAATGAGCAGCAGAGGTATGCAGTGTTGTTGTAGATGAATGATGTAATTTATGAGCAACAGAAGGAAAAAGCATTTTTCAACCTTGCAATTACATCACACCACACTTAGACAAGCTATTGCCTACACTAATCACCTTCTTTTTTGCCTTTATTTATATATATGAAGTCATACGGCCTTCCTACGAGTGTGTGTGCTCAGTCTGCTGTCTGACAGATTAGTCACCTTAGATTATAGGCATGTAGAAAGAAGAGCACTCTCTCACTCCAGTAGGTATAAAGTCAGTTTTATGAATTTAGGTACATGGATATGTGCGTCTAAAGACATGAACAGAGTTAAGCCGGATTTACACTGTACAACTTTCAGCCCAATTTTGCTGTTATACTCAAAAATTGCACATCTTAAAAGAATTCGTTCACTGAGAGTTGAGAATGGTGGTCTTAAAATGCATAATGTGACATGCTCACTGATATAGTGCCATTGCAGCCAAGGACAACAGATGCTAAAGTTCTGGCAGAAAGTTTGAATTAAAATCTCAGAGTGCGACTGCTGCTATAACACTCATCTAAAGCATATCAATAGAAGGAAGGCATAGAATGACGTGAAACTCACAGTACAGCTACACGTATAGTAGTGGCAATGGTGTAATGTAAACAAAACATGCAAATAGACAGGGGGAAAAAAACATCCTTATTACCTCAGGCTCATTTTGAAGAATGTTGCTGTTTAAGCCTGGATTGCCAATGATTGATGACGTATCATAGAGAAACACTGTAATTTTCCTTAATTGCAGGTCTGTCTTTAAAAGTCTTTCATCTGACATGAAGAAGACCTTATCACAGAAACTGTCGTAGAATTCGGCCAATATTTTATTGGGATCATTTCATAAAGTGTGACAGGTAGTAATCTTAAAAGGTCGCTGTAAATGCACAGTTTAAAACCGAGAGAGAGAGAGAGAGAGAGAGAGAGAGAGAGAGAGAGAGAGAGGAAATGAGTGCATGTGGGGAAAAAACACAATGAAACACCCCAGGTTTAATAGATAGTTAGGAATGTTAACTAAACACCTCATTCTCTCTTTCATACACCCACACCCATACCGAGATGATGATGATGATGAGTGATGGTGCCAGACAGACAGCCTTAATCTCTGATCTTGCAGCACTGGTGCCTGTGACCTGTTTAGATGCTATCTCTATGCTATGAACACAGGCACAGCATTACCAGCCAATACAATAACACACAAACACAAACTGCAGGGATATAATGATAATTCTGTTCATATATGGTGCTGTAAGCAACAAGATGATTTGTGTATTTTTGAATGATGATTTTGGAATGAAATACTGACTCTTATCTAACACTCGCATTCTGCGCGTTACCAATCACGTGACATGCCAAGCTGTGAGCTTTAATTCTGAGATATTTGCATCTATTAATGAGTGAATCATGGATTTTTATACAAAATCCCTAAGGAAACCATAATTCACCTGGAATATACTACTATTTTTTTAAAGAGATGAATTGTTGACTCTCTTTTTTTTATGCACTTTTAAGGGAACTGTCCTTTGAGGTTTACAGACTTTAAGGTCATGCTAGAGTTCTCCTTAACACATCTATGCCCACTTCCTCAGTAGTTATCGTAGTCTGTTCATCAGTTTTTCTTCATGACTGAAAGTTAAAAATGTAACCATTGATTTTGACACATTCCACATCCTTGGCTGTCTCTAATTGATTTAATCAGTTGTGTGCCTCAGTTTCATTTTGTTTCCCTGCCATTGACACATTCTTAATCTTTGTGTTGTGAGACAAAAGACGTAAAGGCCACATTTAGAATGAACTCTGCTTTCTCTCTTGTGCATGAACTAACACAGATGTTTAAGAATGGAGTAAAAGAAAATTAGCTGTAGTTCCTATAAGGCAGACATACATACAAGAATTCAGATTTTCAGAATAATTCCATAATTAAATGTAAAAAGATCTCATATTCTAGTTTTAGTGGCTTAGTCATGATTGCTAATCTTTTTGGGCTGAACTAACCTCGAGTCACCTGATGGCCCAAAAAAGGGGTCTAAATAAACATACTGTGTATTCACGTTTTTAATTTATCTCTATCAAAATATATTACATGTAAGTAGTTAAACATTTCGAACAGTCATTCTCAGAATCATGTTTTCTTTTTTAAATTTTCCACCACATACGTCCAACAATGCCATTATGTTATACTCTGTGTAGTGAGCATATACAGTATAAGAAGTCAGATTGCAGAATTATAAGTGGAAATCTAGCTAAATATCATTAATCCATTCCTTCGCTCTTCTCCAAGAAATGCTTTATCCGGGTAAGGGTTGCAGAGGATCCACATCCCTGGGACACCAGTCCATCACAGGGCACCATGCGCACACACACATTCTGTCACAACTCGGGGCAATTTAGTATAGCCAATCCACTTACCAGCATGTTTTATAGAAATTGGGAGGAAACTGAAGAACCCAGAGCAAACCCACACTGACACAGGGTGGGTCACTGACACAGAATATGGATCAAACCAGGGACCATGGAGCTGTGGAGCAGCAGTGCTACCCGCTGCACTACCGTGCCTGTAGCTGAATATCAACAACAAAACCATTACTGGGGGTATATTTATGATAAAAAACTATGATCTTGCCTCTTCACAATTATCCTTGATTAGTTTGCTTGATTCATTACGTAAGATTTGTAAGCATTCGAATACTAATCTTTTAAGTACTTGATATTCAAATGCAATTTTGAAAGGAATCTGGCATTAATCCATACACTAAAAATTTATATATTATACTATAACCTCATTATGACTGTTTTAAGCTTAGTGTAATGGAGTACAGCATCAAAACAAAAAATGTCACTGTCTAATTTCTCTTGGGCTGAAATCTGGCACTAGTAATTGACTCCTAATTGACCTGCCTCTTTGGTAGATAACACCATGGTGCTGCTCATCAAAGAAAAAGGTAAGAAGAAGGAAAAAGGACATGCTTTAATTAAAAGGGGTGGCAATATTTTGGCAAGTGAAAATGCTGACTGGCTACTGAAATTGGGCATTTAGTAGGAAAAGTGGGTGGCTCAGTAGCTTCTTCCTAGAGTCCCACAGTTTCCTCTGGCTCCCAAAGGCCTGTTCATTAGACAGCACAGGCCATGCAAATCCACCCTGCCCTACCTGACATGACCAGCTTATGGAAATTTAACAGCAGAGCAACGGGGGGAAATGGATGATGGATGGTATGTCAGGTTGTTTTGTAGAGTGTACCGGCAGACACACACATAGAAACATGCTTGCATTAACACACAGGCACACACGTCCCTAATGGCACTACAACAGCAGTGATGCGTAGGTGACCACAGGGACCTGAGGTGCCATCGGTGTTCATTAAGACCAGAGAATGCCTCAAACACACCTGCCCTCTGCTCATTAACCTCAGTGTATGTGTGTGTGTGTGTGTGTGTGTGTGTATTGCATGTGTGTCTAAATAAAAAAAGGAAAAAAAAACAGTGTGGGTGAGAAAGAACGAGAACTGAACATGTGTGTGTGAGGGGGAGAGATATCATGTCTATCAAAGAACCTGTGTGTAGGAGAGAGAATACAGGTGATGGATGGAGGAGAAATGTATATTCTGAATAATGAATATTATAAAAACTGATACTTAGAAACATATACCATGCTAAAGTATTACAGTAGCACAGCCATGAGAGAAGAAATAAATTAAGCTAAAGCAGATGAATAGATAAAGCTTTCAACTACTATCTCTACTATTTGCTACCTACTATCTCCAATCTGTTCTGTCGTTCTGTCATTCTACAAAACCATACTGTATATAAAGACCAATGGTGTGTTCATTCAATAGGTCAGTAGATTACATGGTGATCTTCAGGAATTCATAACCTCCCTGGCTATATTGTTCTCTTTGTAAAGAAGTCACTACTGAACAAAAACAATTACATTAAAAGAAAAGAGCAAAAGAAGGATAAGGAAAAATCTTGACAGGGCATGGTGTTATTGTAACAATCTCTGAGTGTTACTAAGTGCTGCTACTCCTTCCAAAAGTCCAGTAAATATCTCCTCTAAGAAGACTTCACCATATGTGTTCATGTGGAGAATCCACCATACAAGTCCCTGCATTATTACTATAGCAATGATAAAGTATTACAAAGAGGACATTAATATAAACCTTTGATTTGAACTACTGTCAGAGCTGCTGTTATAGAAAATTAATCAACTTCTTCTGACCAATCAGATTTAAACAGCGCTGCAGTATGGGTATGCAGGTATAACTGCCGTGGGTCTCACTGGTAAATATGCACCACTGACAGCTGACTGGCTAATAAATTTGGGCATTTTAATAGCCACACTGACTGGTCAAGTACAAAGTTTAATTTGCTGAACTGGAACCACCATGTGACGTCTGCGTCCTTGTGTCTGTGCTGCACTCCCAGTGGAGAGAACAGGGCTTTCCTCCTAAAGGTCACACCGAAACAATACCACCACTACTGGTAAAATATACCCATCGTACCTCGAATTATTGCTACTTCCAGTTCTAAACACCAGTAATGTTTTGCATGTACATTTACACAATTTTAGCCATTACCTATAATTTATACTGAACACTAAACTTAAGTGACGTACTTTAAATTACACCACATTTCACTTCAAATATGACAGAATGACGGTGAATAAACGGAATATGTGTGTTTATTCTGGTTCCCTGTACAATCACTCTGCTCTGTTACTATACCATGCAACAACATATGGTAGATGATGATGATTTATTCTTATTACACAAAAGGGGGGAAAAAAACAGCAGGATAAATGGGACTGCATTTTGGTAGCTGCATATTTGTGTGGAAATGTTACTTCAGTTGACAATGTATCTGTTCTGTATGACAGGTGTGAGACAAACAACTAAAGCGCTACAGAAAAGCTTTAAATCGGTCTTTAAATGCATGAATCTCCTCCTTATTAAAGAGAAATCAAGATTCTAAAGTATGAACATAATAAGCGTGGACGCAATCGGTAACAATATCTACGGCTGTTATTATTCTGTTGAAAAATAATAAGTGCAATTATTATGAGTGATATGGCAATCAGTGTATGTAATTAAAAGCCGTGGTCTTAATGCACAGCCACTGCACACACTGAGAGAACAATAATGATTTTTCAGTCCTGTCAGCACACAGTGAGAACATTTCAGTGATTTAAAATCATTGACTGAGCACACTACTGCTAAACTAAATGGCTGAATTATGGCCTTTGTGATCAACTAATTGCCAAGGCCAACACTTTGATTTTGCTTAGTATGTGATTAATTGTAAAGCCCTACAAATGAGATGTGCATCAACAAACAGGGCAGCGATTAGCCTTTGTAGTGCAGAGAAACAGAAAGCGATACATTAAGCAAGGAGTGAAGCATGAGAGCTAGATGAAAGAAGGATGAGTATAGATGTATAATGTAGATTTAACCTCACCGCTCTCCACTAGAACCATACAGAGAGCATGAGTGAACGCATCCCTTTAATCAAATCCACTCTTTCTTCTTGGCCTTTGTCTCCTCCTGTCCTCCTCTCATCATCCCTTGCTTCTCTTTTGTGAAAGCAAAGGCTTCTAATGACTGATGCGCTGAAAGATTAGACAACAGGGACGTGCTCTGTTTTGTGTTCTATAGGCTCTTTGCTTTCCTTTAATTATCCACAGTGATGTACAGCTGCAGAATGACACTAAATATCTGTTTTTTTTATGTTGTACTACTTTATTTGAAAGTGCAGGACTGAGTCATTTGCTCAGTGCATGTGTGTGCATGTGTGTCCTAGACCTGCTCTGCGTCTGCTTCCGTTAGGGAAATGTGTGGCCCTGGGCAGCTGTTGCACCACTGTAGCGACTCCCAAAGGCCTCTGGGAAAGGTGCAGTGTTGGGAACTACACCAGACCTCCAGACTCCCACATGGCCACCAGTCTACTTCAGGTCTCCTCCTGCTGCTGTTCTGGGAGTGAGGGAGCAACATACAGCCCCAGTACTCACACACAGACATGTACTGCCTCCAGCCCAAACACACACACACACACACACACACACACACACACACACACACACACAGCCTATCTGACCGCAATACAGTGCACACTTCCTTTGTGTGCTTATCACCACAGTGCCATCTGGACCATGCATCAAGAAAAGTGGACTGTCTCTACTCTCTGTCAAATACACACACTCACACACTGTTTTTTTTTTTCTATGAAGAGTTTAAGAATGGCTCTTTATTAATAAAAAGCAACTAATGGCACTGATGTCATTGAAAAGCAATAGCTAGCAACGTGATGCATGACAGAAGTCTTCATTTCAGTCGAACCTAACCAGCAGAGGAGTACAACAACCGCCATGTGAAAAGAACGGATTTCAGAACAAACAGCATCGTAATCTACAGTTACGTGATTAGCCTGTTATTTCTGCTCTTCATTTCACTGGCTTCAAGAAACCCTCTGCTCTAGAACTGTGTAATACTTGGCTCTGTTAGGAGTTTTCTCAACTCTAAATCCTACTGTGTGTCTATCATAACAGAACTCGAGTTTACAGTAAATACCATTTATAGATTGATTCATAACATCTGTAGCATAAATATTCTTATACTGAAGAAAGCAGTTTAATGTTTAACCCATGTTAACCCATGATTATGTGATGACACAAACCTATGCCAGTACTGCAACTGGATATATAAAATACTCAAAATAGTAAATAGTAAAAGTACAACAGCACTTATATAGTATAAAGTACAACAGACTTTATACAGCACATGAAGTGAAATATAAAGAATCATCACACTTAAGACAAACAATGCACTTCATTCATGTCTCAGTTCTATTACTTGTAAAAAAAAAAAAAAAAAAAAAAAAAATCAGTTAATTAAAGCAGCAACTGACAGCTTAATTGATTATCAAAAGAGTAAATTGTTTCAGTAGCTTTAATACTTCCTGCTGTTTAGTAATTAATCAGAGCATCTTCCCCCTTCATCTCCTCTCTCTCTCTCTCTCTCTCCATTCCTCCTCCACTCTGTCATTCTTTCCCTCTCTTTCAGGCAGTAATTGCAGGCTAACAGTAGAGTGTGTGTGTGTGTGTGTGTGTGTGTGTTGCTCAGTGGGAGGCAGGGTGAAGGGAGGAGATGAGAAACAGGGCAGTTTATAGAGTAATGACAGCCCGGGAGGTGAGCTCTCTCCCTTAGGCTCTCCCTCTGTGTGTGTGTGTGTGTGTGTGTGTGTGTGTGTGTGTGTGTGTGTCCTGTCTGTCTGACCAGCTTGTATAAAAGTCATCAAAATAAGAGCACTTTCATCATCACATGCCTTTCAAGAGCTTTGCATTAATAAAGTAGCTTCATCCCATGAGTCAAACAGGTCCAATGAAATTTCCTGTTTGTGTGTGTCACAGTCTGACAGTACAAACTCTAAACATTATGTCATGAGTTCCAGCCCTTACTAACCAAGCAGAGATGTGCTGACAGAAAGAGACAGGGAGGTCTGTGTGTTTCGTGTGTTTCTGTGTGTGTCTAAGGGGGGGAGGGGGTATGTTGTTCATCTCCACCCCTTCCTCTTGCACTATCAGCAAAGGGTATTTGTTTTTTTGTTTAGGAACTGATTAGCACTGGCTCAGCCCCATGAAAACACTGAGCTCCTTTTTTCTCACTCACACACTCATCTCTTGTTTCTTTTGCAATTAAACCAGTGCTGGAGTAGTCTGTCTGTTTTACACCCAGTCTCTCTCTCACACACACACAAGCTCCAACAGTGAAATTGCAAAGCGGTTTGTTAGCAAACAAAGGTGTGTCTGTGTCTCTCTGTGTGTGTGTGTGTGTGTGCGCGTGTGTGTGGTCATGGGGGTGGGTTGTGTAAGTGCATATAACAGCTGACCAGCAGAGACAAGAGTAGCAGCAGTAACCCGAGCTAATCCTAATACAATATGGCTTTGCACACTTACAACTGCGCGCGCGCACACACACACACACACACACACACACTCGCAAACTTCACTACACCCTGACCCAGACCCACAGTAGCAAAACAAGTCGTTATTATTAACTGGACATTGTAAATAAATTGTCTGGCACAGCTCGAGTAAAGCTTATGTACACGCTAGGCAAATAACTCAAGCATCACCTTGCAACTCAAGCACATATGGAGTGTTCGCACACTGACACATTTTACTGAGTTCTGATGCATCAAAAACATCGGTTTGACATGTTTGTGTGTGATATTCAGCACAGAGGCAAGTTTGTGTCTTTACTGCCTCACTGGCCCTTGGTTTTTTAACCCTTTCCCAACTCGACAGATTGGAACAGGCAGCTGAGTGACTGTGAAAGAGCTCGCGAGTGAATGGGAGTGTGTCTAATGGAGTCAGATGTTCAGTGGAGAGTTCCTGTGACACTTGCCCCACGCACAAAGCACGTAACACAGTGATAGTGGTGCTTTTGTGTGAAACAGGCCAGACCACATTAGGAACGGATGGTTCATTCTGCTCGAGGGCGCACTAAGCCAGACTTCTACAAAACACACACCCACACACCCACAGCTCATCTCAACCTGTTCATATGTGTGCAGAGATATCCATATTATTGCCCTCAATAGGTGATAGAGGGTGAAATACTGAAACCACCACTCCAGTGACACATGCCAGGAAGTGATGATTTTTGAAGGACCAGGAAGATACATGACAGCAATTTAAGCATTTTTGGTTCTCTAGAGAGACTTTCTTAACATAACGCATTTAAAAAAGTAAAAACCCAAAATCTGACCATCTAAATCCATAAAATACTGTGTTCTCTTTGACTTATACAAGTTTCCGAGTACAACTGATACTAAACCTTACTAATTGTGTTTTGTCAAATAAATAATGTAATCTAGCAAGCTATTGTAGCAGAGCAGTATGGGGCTAACTTAGCTAGCTATTAGCTACAGATCCAGTGAATAAAACAAGGAAATACAAAGTTAATGTCAGGTACTTTTAAAGCAATGAACTGTTTTGCTACAACAGTTAAATTGAGTGCAGTTTCAGGAAAACAGCATCATTCAGCTTTTTCTTATATCTTTTTTTTTATTTTTTTTTTTTTTTAATAAGGGTCTGTATGGCAGCCAAGTGACTTCTTATCACTCTGTACATTCTAATCTCATCAGCTATCTAAGTCTCTAATATATACATCTAGGTCTACTGGGTCTACAAGTACACACAGTATAATTAAACTTCCATCCCAATCATTAAATTGTCTAGTACTCAAGACAACTGCACTTACTGCAAGACTCTAATCTCAAAAGCAAAATTCTTTCGCTCATCTTGGCAGATAATTGAGCCTAAAGGTACAGTAGTGAGACTCTAACCACCCTGTCATAACACTGATCCTGTATTTCCAGTCTCAGACCGTTTCATTTATAGCCTTCCCAGTTTACAGTGCAGAGACAATACTGACGCCAAACAAAACTTCATCATGTGGTTGAGTGAGGTTTCTGTCAGAGCAAGAGAAACCGAGCCTGAGATCGTTACACATTCTTCTGCAATGTCTAAAATCTGCAATCTAACCGATCAAGTGGTGTGAGGTAAACTCTTGCCTTACAGTGACGTGATGGCATCTGGGACAGGCGCTCAGTATACAGTGACATTACTTCAAAATCTAGCCGTTCAACCATACCCTCAAAGCCAACAGGGAAGAAAGTCGACACTTGGCAAAACAACCCTTTGGTGACAAGTCCTTTTCATTTCCCAGCACATATGGTTAATCATGATTATGCGTAATGGCATCAGCAGTTTGGTGGAAATACTGCAGACATGACAAAAAAGACCCAAAACAAGTCATCACCACACACACACACACACACACACACACACACACACACAGCTGGTAGGGGGCTGGTGTGTTTATACTGTTGTTCTGAGCAGTTCTTTTCTCTTTATTGCTAGTCAACATAAAAATCAGATGTTTCGGAAAAACAAACAAACAAACAAACAAACAAACAAACAGCCTCCTGTAAGCATTCTGCCCTGCATCCTCTACACAACAAACTGCTCCATTTGTTCTGGTCAACATTTCGAGGATGATTACAGCAGCAGAGCCAGCAGAACCATAAGCAAATAAATAAAAGAGTCAGGGAGAAATCTCAACAACATTCTTCTTCCAAGTTAAATTATTCTGCTAAATGAATAGTTTAAGAGCAGGAATTCCTCGAGTAGCCTGGAGGTAGAGCAGAAGTGTGTAACACGCACACGCACACACACGCGCGCGCGCGCGCGCGCACACACACACACACACACACACACACACACACACAGAGAGAAAGGGAGAGAGAGAGAGAGAGAGAGAGAGACTTCTTATCAATGAGATGAAAGCAGCAGAGCAACTGGTCAAGTTAGCGACTATAAACAAAAACAAATACAGAAAAAAAAACGCGTTCTAAGCTACTACCGAAAACGGAGCGCCGGAAACCAAACGTTTTATATGGCAACAGCCTGAAAACTCACCTTTAAACAGAGAGAAATCGCGGTTTGGTGTTAGTCCATGTGAAGCGCTGTGAGAGTGAAGCGGCTCTGCGGCGCGGAAGCTCAGCGCACAAGCCTCGGCTACGCGCGAGAGGGGCGGGGCTTGGAAGCACACGGGGCGGTGCCTGATCCTAACACCTGCTCCAGTGACACGCCCACCGAAAGACGCACGCGCTCCATCCGAACCCTCACTCGTTCACTGACGTACTACATACCAGTCTAATATCTATATCTATATCTATATACCGTCTGCTCCAGCGTCTCACTTACTGGCGACTGAAAGCTCTTTTTATTTCTGAACCCATTCAATTAAACTCATTCGAGTGACCAGGAAAACAGACTAACAATTATCAAAAACTCAACAAATATAATAACTCTGATAATGATAGGTTGTAATTTCCTCCACTGTAACAAAATAATAATAAAATCATGGATCCCTGGTGGTCCCTGAAGCTCACTTTGAGAACCACTGGTCTACACTTAATGCCAGAGATCTTCAAACCTTTTACAGCCAGTGTAATGATAGGTTGCTATTTCCATCACTCAACCCACTCAATTCAAGTGTCCAGTGAAACTAATAACTCTTCAGATACTGCAAACCCACTGGTTCTTTCAGTCTAAACTGTCATAATGTTTGCACAGGCTAGACTTTATTATTTTATCAGATCTGCACTCGTAATTCTGATGGTTATAATGTATAGTCATTAATGTCACCTTTACTTCAGTCACTCCTTCTACTACCAGTTTCAGTCCGTCTGTACTATTGCAACATTTGCACACACTCTTCTGCTTTATTTGCACTCACTTAATCAGGGGTAGTGGTGGCTCAGCAATTAAGATGCTGGACTTCTGCTCAGAAGATCATGAATTCAAACCCCAGCACCACCAAGCTGCCATTGCAGGGCCCTTGAGCAAGACCCTTAACCCTCAACTGCTCAGTTCCATAACTGAGATAACTGTAAGTTGCTCTGGATAAGGATGTCTGCTAAATCCCATAAATAAATATGCTGACTTGTCCTGCACTTTATTGTATAGTGTAGTAGTTGGTAGTACCTTAATTACTACCAATACCATTGTATAGCATTAAAAGAATCTTGATTCTTAAGATACAATAGTAAATATAATAACTTTGATAATGGTAGGTTTTAATTTCCACCACTGTAATAATTTTTTTTTTAAATCACAGACGCCCTGGCTATGCTTCACGAACCCGTCTTTAAGAACTACTGATCTACACTTCATGCCAAGGGTTCTCAAACTTTGTGCACAGTTAAATGTGAGTTGAATCTAATTATTCAATTATTAAGCACATTAGACAAATATATAGTCATATATTCATTAGATTTTTTGTTCCTGAGTCTTACACTGATTAAGCCCAAGCCAAATAGAATGTTTTGTATCATATCAACATTTTATATCATAAAAGCATTTTACTCATTTTATTCATATTTTAGTTACATTAATGTTGACATTATTTCTTTGTTTTTAAGCTGTTGAGCTTTAGATTAGAAAAATAATTGGCGTATATACATAATAACTACATATTCTTTTGACTATTTCAGTAGTAGCTCATAGTGAACTCCACCATCATTATGTTGTTAAAAAATAAAATAATAATAATAATAATAATAACAACAACAACACCAACATCATGGACTGGCAGTATGTCACAGATCTGTGGGGCTCCCTGGACCCCACTGGGAAAAACACTGCTTTGAGTAGTCTTTCAGTTTCACATAAAAGTTTCACATCACTTTCATGATATCTGTCTAAATCACAAATGCGCTTGTTTGACTGCTTTTAATCTGTATGTTCCTGAAATAACAAAATGGTCAGCCTACATAATGCAACCAAATCCTTCACTGAAGAGCCAAGAGCCCTTCACAGCTCCAAACACACTAAGTATTAGTGCTTATACCAAATCCACCAACAACAGAGCAGAACCCTGATCACAAGAACAATAATATACTTGCATGATTGTCTAATTATAAACCCAGATTCCAGAGTGTCATGGCTCCTTTCCGCTACTTTGGTCTAAGGTAGGCACTACAACACTTTACTGAAGTATGCACTCGATAGACTACCACTTACTTGGCACAGAATTTTTTTTTTTTTTCAGTGAGTATATTCAGTGAGATGGATTTGGACACTATTGTTGAAATATTGAGTGTGTGAGAGAATGAGATAGAGAGGAGAGCGAGAGAGATCAAGAGGAAACAGATTCACAAGAACTCTCTGTAATAATGAAGAGAAATACATCAAACAAATGCTAGATAAAACAGGATGTTTTAATAGCTGAGAGCTGTTCAGCTGAAATGCCTGCCAAAGGCCATTCGAACAGGAAGTTTAACACTAACATGCAAACCACATCATCCATTACTACAGAATGATAAGCCCACCAGCAAACAGCACAGTTCTCCGTGGGGACAAGAGAAAGTGGGGAAAAGAGAAAGTGTCTTTTATGTGTTAGAGTCACTTCAGTCTCACATGATTGCCCAGGAACCAAAACCAAGCTTTGGTGTATTGTCATGTCTGTGCATTAAATTAGCAGTGAGCTATATGTTAGTTTGCGAAGGATCAAATTTTGGATGCTGGATACATCGGAATAGCACAATCTCACAAACCAATGAAATAAATCAAATGGAGAAAAAAGTCTACTCAAAGAGCCTTAGATAAGAATCTTTTTTTTCTCCCTGGATGTAAAAAGTGCATAAAATATGCATTATGCCCGTTTGGTGCCAGTTTCACTTGTCTTACTGACACAGCTATCATCATTAAAAATATCTTCTTGTTTATATGTGGGCAACATATGGTCAGATATGGTTGAATCACTCAGTTGCTAGTGATGTATGATGCTAAATCAGGAGTTAGATGTGGAAATTATGCTTTAACTTTTTTAATGCATGCATAACCCTGACCTTATTATCTCTCGCTACCTCATCTTGCTCAGTTAGTCTATCTCTCACGACTTTCAAAAGTAACATTTCACTCAAGAAAAGGCTCTACTTTTGTTCTTATGGGCTTTGTGCAAAATAAGACTGTCATGGTGTTTACATGCACATTGATAATACAATCATGATCTGATTTTTGACATCAGATTATATCACATAAACATGCTACGATATCCTTTATCAGACTAAAGCCAGATTATCAGATTACAAGAAATGTTTACGTATATTTGGGTTATTCAGCAGATGTACTGGATATTGTTAATCTAACATCTTACATTTTGTACATTTACTGATGTGCACAAAACATAAACGGATAGAGAAGAAACACCTCAGAAACAATAAAAACTACAGACTACGGTCAATGCTCCAGCAATGAAATAACATGGTTTTCCTAAGCAAACTCTAAAATAAGTAGTAACAAGTAAAGTGAAGCCTTGTTTAATAAATTAGATTATAGTATCAAATTATCAAGCCATTTAGACCCAGAGACCCTTAAGCGAGTGTAAATTTGTTGGATTAATGCCAAGATTTGATCTTTCGCAGTTAGGTGATTATTTTGTACATGTAAATGTAATCAGTGACAGCGAATGCCATCGTGGAATCACAGGCAGGAAACAAGCAGCCTTTATAACACACACTCTGCCATCCAAACAGATGAGTGAAAGAATGAAAAAAATGAAAAGACTGCGCTCCCACCTGCACTGATGAACCCCCTCTTCATTTTCCCCCTCACTCCCTTTCTGCCTCTCTCTATTCAGAAGAATGTCTTCTCCTCGCCTCCCTGATCAGACACCCCATCAGTACCCAGAGGCACTTGCACCTCCCCCATTTTGTGCTAATGACAGGCGTGCAGCCCTTCAGTGGTGAGAGAGGAAGCTGCATGAAGAGAGAGAGAAAAGCCAAGGGGAGAAGGGAAACGAGGGGGGAGTTCCAGCTTACAGCATTCTCCTCTCCTGTGGATTCCCACCTCCTGTGTGCCTACACACACGTATACACACACACACACACACACACACACACACACACACACTTGTGCTCACACATACACATTGTGAGCTTGAATGTTGTGTGTGTGTGCTAAGTCAAGTGTGTGGTGGCACCAGAAAAGAAAGAGTTCAGCAGCTGTGGGAAAATGCCAGCGTTTACAGACCTTTTTAAACAAGTCAAAGGTCTTGGAAACTGTGTGTATGTGTGTGTGTGCGTGCTTATACTGTATATGTGTATGTGTGTGTGTGTGTGGGGGGGGGGGGGGGGGGGGGGGGGGGGGTATGTGTGTATGTGTGCGCAAATGTGTGGCAGTTAGTACTAACTGATAACTGAAGCACCTGCGGCTGTGAAACCCGGGG
>CM040983.1:13896200-13939617 GCA_022985145.1 Pangasius djambal
GGCCTAAGGAGGAAAAAAAAGAACAAAGTTATTTGTTAGCTGTTTGCATTGTTCTCCTACAGCCCCAGTGCTTAGGGAAGGAGGGGGGCATATATTTTTAGCCAAATCAGAATAATTCTGGTCCTCATCAAAAAGAAAGCTGTTTTTTTCACCTCACACAAAATATAGATGAAATTTAAAGGAAAACTAAAAGAGCCACAAGAAATTCACATGGGAAATGTACATCCATGCTTTCAGATGCTTCACATGTCGTGTTTCACATAAGTTCACATGTAGCGGACTTTTCACATGTAGTTATTTTTTTTACACGATTCTTTTTTTTTACACACAGGACATGCAGTTTTATTTTCACATGAGAGAAAAACAGAGAGCGATGATTTATCTCCTAAATACAGTCTTCTAGCATCCCACTCTCCCTCTTGATATTCACACACTTTCATTTTAATCACATGACCACACTCAGGCTTTGATATCTATACCTATGGTATTATTCTTGGACTCACACACACACACACACACTACACATCATGAACTCAGTATTACAAGCACCTATCAGATGTTCCATCTTCCCCCAGAGACACAGAGAACCATCTGACACAAAGGTCATGACATGTCCTCCACCCTAACGGTTTTAAATTTATACATGTATATTACAGCTCTCGGCTTTGACTTTCCTTAAGGTAATTAAAGTGTAGCGTGTTAGGGAGTGGGAAAAAAGAGAGTGATTCATTGTGTGCTGCCTGACACAGTGAGAGAGAGATAGGGTTATAAATGGAGATTAGCGTGATTAGATGGAGGATGGCCACACACACACACCTGCACACACACCCACTGGATAAACAAACAGAGTGCAGTATGCAGGGGTGTAAGATAAGCAGGCTAGAATAAACAGAAACAGCAGGTGAATGTGGTGACTGCTATTTGAAAGAGGGTAAGAGACACAGAAAGAGAGAGGAATGGCAGTAAAATCATTTCTTGACAACAGGATCTCAATATTTGTATTTGTTACAAATGATGTGTGTGTGTGTGTGTGTGTGTGTGTGTGTGTGTGCGCTCCCACACACGTGTATATGTTTGCCCGTGTGTATGCGCATGTGTGTGTGTGTGTACACATTGGGGTGTGTTTATGGAAAGAGGGATCTCTTCCTAAATGTGCTGTGCTTTGTCTTACCTTTCTTTTGTTGACAAGAGAACACTAGTTAAACTTCCCTGCTCTCCTTGCAGCACAGCTCTTCCTCACACACACACACACACACACACACACACACACGCACACACACACACACATACACACACACACACACGTGCACATTGAACAGAGAAAGGAAAAGAAGGCTCACAAGGGAAAAAGATACACAGAAGCCTAAGTCTGAGATGTATTGTATCTCTCTCTCTCTCTCTCTCTCTCATTGTGTGTGAGTCTGTGTGTGAATGTGTGTGTGTGTGTTTGTGTGTGTGTGTGTGTGTGTGCGTGTGTGTGTTCTAGCTGTAGCAGCTTGCCATGGGCTCACAAATGATTGCCCTAATTTTGATTTACCACTTAGCCACATGATCATATGCAGAAGTGCTAGCTGTTGAAATCAGGCTGATTATGCAGATTATGCAAACGAGGAGCCGTGTGGAGGATAAGACCAAACACAGGAAAGCCACTTGGATGGAATAGTAAACACTGAGTGTTAAAGCAGATCATATAGCACAGAAATCCCTTCTCCTGCTTTTATTAGTCCCACAGCAGTGGGGCATCATAGTGTGCTTGAGAGGAGAATCGAACACATACTGAATTGAGCCCACAGGTCTTCTGTGTCACACTCACACACACACACACACACACTTACTTCCTTAATTGGCTGATGCATCAAAGAGATTTGTTTTCTACAAATTAGAGAAAATGTTTCACAGAGAGAAAGAAAGAAAAACCACACTACTGGAAAATACAATATAATTACCAGCTTATTAGTTACAGCAATGACTCAAACAAATTAATTACACTTTTGATTAATTTTTTGGCCCCGAGAGAAAAGTCATAGCCATATGACTATGGGCTAGTTATAGCTTTTTTTTGAGAGAGAGATAGATAGATAGAGAGAGAGAGAGGGAGAGAGAGAGAGAGAGTTGATTTTGTTCTTTGTTTCTGGTGCCTCCTTATCCCTGAAGATCAGCCGTGTTTATGCAGGGGTCAGACTCGCATTGTTAGTCATCATGGATACCGGTTGTCCTTATTAAGCATTATCATCGGACCTGAGCTTCTTTAATGTGTTAGCTTTAGCACCAGGGCTAGCACTGTACAACGTGTGGGAGGGTGGACGAGCTACGCTGCACTGGCCTACTTACACTGGCCTGCACAGACTAGGATTAATATACAGCTTTCCATTCTATAGTACAGAAAGGAAGATGTTGATGGAAACAAGAAAGAGCCACGACAGCTGCGGAGAAAAGCATAGTGCTGCATTGTGTGTTCTTTCTGATTGATTACACTGAGGTTTCTCTTCAGTATTAGATTGGCTATATAACAGATAAGATAAAACTCACTGGTTAATATCACACAAGAATCCTAACACAGCCCTATGCATCAGTGCCTGGGAGTCTAAATTGGCCATGTTCTCTGGGTGAAAATGATTGCCCTCCTCTCTAACCATCATTAGCAAATCATGATCTTCTGTGAGCTGTATAAAAGGGCTCCTATCATAGCTTTGAAAGGATACAGTGGCTAGCGGAGGAAGCACGTGTTAGCCTTTTCCCTTGCAGGTTTGTAGCCAAAAACACATTATAAAACATGATTTGTATGATTTCTGAGAAAAAAAAATGCTTTCTGAAAAAAAAAAAAGAAAGAAATTTTAAAGCAAAGACTTGTCAAAGCCTGTAATTTGTTACTGCAGAGTTTTCACTACATTGTTTCAAGAAACAGAGCTAAAAATTGCAAATGTTCAGTTTGGATTGTTATAGGTATAAGTTATTTTGTCTTATATCACACTGCTGCTGACTTCTCGATTCTGATTGGTCAGAAGGGCTTGATTAACTTATGTGGCAGTTGCTCCGCATAATGTAAGCCTAATAATAAACAAATGAAAAAAAAACGTGTAATTTAACAAAGAACAGTGTATAATTGTTGATCTGGTGAAGCTTTCTGTAAGGAGTTATTTGTATAACTTATTTAACATTTATGTCAGCATTTTTGTAATGATCGCCAATGATATAGGAGGAATAACACACTTTGGAAATGCTGTTATAGAAAATTAATCAATGATGGGTTGGTGTGATGCGGCCTGATGTGAAGGAGAATTAGTGTTACATCCTTTAGCTGATTATTTTCCTATAATAGCACATCCCAAAGTGCTTTATTCATCTTATCCCTCAGCAATTTAAAAGCATGCAATGTCATGTTTTATTCCTGACATGTTTTATTCCTTACATAGATACAAGAGCATGCAGGGATGTTGGCATTTCAAATCTTTTCAAATATTCACAGAATCTGGATTTCTTGCTGAAAAGTCTAGGCTTTCTGTGTTATTATTTCTAAAGCCTAATGAGGAATCGCCCTACCAAGCTAATCGTGTGGTCTTCAAAACAAGTTTAGGCTGACTGTAATGTCTGTTTCCTAATTCCTTTTAAATTCATGGTTGCAATAATTCTGCTACAAGTGAATTTGTTACAAGCAAGAATGCAAGAATATCATAAGATCATTACCATGAAAGTATAAAAGTGTTTTGTGCAACACAGCCCAAGGTGCTATTACTGGTCAACACAATCTCATAATGTTAGGTTTTATAGATCATTTACAAATTATGTGGAACAGAATGAGAGACAAAGATCAGTAACATAAGTTTAATGGTGCCTCTAGAGTCTCTGAGCAATTAAACCTGCTGGCACTCTGCCTAACCACACACATGCGCACACACACACACACACACACACACACACACACCTGCCTATATGAAGTGAAAGAAGGCCCATCTTTCAACAAATCCTGTGTTTGTGTGCATCTATTTATTTGTGTCTGTGTCTCAGTAGAGAATCTGCTGTATGCCCTTCAGACATCTATGTTAAGAGATCTTTAGAAGCGAATGTCTACCTATATCTACTCTTCTGATCTTGCGGCTTAGCACACAATTAAACACACTGTCTCATTGCTCCTATTGTCTGTCTCTCTGAGCAACACGCACATGGTTAGAAGTGAGTGAGTGAGTGACAGCATTGTGGTCGAAGCCTCTGGAGCCGCAGTTAGAAGCACAGCTGGCGCACTTGATATTCACTGCCTTTCAGTTAGACACACACTCTCCCCAATGCACCTGCGAGAAGAGGACCGTTTATAAAGCCAGGCACTGCAGACAGAAGCAAGTGGATAAATGTAAGAGACATTGGACATCTGGGAGCACATACTGCACTTCTTAGTCAATACAGTCAAGCCTCCCGAACAATCACATACACACAAACATCACACTCTGTATCTCTTTATCCCTCCCTCATTTACTGCCTCACTCATCACAGTTTCCTGCCATATAATTTAAGAGCCCATCATACAAAAAGTTCTAAAAATCTATTAAAATATAAAACAAGATTAAACATTACTTCAGGATCCCAAGAAACATGTACGCAAACACATACTGTATAGTTAAATGAATACTGCAGCATTTTCACTCTACTTTTTCTCCATTATATCTCTATAACATCTGTAGTGTATGTGTGTGTGTGTGTGTGTGTGTGTGTGTGTGTGTGTGTGTGACTACCAAGGTAAAGAATTTTGACGTTTCTTTGTACTAAGGTGAGTAGTTGTTGAAATCTGTCAATAAATGTTTAAAATATTGCAGATAGATAACACAAATTAAAAACTACATCCATCTTAGGAAGAGACCAACATTTGAGAAAATCTCACCAAAGATGTTCTTGTGGAGTTTTAGGCAACTTTCAAATACTGGAGCAATACAGTAAAAAAAAAAAAAAGCTATGAATTTATTGATTGGTGTTTATAATGCTACATGACACTTCCCTAAGCGCTTCAAGACAACTGACACAGCGTGGATACATATTCATAAAGACTTATTCAGCTTCTGGTATGTGAGGTGACACAGATGGTTTTTTTTGTTTTTTTTTTTGACAGAAGGCTGTGTTATGACTGTCACATAATTATCATATCAAGCCATATGTCATAATCATCACCAACAAGTGGCTCTGACATACCAGAAGTACACTAAGCCTCAAAGTAAGTTGTTCTAATATTTTATTGTAAATCAGCTTGAAGGGTGTCATAGCACAACTTCAGAAATTCAATAAAGAAATAAAGCATAAAAATATTTGTCAGATGTCATAAGGTGTTGATGCACAGTAGATGTAATGTACGGAATAACACGCAACAAACTGTGCTGTTATACAAAAATAATGCAGGCCTGCATGGGACTGGGGGGCGTGATGCAAGCAGAGTCATTTCTCCTTTTATTGTGAAAATGAAAAGTGTAAACTCTTCTATCCTGAAGACTTTCCTGTGCTATAAACTTCACAAAACACCATGACTGTTGCAAAGTGCTTACAAACGAGGCTCCTTCCATAAATGTTAAATAAACGTCTCCTAACAAAAAGATTTAATCACATGAACAATTATACATTTTTACTTTTTTACGATGCACAATGCACATCATCTGTCCAATCAGATTCAAGCATTCAACCTCACTATGGTATACAGTGGATATAAAAAGTCTACACACCCCTGATAAAATGACAAGTTTTTGTGAGGAAAAAAAAATTAAACCAAAATAAATCATGTCAGAACTTTTCCCACCCTCAGCGTGAAATTACAACATATAAAATTTAAGCGAAAAACAATCAGAAACATTTTAGGGAAAAATAGGAAATATAAAAAAGTTACAATAAGTTTGTTGCATAAGTGTGCACAGCCTTTTTTAATTGGGGATGTGGCTGTGGTCAGAATGAACCAATCACATTCAAATTCATGTTGAAAAGTAATTATCATACAGCTGTCATCAATGAAATTATTCTGATCAATCTGAAATAAAGACCAGCTGTTTCTGTAGGATTTTGGATCTCCTTGGTTTCATCTGACTGTTGAAGCCAAGAGCTGAAAAAGCCTGTACAGAGTCTCACTGTCAAAAAGGAATCGATCAGGAGAGGAATACAAAAGAATTTCCAAAACATTAGATGTACCATGGAACACTGTGAAGGCCATCATCAAGTGGAGAAAATGGAGCACCACAGCGACATCAACAAGAACAGGAACAAAATTTATAAAAGGACAAGATAAAATCTTACCAGGGAGACTGCCTAGAGATCAACGTTAACATTAAAGGAGCTGCAGGAATAACTGACAAGTACTGATTAGCCTACTCTCTGCATGTGACAACAATCTCCTGTATTCTTCACATGTCTGGGCTATGGGGTAGGGTGGCTAGAGAGCAGCCCTTTCTCACAAAAAAAAAAAAAAACAACCAGCTTAACAGCTTAAATAAATCACCTAAAAAAAAAAGCACATTACCAAAAGAACACCATACCCATGGTGAAGCATGGTGGTGGCAGCATCATGCTTTAGGGCTACTTCTTTTCAGCCAGAACTGAGGCTTTTATCAAGGAGGAGGGAATCATGAATAACTACAAATACCAGTCGATTTTCATGCAAAACCTTCAGGTGTCTGCCAGTAAGCTTAAGATGAAAAGGAATTTCACCTTTCAGCATGACAGTGCCCCAAAGCATACATCCAAATCAACAAAAGAATAGCTCAACCAAAAGACGATCAATGTTTTTGTCCTTCAATCCAACTAAAGCTCTGTGGGGTGACCTGAAGCAGGCTGTGCACTGTAGATTACAATTTGATAGATCTAGAATGTTTTTGCAAGAAAGAGTGAGAAAATATTGCCCAGTCAAGATGTGCCACACTGATAGACTCTTATCCAAAAAGACCGAGTGGCATAATAAAATCAAAAAGCGCTTTATAAAAGTATTAGTTTAAGGGAGTGCACACTTATGCAACCAGGTTATTGTAAGTTATTTCCTTTTCTTTTTTTTTTTCCCTAAAAAGTTTATTATTGTTTTTCACTTTATTTGTGTACTTTACACAAATAAAAAAGGTCTGACATCATCTTATCTTTTACTTCTCAAAAACCATTTTAATAGGGGTGTGTAGACTTTTTATACCCATTGTAAATAGCTTTATGAGCACTGCCATTCAAAACACAGTGTTACTGGAAAAAGTCATTCCTGAATGTTGAAAGAATGAATTATACAGATTTAGATCTTAATTTATGTCATGAAATCTTCCTGGTCTGGGTTGCAGTGGATCCGGAGCCTATTCAATAACTGCCCTTGGATTTTCATTATAAGTGAACTTTGAGTAAACAAGTTGTCTGTTCTTATCTCAGTAGGAAAACATGTCAAACTTCTTGTCAGCAGTAATTACACATATGCTACAGATGTGTGGGTTGAAAATGCTGGAATATTCCTTTAAGAATGTTTACTTAACAGACTGAAGAGATACTAAATAAGGAAGTTACTAATAGGGAAGTATATGCTGTATGTCAGGACCTTTACATGAAACTGTGCTTCTCCCTTCCACCTGTCTGTTTCCAATCCACTTCAACTTTTCCTCTTTTCCTCACTTCTCTGTTTGCAGCATCACTGGTATTACCTGTCCTATTTGTTTTCTCATGCTCTCTCTCAGTTTCTGGCTTCACTTCTTCCCCTCATTCCTGTCATCTGTTTATTTATTTATTTATTTTGAATGCTTCTTTTCCACTCAAGTAATCATAGAGGGATGAGCGAGTGTCTGACATGGTCACTGTAGCAACAGTGGTTAAGGGGAAGGAGGGGCAGTCGATAGGGTGTGTGTGTGTGTGTGTGTGTCTGTGTGTGTGTGTGTGTGTGTTTGGTGGTGGTGGGGGGTTTTGGGGATGAGTGCTATTCTGTGTATGAATGAGTGAAAGAGTGAAGAGAATGGAGAGTACCAAAGGATAGCTGGCTACCCACTGAGAAGAAGAGTGGAGAAGGGTGGGGGTGGAGACACACACACACACACACACACACACACACACACACACACACACCTTATACACGCATACACACATGAACAAACAAGACTCACAACTGCACTTACACACAAACTATCTCTCATACAAACACACACACACATGAATAGCTACCGTCATTAAATCATGTCAGAGGCATGGTTATGCCCTTTATAAGCACTTTTATCATCAGCTACATCTGTGGGCTTCTTATTTAAATTGATCTTTCAAAGAGGAGTGGGGCAAAAACGTAACAATATAGTTTAATCATTAACATGAATGTGTGATTTACAGGCTGCTGTAAAATATACAATGTGTACAATTTTCTGTTCCCACCAGCAAACTGACCTGCTGTAAATTCAGAGTAATGTTAATGGCTCTAGAAAAAGTAATTGGTTTTGCGTTAGTGGCATCTGTGTGTGTGTGTGTGTGTGTGTGTGTGTGTGTGTGTGTGTGTGTCAGAGCGGCAGCAGCTCTGAAAGCACAGATGGTGATGTGTGGCATTCTCTGTCTAGTTTATTAATAATGCTGATGAGCTCTGGACTGACAGTGTATTGACCACAGTCACACAAACACACACACACACACACACACACACATGAACACACACATACACACATGAACACACACAAAACATGAACATACATAGACTCTAGGAAGTGCAGCATCATGCCTCTCTCATGTGCCTCTATCGCTATCACTCCTCTGTTTGTGTATTCTTTCTTCCGGTAAAATTGGGGACTTTGCACAGACGGAACTGCCGGTGCCGCTACTCTCACTACTCAACACTAATCTGACCTTTGGGTCCAAAGAGTCAAAGGGCAAAGGTGAGAGTGCAGTGTGGGTCAGTGGAAACCTTAGCAGACTAGGTAGTACTACAAACAGGAAGACTAGTGTAATCTGGTGCCTTCTCTGTGACACCTCTGATAATCATGACAGTGTCGTAAAACATTTATGAGCACGTTAAATACAAAAATAAACACAGATGGAAGATAATTCAACATTTAAGAGCTTGACAAATACCTGTTATAAATAATTCACATTCCAGTAATAGGTCAAACAATAATATACTCCTTTGTTAGTTTGTTACTGAGCCATATTTATCTGAAAACACAATCTTGCTCTCACTCTTGTACTGAAGCGTGAGATGAGAACACATCCTTCCACCTCTTTAACAAAACACACTGAGGCTTCTCCAAGCCAGTGAGTGACACTAAATAGGATAGAGAGAGCAAACTCGTTTTTCGAAAACTAAAACTAACACAGCAAATCGAGTACAGAACATTTACACATTGTACACCTAAGAGCAGTGTTAATGGATGCTTACGGAAAAATCATACACATGTAATGTACTGTGTATATTGTTCCTCTCTTTCTCTCCCTCTCTCTCTCTCTTTCTCAGTTTCAGTATTGCTTGCTCAGCCCCGCTCTCTCTCTCTCTCTCTCTCTCTCGCTCTCTCTCTCAATCCCACTTACAGGTCCAGCCTCTCTCCCGCCCTCTCCTTAACCTCGAAATCACCAGAGCTCTCCTCGAATTAACCTTCTAGCCTCCCCTATCTGCCATTCGACTCCCCCTACACACACACACACACACACACACACACACACACACACACACACACAGCTGATAGAGTTAATGCCATCATACCAGACAGATAGTAGAGTGGAGCCTTTAGTCCAAACATGCTGTAATGAAGGATCCTGAAGTCAGACAGAAACACAGAGAGACTGACGCTCAGCAGGAGGCCCCTGCTGCTCTCTGAACGAGGGTTCACTCGTCAGACGAGCTCCTGCCGTGCTGTACAGGTGAAAGTCAGGGAATCCATTTCATTCCTGGGAGATCCGAGTGTGAGAGTGAGACAAGGGAGGATGGACAGAGCCAAACCCGAGTTAAGCTCCAAATGAATAGTCCTATTAACAAGCATGCAGAATGTGTCATCCCTTCATCCCGAACACAAGGCGAGGTCCTCCCTCCAGAGTGAGCATTCCCTGCCTCTCCCCCTCTTTAATCCTCTTCTCCTTCTTCTCTCTATCACAGCATCCCGCTGCTGACTGCACGGCTGGAGGGAGAGGAGGAGCAAACACACACACACACACACACACACACACACTCACAGCTTTCTCCACTCACTGATCTGCGTATGTGTGAGCCTGTGCATAGGGAGAGAGGGAGAGAGAATGTGAGTGACAGACTTACAGATAGAGAGAGAGAGAAAGAGAGTGAGTGAGAAAGAGAGTGAGCAGGAGAGTAAATGTGAGTGAAAGTGAGGGAGATGCAGTGTCAGAGAGCGAGTGAGAGAGAGAGAGAGAGAGAGAGAGAGAGATGAGTGAAAGAGCGAGAGATCAGAAGAGGTCTGGCCCTGCCTTCAGTGTGCAGGCGTGAGTCATTAGGTGTAAATTGGACTGCAGCCTGAGTGACAGCTGATTTGTCAGCCCTAATGAAAGAGAGAGAGGGCAGAAGAGTGATATGGCATCTGTTCTCTGCACCCCCAGTGCACACAGACACACCCAAACACACACACATATTCACACATACACACATATACATACACCGGCCACTATAATAGGAACACCTCTACCCCTGCTCATTCATGCTATTATCCAATCAGCCATGGCAGCAATGCAATACATAAAATCATGCAGATACAAGTCAAGAGCTTCAGTTATTGTTTATATGAAACATCAGAAGGAGAAAAATGTGATTACAGTGACTTTGACTGTGGCATATTTGTTGATGCCAGACGGATTTGTTTAAGTATTACAGAAACTGCTGATCTCCTGGGATTTTCCGCATAACAGTCTCTAGTGTTTACAGATAATGGTGTGGAACACAATAAACATCCTATAAGCAGCAGGTGAATATGCCTTGTTGATGATATGAGTTGATGAGTTCAGAGGAGAATGGCCAGATTGGTTCGAGTTACGTCCTTCTATCAGGACATAACTGCAGTAACCCAAAAAACACTCTTTACAACTGTGGTGAGCAGAAAAGCATCTCAGAATGCACAACATGCAAAACCTTGGGTTACACAGCAGAAGACCTTGTCAAGGTTCACTTTTGTCAAACAAAAACAGGAATCTGAGGCTACAGTGGGCACAAGTTCACCAAACTGGATAGTTGAAAATCGGAAAAACAGTCCCCGGTCTTTTTTACAATCCTTAACTGTCCAGTTTCGGTGAGTCTGTGCCCACTGTAGCCTCATATAATTATGAAACATGCACATACTATACTGAATGATACCTCTAAGCATAATAAGCATGCATATAAGCATGCATAATAAGCATGCATATACACACACACACACACACACACACACAATAGCACACAATCCCACAATTATTTCGAGGTAATACAATCCAGAAAGTTGACACAGTATAGAATAAAAGAGCAGCTGCCCCCAGTGTGCAGTGATCCAGCTGAGAGGATATGGCTCTCTATACATATGTGTAGTGCTCCGTATGATTGATAATAATAATAATAATAATAATAATAATAATAATAATAATAATAATTGGTATTTATAATATTGTATCTCTTTCCAGATTGAGTTGACATTCTCAAAGACCAGATAAATTATGATACATGGCATGGGAACCTGCTGGCACACATAGACTGTAAAATAGTCATAATATTCCTCTTCTACCCCCATTTTGTCACTCCATCTCTCTTTTTCTCTCTCTCTCACTAAATCAGTTATGCATTGCGACCTATCATAAACCAGTCACATGAGCGGAGGCTCTTTGATTCGTCAGGCTTTGACCAGCTGACAGAGAGCATTAATGTTCTTATTCATCACTTAGTGTTTAGTTACCACCACCTATCACACTGCTGTGTGCGTGTGTCTGTGTCTGTGTGTGTGTGTGTGTGTGTTTGACACAGTCGTACTTGATCCATCATTTATTGTTTAGCCTCCAGCAACAGTACCTCATGTCAGATACTGTCTGACTGCACTGCTTCTTGTCTACATGCAGTCTCACCTTCTACACTGTTATTACACTACATTGATTAAAAGATCCTTTAAAAATGAATAGGTTTAAATAGGAAATAAGAATAAATAAACATGTACGTTGAATTAAATACTTCTAAAATTGTTTTCAGTTCTTCAAATAATATTTTTCTTTTGCAATACATACCTTTTGGCACCAGTAAACTCAAACTATTGTTTTTCCAATTGGGCAGTGATTTAGTACCAACTGTGTGTTTTTCGTTACCTGCTCAGGCCACAGAAGACTATGGGACCTGAGGGCGGGGCTAGCATCACACTTTGTTGCTGATTGGTTACAAAGTGTGATGTCATATACACGAAAAGCAAAGAGAATCGGCCTAATAAGCCATGGAATTTGCACTGTCTGTGCCCCTGTTTGTATTTCTTAAGCAGAATACATGTTTAAGTTTATTTTCTTCTGTACCATTGTAGCAGAAAATGTTTTAATGGTGTAAATTCTGCATGAACAGAAATACTTTTATTCAATTTTTTGATCATATGTACTGTCGAGTTTATGGGGGGTTTTAGTGTGTTGATAATGCCGTTACAGTGTTCTTTTTGTTTTCTAATACTTTCATCAACAATCAGATTATTTTGTAATGAAATTATTTTGTAATGGTGCAGATCTTTCTAATTCACTTATTAACAAGCATTAATAATTTTGTTGAAGCCCACATTAGCTGGTTAACCATACGGCCAATCAAGCAAAGAAACAATGATAATCTGGGCACTTCTTTGACGTTGAATTTGAACTCATAAGTTTTACTGACTTTGTTGGAGAGGACCCCCAACCCTCTAGTATACTAAATGGTTTCTTCCCATTTCTATATACTGTATTAGTTGTAGAGCACACTGGTCAGAGCTTCAACAAGACTGTCAGCATACAACATACTACATTATTGAGAAGATGTGGTGGTTTACAGACCGTTGAGAATGTTCTTGGATCTACTACACCCCCTACACACATGCACAAACGCAGACACACACACACCACTGTCTATTATTTACAGAACACTTAAGGATTTGCAGTGTGAATGTGTTACAAAAATGCGAGGAATCTTCATGTATTATTCATGCTGTCTTTGTTCCTGAGTGTAAAACCTCTGTCACTGTGGCCTTTGCTGTTTAACTCTTATTGACATAAATGTGCAGTTTCATCCTCCCCATTTCCTCTGCTGTGTGGTTCATGTGTGGTTATCTTCTCTACATAGCAAATGCTTAATTCATGCTCATTTCCTTGTTATACATTATTATTGTTGTTCTACTTTTAGCCTTATGTCTACATTTCAGCTCACATTCACAGCGGAAGTGTGGAGGTGATAAGAAGGTGTGTATGTGTGTGTGTATATGAGAGAGAGCTACACTTTGGCTATCTTTAACCTGCCTGTCAGTGACAGTAAGGCCTGCTCAGACCACATCAGGCTGAGGTGGCTGTGTGCAGATATACAGGCTAACTGCCAGATGAGAGCAGAGGATGTGCCAAACCACAGGAAAGAGAGGTGGAAGCAGATAAAGGGACTAAAGAGATAAAAAGATAGTAACCACCCTGTTTATTTTATTAAGGTCATACTGTATGCTGACCATTATATTCTCTGTAAACTCAAACCAAGCAAATTAAGCTTGATAGCACTATGGGATGATGTGTTCATTTGGTTGTGTTTACTGCTTAATTGGTGTTTTTTTTTTTATCAGTGTAAGTGTGTGACAAAGGAAGGGCATATGACAACTGAGCACCAGCTGCCTCTACTCAAATCCTGAAGGGAGTCATAAAAAGAGGTGTTAAAAGTGATCTCAAATTAGAGCACTAAAGAGCAACGTCAAACACCACCACCTGTAGAAGGCTGTGTCTTCTGGTAAATGATTCTCTTTAGACTGGGAAAATAGAGCTGAACGGAGAACAACAAGATAAATGGGTGACAGAGAGAACAGCTGCTGCGATACAGTTGCCACTATTTACTGACACAAATATCAACTTAAAGTGCAATTCACTCAGCAATACTAACATCACCTTTTTACAGAGTACATTTTTAGAGATTCACACAGATTTTTCTCATCCCAAACTGTTCTGAACAAATGCAATGAACTGAGAGTTCTCGTTCAGATCTCTGCCACCAGTGGCAAAGGCATCATCTACATCATCTTCAAACACCCTCCTACGTAGCTCACATGCAAACACACTCACACTGAAGATTGTTGCATTCCTAAAAAAGAAGAGAGGCCAACACGTCCATATGTCACCTGATGCTGCAAATATGTGCTAAATTGAATCAATCCATCTCGGAAATGACTGCTGTCATCTCTCTCACTTTCTTCTCTGTTTTCCTCCTCCCTTTTTTTTTTATTACTAACAGTCTACCCATCTGCATCATAAAGGAGGGAGGAGGGAGGATGGGTAATTAACAGGGGCGGGGGGGGGGGGGGGGGTGGGGGATTAGAGAAAGAGAGTGGCCAATCACAACCCAAAATAGCTACATCCCCTGAACCTCCCCTCCCCCATGAGTAACATTAATTAACTTCCTATACTGACACTAATGGCAGCGTAATGAATGTGCTAATGACCTGTTTGCATGTATGTATGTGTATGCAAGTATTCATTCATTCATTCATTCATTCATTTAGCCCAGATGCAGTACTCCCATGTATTTTATTATGAAGCAATAAAGCAGTCGACTGAAATTGCAACAGCAAACATGCTTTCCATGTTTTAGAAGTACACCTGTCTCAGTCCTATTAAACCTAATTACACACCTAGCCTCTGGCTACCTTGAGTGGTATATTTAAACTCTAGCTTTACTCAAATTATAGTGCTGCAGAAGGAAATGTGAGGGTTATACAAGAGAGAAAGAGAGGCAATCATCATGTAATATATCCTTAATGTATATCCCAATAAAATAAATGTTATAGGAAGAGATTTAAGGATTTTAGGTCCATGACGTCCATGCTCTTAATGAAGCATGCCAGATTCTCAGAGACTATAAAAAAAGCAAGGGGAACAGATGGATGGCTGAACAAAATCGAAAATATTGATACTGATAGCTCAGATATATCACTCTATAATAAAACACAAAACATGTGGCATATCCCGGTCTCTGCTTTGGACTGACAGATGAAAAAAGATGGTATTAGTTTAATAGCAACTATACAGTGATGTATTCCTGTTCTTTGATTAAGGCTTGATAGAGGAGCATGCCAGCTTTAACTCAGACTCGTTTGAACATGTGCTCCACTCCCACACTGTTTTTCACCATATTACAGGCTTAGTACAAAGACCACCATATTGTCACTCACTCCTGCTTTTTGCTTAATTATTTCTTACTTATTAATTCCACTACAACACTTTGCTTGTTCGTAGCTCTACCACAGCAAGTAAGGAATAAACCACAATGGGATGTACTGTTATAGGAAAATAATACAACAGGGCGGAATGATCTATTATCACTCTAAAGCTTATTATCGTCTATAACAGCAAATCCAGAAATGTTTTATTTCTCTTATACCACAGCAATTTGACTAGGGATTCCAAGTGATGTCACAGAAAAGCTTTTGCTCTTTCATTGTAGAGTACAAGAGAGAAATATTGTCCATGCTCTCTGAGTTGGAGGGATAGTGTTACTCTCTCCCCTGTCAATCAGAACAACACAAGCCAACCGTGTGTGTTGGTGAGCACTTGTATTTAGAAGATGGCAGTCAGTGCTTTCATCCGAGTGCATTAATCTGAGCAGCAAATTAAAAAAGATGCGGCGGCTGGTCATGGGAAGCATGTGCTAGCCTTCAATCCAACTGGTTGGTAGCTGTCACATGATAGGATGGAGCTGGCTAGTGAGTGGGAATTGGCAAATGACCAAATTGGGAGAACGCGAGGGTAAAAACATGGTTTCTCTAGTCTCCTTCTCATCAAATGGAAAGATCTCCACAGGGGGTAGATGCTACAGGCCATTAACACCCCAATCAAATGGAGCCTTCTGTAGTTGGTGTTCCATGTTAGGTGGCTTGCAGTCCACTGCTTCAGCTGGCAGTGGTTAATGAGGCCCCTGGAGCTGCTTTAGTAAGTGCTCCATTTCTGGCAGTATGTGTTTCTCAAGAGAAGTATATCAATATTTTCAGTAGAGGGACCAGAGTAGTACATCAGTGTACACTAACATGGCACTGCCAACCAGTATCTGTAGCTGTTGGGTGAGTGTTTTTAGTTTGCCAAGAAGAGCCAACCATAAACATAAACATGATTTTCCTGACTGCAAAAAACACAGCCAGGGCCTAAGTCTCCCACTGAGATTAGATCTTTTAAGGTGGGCCCAGAGAAATTGAACCAATGCAATTATCTTTTACACTATGGAACAAGACAGTCCCAATATCATATGGGGAAGAATCACTTGTTAAAACCATGAGGGGGGGAGGGTTTGCACTGCTCCAGCACTGTGGTTGTGGGCAGAAATTCTTTGCTGGAATGCTGCATGCTGACAAGCTTTCATATGTAGTATTGCAAGCCAGACCTCCAGCATTTGACCAAGAACCACATATTTTCACCAAATGAGGCAATTTGACAGACATGGCGGATGACCAATCACCAATCTTTTCCTGTTGCAAGAAAAGCCACTAATTGATTCAAACAGAAATCTTTAAATCCAGTGACTACATATAGCTCTGAATAACTCATTGTGCTGTGTTGAGTTTGTTTTCCTATTGAAAACCAGCACACATACGTGCATATACATGGAATCATGTAAAACATGAAGCCTGTGGCCAAAAAAAGTATAAAAAATAGAGTGCATTCAGAAAGTATTCCAACCTCTTCATTTTTTCACATTTTGTTATGTTGTGGCATTATGCTAAAATGCTTTAAATGATTTTTTTTCCACATCAGTCTACACTCCATACCCAATAATGACAAAGCAAAAACCAGATTTGTAACAACTTTGCAAAAGTATTCAGACCCTTTACTATGACACTTTAAAATTTAAAATTATTTCAGGTGCTTCCCATTTCTCTGGATCATATTTTGATTGGAGTCTACCTGTGGCAAATTCAATTGACTGGACATGATTTGGAAAGACACACACGTGCCTATATAAGGTCTAACAGCTGAAAATGAATATCAGAGCAAAAACCAAGCCATGAGGTCAAAGGAAATACCATGTAGCGCTGCTGAATTCTCAAACCTGATTAGTGAGAAGCTGTTGCTTAGATTTTTAGCAACTCACTGACTTAAGTATGCAGTAAGTATTCAGGATAAAGGGCTTTATGGTTTCTTGGTAACACGCATTTTTGTCTTATTAACATTTAGAGAGAGAAAAAGAGAGGCAGATGAAGGAACAATGGTTTGTAGCTGTTAGAATATTAGTGATCACATGAACTAACTTGTCTCATGGACATTCCACAATTTCACAATTCCACAATTCCACATTTAAACATAGCTATCAACCTAGCTATAAACAAGTACAAGGTTTCGGCCTTTAATAAATTAAAAAAAAAAAAAAAAAAAAAGTTAGTATTCCTAAATTGCTGTGGTATAATATGAATGAAACACTTTGGGACATGTTGTTATTGGAAAATAATCAATTCTTCATTGTATTTCATTCCTTACATGATTTGTTTGGTACTATGAGTCTTTTGAGCTGTGTAAGTGTACTGTTTCTCACCAAAAACTATACATGACACTTCTGAATCCACTGCAGACTCAAACAACAAAGCTCAACAACAGTCTGGGAGGTTCCTCCCCTGTTGCCAAGAGACTGTGCTCACTTCATCCTCTTCAGCCAGGGAGAGGGAAGAAGTTTCTTTTACCCAGTTCTCCTGGTAGCCTGGCCTTGCTTAAACATAGTGTGACAATGCTCTTTACAAAAATAGCACCTTGCATCCCTAAAATATTGCAAGCCAACCTGTTTCTCGCACTGTTAGTTTATGATCTGGTAGTGGCGCTTCCACTATTTGATGCTAGCTTTAACCAGTGCTGATTTTTAGGTCAAATTTTCTCACTGAAAATGCACTTGCTACCATTTCACCCTTACATTATTGTAAACAAATAATAAGAATAAAAAACATACAGAAGAAAACCATATTAAATGTTTCATGTTGCAGATGCATTTTTTTTATGCTGTTCATTTGATTATTTAAACCCTAACATAGGTTTAATGAATGTTTAATGAACCAGCTATGCAGATCTCCACTGAAGACCCCTTAAAAAAGGCCATTCTACATTACCGCCCACGGCACACAGTGCCAATTATGGACCAATTAAACTAACTTGGCAGCACAGTGGGCAGCCTGGTGTAGTTAGGAGAACATGAAAAGACTGCTTCCCCATCTTTCCACCCATCTCTGATGAGAGAAAAAGAGAGAGAATGATGAAACAGGCCATTAAATGCTGTGTGTCTTTAAAAAAGTTGAGAGGGACAGAGAGAGAGAGAGAGAGCCAAGGGGTCAGACTGACTTACAGACACACCGAATAACACACCTAAAGATGCTTTTCATTATTTTCTGTCATGCAAAGTGTCTACCGTAAAGTTTCATTGAGACATCCTTGTCCTTGCTTTTTAATAACCATCTACTATGAGCAACATGTGCATGAAAGTACTGAGCAATCTGATCACCGGTTTCTGGTGATACAAGCATCAATTACAAAGACACGCTCTCAATTACAGAAACATGCTCTCATTTTCACCCATTGTGCCAGTACGAACAAGGAGTCTGTGTGGAGTGTGAAGAGGGCAAGCGAGTGTGAGTGGGTATGTGCGTATGTGTTTATGTGTTCGGTTCTCCGATTTCCTCTCACTTCTCAAAAACAGGTGTATTGGCCATGGTAAAGTGCTGCTACGTCTGAATGTCTATGCATGAGACCACACTCGTGTCCTTTTGTGACAAATGAAGGCTAGTTTGCTAGCAGTTAGGGGACACATATGTACATGGCCCATATTCCACTCCATTAACCAGGGAAAGGATCAAGGAAAAACAGGAAATAGTGTAATTAAAGCAATCCAAGACAGAAGCAAAAAGTTAGAAAAGGCTTGTTAATGCATACTAGTAACTAGACACTGTGCAAAAAACAAACAAAAAAACAAGCAAACAAAAGACACACGCACATGCACTAATGTGCCTTTAGCCAGTGCCTGGATGAGGGTGAAGACCAGGATGAATCCCAGAAGACAACACAAGCACATGACACAGTTGCTATGGGAATTGCGACGTGAGGTTGGAGACAACTACCCTGCTATTTGGGATGGCAGGAGGACACAGGCTTTTCCAAATTGCACATTCATGCATATTCATAGACTGTCATATTTTCAAAAAGGGTAGCATTATAGAGACACTTTCAGGCCATTTTATTGGTTTCTGAGGTAAAAGAAGAAAAACTGAAACAAGAAAGCAACATTATTCCATGTAGATTATTTTTTTTAAAGTTTAGAGGTTAAATATACATATTCATCACCTTCACATGCTCTGTTTGGTCCTTTTCCCCCCTAGTTTTAGTCCCTGTTCTGCTAAACTGTAAGGCAATATGAGTCAGCAGCACAGCATCATTTAGTCTTTTTCCCCATCATTAGCTACCAGGATCTCAGGGTCATCGCTCCCTGTTGGGTGTGTGGCCAGAAGCCTGCGACCTCCTTCTGTCCCCTGGGGTCAAAAAAGACCAGAGGTCATGCTCTACCCAATAAACAGCCAGCAGGGAACTGTAATGATTAGAAGTAACAGAGCTTAATGGGGGCTGACCTCTGACTTTGTTGCTATAGAGACAGAGGAGAATGTGGGGTCATCAGCTTGCTGAACAAGTCAATATACAGCATTTTAAAAAAAGAAGAACAGGACTGGTCAAAGTGTCCAGCAATTTAGAGGCATTGAATACACTCTTCTCTCTCTCTCCTGGGATTTCATCTGCCTCTCACCTACACTTTCATATACATTCACTCTCACATGTTCTGTATGTCTCTCCCTGTTTTAGGGGTGATATATCAGATGCTATATCATGATCTTAGTATCATAATGTTCTAGAGTCAGTGTTTTCACCCTGCGCCACAGAGATGGGAGAACACAAAGAGACTGCAGAGACAATCAGAATGATAACACTGAACAGTGCATATTCTGTGAATTATTGACCAAAAAGGAAAGTAAATGATGATCACTCCCTATTCCTGAGGTCTACAAACATAAGAGAGTTGCTTGTTTTGCACAAAACTAACACTTACTGTTTGGCTTAATGGATCATGATTAAAATTAAGTATTTTTTGTAATGTTACACCACAGATTACATAGCTAGAGCATGCAGGCAACGTGTAGTTAGCTAAATTAGCCAGCTAGCTAACATTCAGCAAACAGTAGCCTGGATGTAATTTCAATGTGCTATTAGTTATAATGTATAATGATTAGAAAAGGTGACTTGAACACGATGCCTGCCATTACTCAATTTTGGTTAAAATGCCACCAAGTAATGCAACTGCCTTTGAAGGATGAAAACTGATTTATATTTTAAACACTCAGAAATGCAGTATGAAACTTTTTTTTTTTTTTTACACACATTTACAATATAGTTTGATGAAGCAAATATCCACATGGACATACTGATGATTAGTGAATTTCATGGAAAAGCAAAAACAAAACAAAAACTTTTTTTTTGTCCCATTATGCCCCATTTTCTCCTAATCTGGACATTTGCTAATTCCCACCCGTTCCCTTATCATATGGCAACTACCAACTGGGGAGGGTGAAAGCTTCCTTTAAGACACGTGAAGCCTGACATCATATCTTGTCAAACTGCTGCTCGTGCGGTCTCACAGGGCAGCTGAACACACTTGGCCAAAAGCATCATCTGCCCTCTTCTGCATACATGAGCTCATGATTGGTTAACGTCGCTCTAACTGACACTGAAAAGAGTAATTCCATCCCTCCCAACCAAACAGTCTTTTGAACTTCAGGCCATGGATGGCTGTAGCATCACTGGATTCAAATTCGCAATCTCTGGACTATAGGGCAAAAGCTTTTCTGTTGCACCACTTTAAGAGCCAAAGAAAATTCTGAAGACAATCTGGAAGTTAGTGTTTGCTAGGGTTACCCGAGCCTCCATTTGTGACCAGTTATAACTCTACTTGCTTTGACGGAGCCATCACTGCACTGATCCCACAGAACACTGACCACTTATTTTCTAGCCTGAGGTCTGGCTGTTCCTCTCAGCAGTGTTCCTGATCTTCCACAGCAGCGACTGAGACTCCTAATGACGTGCACAGCAAGGCTCAGCCTGCAGCACTGAGATAGCAGAAACCACAGAGACTGCAGAAACACTCTGAATGAAAACCTATTTCACTGAATAGTGCACATTCTGTGAATTACCAATCAAGAAGGAAAATATATGATGATCACACCCTATTCTTGAGGTCTGAGGTCAACGTGTAAAACTAGAAAGCACGACCTTGGACAAACCCTTCAGCTCAGTGGTTGTAATGCGAGACTGCAAACAAGCAACTGTCATAGTCCCTATGAGAGAGTGTGTGTGTGTGTGTGTGTGTGTGTGTGGTATCCCACAGGCTATATCCAGGTAATGATATGCAGTATGAAATGAAGTATGCTATGAAGGTGAGAACCCTGAGGAGAAATAGTGTGGTGAAGAAGGGCAGAAAAGCTGTACTGACTATCCCTCCTCTCCCTCACACACACACACACACACACACAGACAGACAGACAGACACACACACACACACACACACACACACACACACACACACACACACACACAAATAATGAACAGTAAACAATGAACAGGAAATGAGAAAATAAATGATACACAGCGTTTGTAAGTATTATGTTGAAGAGAAATAGAGGAAAAGTAAAGGACTATATATATATATATAGTCCTTTACTTTATATATATACACTACTTTACTTTATATATATATATATACACTATATATATATATATATATATATATATATATATATATATATATATATATATATATATATATAAAACAACTGCCAACATGGCCAGATCAGGCCGTCCAAGCAAATTCACCCCAAGGGCAGACCACAAAGTGCTTAAAGAAGTCTCCAAAAACCCTAAAATATCACCACGGGACCTACAGCAAGCTCTTGCTACAGTTGATGCCAAAGTGCATGAATCTACAATCAGAAAGAGACTGCACAACTTTAATTATCATGGGAGGTGTGCAAGGAGGAAACCAAATCCAGCATTTCAGCAAAAGAACCTCATACCAACTGTGAAACATGGAGGTGGAAGTGTTATGGTTTGGGGATGCTTTGCTGCAGCAGGACCTGGCCAGCTCACCATCATAGAATCCACTATGAATGCTACATTGTATCAGAAGGTGCTTGAGGAACATGTGAGACCATCGGTCAAAAAAATTGAAGCTGAAGTGGAACTGGACCTTGCAACATGACCATGACACAAAACATACCAGCAAATCCACCAAGGACTGGCTGAAAAGTAAAGTAAAAATGCAGAGTTCTGGAAGTCAAAGCCCAGATCTAAATCCTACTGAGATCCTGTGGGGTGATTTGAAACGGACTGTGCATGCAAGAAACCCCTCAAACATCACACAGCTGGAAGAATTCTGCATTGAGGAGTGGGGGAAACTTTCGATGTCAGAAACTGGTAGATGGCTACAAGAAACGTCTCATTGAGGTTATTTCAGCCAAAGGGGGAAACACTAGCTATTAGGGCATAGGGTGTCCTAACTTTTTCCTCAGTTGAAATACTAATTTTCGTTGATTTCTTTTGTTTAATAAGTGAAAACAAAGTGATTTTTTGTTGTTTACATGCAATTACATCTACAGGTACAAATTAAAACAAGATCAGAAATTGACATGTTGACATTTCTTAATAAAGAACTGAATATTTAATGGGGTGTCCTAATTTTTTCACATGACTGTATATAGCTGTCATTAACCAGAACTGGTGTTATATAACTACAGATGATTGTGCAGAAAAATCACATCACACCATGACTTTTTACTAGCCAGCAGGCACATGTTTTTGGCAGCTCATTAATAGGAGAAGAAGTTCCTACATTCATGGATATGATAAACTAGGTTCACTTTGTCTTGTTGACTTTATGAGTTTGTTTGCCAGTTTGTCTACAAGAAGTCAATCATACTTTAATAAATGAAATGTTGGGAAAACTCACAGATTTTCTTTTCTTTTCTGTTGTAGCAGAATGTCATAGAGAGATAAATGATTCCTCATCCTTGACTGTCCACCCCCGCCCCGCCTTTTATTGTTTTTCCTTTTTATCAGGCCATTTTTCAGTGGGGTCATGAACCTAAAGAGAGAGGAACTCATTACCAAGTCACTTCGTTTCAGTTCAAAGGGGGAACGGATTGAGTGCAACAAAAGCAACTCCAGCAGTCTGGCAGACAGCTATTGAGGATGACAGGGGAAGAGTTTCAATGCAGAACGCCTTAATAAAGGTGGACAGGCCTAGCAGACAGTCATATCTGTACAGAGAACATTATCATAATGAGAGAGAAAGAAAGAAAGGAGGAGTCATTTGCTTGCTAAAAGGCTAAGATGACAGTTTAATTTGGTTGGCTATATTTATGTTGTATTAATGGCCATAAAAAATAAATATTTTCGGCCATAAAAAATAAAAATATTTTCGGCCATAAAAAATAAATATTTTCAAAAATATTTTCAACAAGAATGAAAATATGATGCTTACTATAAGAAGACTGGTATATGTCATTTGAAGAAAACTACTAACCGTTATGTTCCCAAATTTGATATATACCTGATGTATATGAATATGAATTGTGCATTGTCTAGGTGAAATGGTTCTAGTAAATCCAGCCCGAGACCACCACATAGTCAGAGGTTGGTGAGTCTGATAAAGAAGGGAGGCTCTGAGAAGTAGCTGTAGGCTTCTTGGCAAACTGACATCCTAAGAGGAGCATGTAAAAAAAAACAGGAAATACTCAATCATGGCAGACTGCAATCATTCAGTGCAATCATTCATAAGACTGAAAAAATGCTGGAACCCACAGTACAGGAGGCTCCAAATCCTATTTTTCCAAAAGAGATGGGAAAACTGAGAGGATGTGTGTGTGTGTGTGTGTGTGTGTGTGTGTGTGTGTGTATGTGTGTGTGAGAGAGAGAGAGAGAGAGAGAGACTAACTTTCTGGTTTTATTTCAAACACTTCCAAGTTGAGAAATCTATTTTGCCGAGTCAGTTCTTTTAAGTCAAAATGCAAATGTGTGTTTTCAGTCACTGATCTTTCAGCCAGGTCTTATTGCATTGCAACTACTTGGAAAGGATGAAATCTGGGTGTATAGTGGCTTGTGTTTGATTTGGTAATATATTTGTTGCAGCAGCATTCATTAGACAGTAAAATTATAGGGCTGTACTTTCCGGAACAATATCCTGTCCATTAGATGTAAAAATAATGATAATTATAACTTGGCTTTTCAATATGCACACAGCATTCCCACTGTTATATTAGCGAGTCTTTGAAGGCTTGCTGTGGAGGTTTTCCCAGGTGATGTCGGTTTGCTTTAAAGTCCCTGGCGCAAGAGATAAGGCGAAATGTGGTAAGGCACATTCAAAGCTCTGGAGCTTAAATGCATCACTACGTCATCATGGCCTTCTTCAGCTTCTTCACTGAACTACATTTGCCACAATCCCAAAGATGTGACTGAAGTTTACACTTTGTTGATATGAACATGATATTTTAAAGGGCAGTGTCATTAATGACTTGGAGTTAAGTGTAGTTAAATGAGGGAAATCCTCACAGCTAAAATAGAACTAACAGGCATCTGAGAGAAAAATAAGACTTGTGTGAAAATAACAAAGTGTGGGGGCTGCAAGTACAGAGACAGAAATGGAGGAATGGCGACAGGGGGACGAGGTGTATTACAGAGTGGAGAAAAGCCACAAAGTCCATCATGATTGTGATGGCTTTAATATGGTGAGAAGTTCATAAGACGACGGCCAGCGGCGTTTGATAAACTGTCCTGCCTGGATTTCCACCAGACCTCCCAGTTCCATCCAAACCCTCAGATATTTTTCAGCCCTGGCAAGTCAGAACCCAATGCTTCAAGCAAGATTGTGCATATGTATGTGAGCATGTGAGTTTGAGTATAAAATGTCTTACTGTGATTATTTGCACTCGTTGATGCGAGACATTTTCTTTCCTGACTTTTTCTAGTTTCCTGGTTTTCATCAAAGAGCGCTCTACTGTCACTTTGGCCGGCTAGACAGATACCATGTGATGTGATACTATAGTGCTGTTTCAGACAGGAAGCAAGAAAAGCTAAAATATGTAGGCTAAAATGTGTTTAACAACCATTTGAGAAATTGAAGAAAAACAGAAGAAAAATATTATGGCACACACTCTTAGAAAAAGGGTTCTACTTGGAACCTTTTTTGAAAAGGATACCATCTATTGTAGGGTTAAAACTCTTAAAACAAAACAGACAAACAAAAAAATCCATAAGGATACTAGATAGAACCTTGTTTTCTATGAGTTCAGAAACTCATAGAGTTCAGAAGCTTCCTTCTTGCAAATTTCTAACATTTATAAAGACTCAATTGGTATGAAAAGTTATGAAGGTTAAAGGAAACTTCCACCCTGAGGCAAATTAATTATGTTTAGATTTGATATGTCTAGTGATTCTGATGCTAATTTGTTGGTTGGTTCTCTATTATCGTTATTCCTGTTAGACATTAGCAGTTGTCTGCCATGTTGACGTTACAGGGGAACATCGTGCATTCAATTACAATGGTGTTAATAGGAGAAAAAAAATGTAATGAACTTAAACATAAGGAAAAACCGCCGGGATTTGCTGAGCACAATGGTGTTGATGGTGGCATTAGCATGAAACTTGAAACTTTGGAACCTAATTGTTTAGAGCAGAGTGCACATATAAGGAGGCGAGAGAGCTGGACAGAATAAAGCACTAAAGCGCTGCTGCATCAGTCTCTTTAGGAATGAAGCAAGTGCTAATTCCTACTTGCACCACTAGCAGAAGGTATAGTCAAACTGCATCGTTGTTAATGTAGGAAACTTTTAACCAAAGTGAAAATGAAAGAGGTTTACACAAAAAAGTCAACTCAAAATATCATTACAAGATAAATCTTGGACTCAGGATTAACATTAGATTAGAATTGGTACCTTTTCTTACAAATCCATTCATAAAACATCATGCAAAATCCAGCCACTTCACCCTGGCTAATTTGAATTCATTCAAATTTTTCATGAGCTCCAGTTTGCTAACCTCACCCTTGTGTCACGGTCACATCCTCTCATTAAAGAGCATGTCTACATCTGACCTGAGCAGTAACAGAAGGCCATCTCAGTCAGAAGTTGAACAGAGTTCTATCATTAGCCTGTCTGCTAATGTACACCCCACCCATGCTACTTTTCATGACTCCAACCCAATTACAGCTCTCTGCGTGCTGCCCTCTGCCAGCAGCCTGTTTAGGGGGGCGCAGATGGCACAGGCTCAGCAGAAGCCCTGGCTCTAATGCCAGTCTGGGTAAGGCTGAGGCTTGGGTGCAAAGGACCCACATCATGTTCGGCCAAGCCTGCCTCTACCCAGACTCACCAGACTCACTGTTTTTAATATGGACTGGCCATTAAAGCATGTTCCAGTACTAATATAATTCTATGCTGTATTATACTCATACAGTTACAGTTACCATTATTGCACAGTAATAATAAGCTTGGGGTGTGTTGTCACTGCATGAGGATTAAGCTTTCGCGCAATTGACAAGTCTCTATTGCCCAGTCACTCTCACACCATCCTGGGCCAAGCTATACATGTCATTTCACTTTCATTGGAATCACATGAGCAAACACACACCCACCAAGATAATAAAGTGTCACTGTTAGTGAGAGCTGATCTGAAAGCAGCTCCTCATTTGTCTGAAACTGGCTAAGGGCTGGAAAAGCAGAGTGTAGAGCCGCACTAGCTCTAGTGATATGCTCCAAAAGCCCATTCGCTCTGCCATCTGTGCTTGCATCTGAGCCTATACTGACCAGGCTTACACTTACCGAGTGTGAAATTAGTCTATGCATGTGTCGCCCCAATGCCTGTGTGTGAGAGGGAGTGCAAGTGCAGGTGTGTCCTTGAATGTGAAAATGAAAGTAGTGTGTGTGTGTGTGTGTGTGTGTGTGTGTGTGTGTGTGTGTGTGTGTGTGTGTGAGTCTATTTGTATGCGTTCCATCTCTCCAGATGGCGTAGGTGTAAGATCCATCTCTCACTGGATTAGGAAACTCCAAGCTTAGGGTCAAATGGGCACCGTTTCCTAACTGCAATTCTCCATGTTAATTACCACCCCCCATCCCACACAAACATGTCCTCCTACTGGGGCCAGCAAGACAACAAATTTCCTCAAGTGCCCTCTGAAGTTCACTAGGCAGCCTGTCCTTTCTGACACATGACCTGACCTTCTGACCTCTGCCCTCTGACTTTATGACTGCCCTAACCTCTGGCCCTGGGAGGTAATTAATCATGATCATGGCAGGCAGAGAGATGGGTAGGGGGTGGGGGGATTTTTAGTGGAGTGGATTTTAGTACGTTCTAGTGGAGATCAGCTATGGACTCAAACTAGCAACACTCACAGAGAAAGCATATGAAATTATCGGAAATGTCTCTCCATGTACAGTATGTAAGAAATCTGATCATAACTGTCTGCACGACTCAGTGTTTGAAAGAAGCAAGATTCAAATTTCTTCCCGTTATTTTAAACATAGATACTGGCCAATATTTATTTAGGATATATTAATTTGCTTACACTTCTGTCAAATTTCTTCTGCTTTTCTACTATTGTGTCAAAAAAAGACAAAAGAGGTCAGATTAACAATATACATGCATAGAATAACCTGATAATCGAGGTATATTTATTGGCTTTCTTTTAATGGACTTTAATCAAATATAAGATATTGTACATAGTTTAAATGAGCATTTTTTACGTGAAAAACCCAATGGCTATGCAAAAACACTCACATTAACCAGATATTATGACTATACCTGTTTCTTTCTTTCACTCTTTCTTTTTGCCCACTTGGCTTCCTGTCTGAGTCATTTTATCTAAATGGAGACTGCAAGTGTCTCACTTTCATATTATTTTCCATGAGTCGTATATCACTGTTACAGATCTCGGCACATCCTTCTTAGCTTCCTTTGAGACAAGAAGAATTTTCTTTTCATGGTTTTTAATGAAGGAAAGAGTCCCTGTAGGGTTTGTGGATTTGGCCTCTGTGTAACACTCTGGAAAAGGTCGCTATCTAGCAGCGCACGCCAGTTCCGGGAATGTGCCATGGTGTGGTGTTTCCATAGGGGTTAACAAAATGAAATATTATTTTGCACCCTGGAACAAAAATTTTCTTCATGTTGTGTCTCTCTTGGGATATAAATGTAGCCATTTTACACAAACCACCAACTTGAAGTCTTTTAAAGACACAAAATTGAACAGAGGGGGACTGATCCCTTTTAATTGGGCTTCCAAGAAGTAGATCCTGTTCTTGTTATTAATTTAAACTATGCTGAAGCTAGAGACTTGACGGAAAAAACTCAAATTTAGCCTTGGCTTGTTGTAGATACACATTAAGGCATACACTAAAACACACAGTGCGACAAAAGGTATTGTAGTTCTTATAAAGCAAAGGATTTTTAGAGGCTTTTAGAAGTTGAATACAATGTGCTGGCATATGAGTTATCACTTTCACACTCACTATAATTGTTAATAATTCAGTTGTCTTTTATTCCCAACATGCCCTTTGCCTGGCTTTTCTTTTCTTCTGTAGTCTTTCTAAATAATAATGTATGCTAAAAGTGCACAGCCTGCATGCTCCTTTCTCCTGCTGATCACTCTGTGTGTGTGTGTGTGTATTTGTGAGGGTGGGTGATCTCTCTCTCAGGATGAACAGCCCCTTCTGCAGCTGCCGCCTCTGCACTGCCAAACAAAGGGCAATTACTGATTATAATTATACAATTACCATTCACATATTTAATCAGAGCAGCTTCAGCTCTCTGTAGGAAGGCTCAGGTAGGTGCAGGGCTCTGATCTTGCTTCAGCTGTGTGTGTGTGAGTGTGTTTGAATTTAAAGCAGGAGCTGTACACTGATAGGCTCTGACACAGCTGGGGGCTCTGAGCCCCTGCCCATGGATCATCAGGGACAAGAGATGATGTGTGATGGGAGAAGGGGAAAACAAGGGAGTTATGTACAATCTGGCAACCGCTGCCACCAGCGATGCAATGGGATCCCTCCAGCACTGCTGTGCAGGCGTCCATCTGACAACTGCCCAAACTCATTAATCTCCCTCTCTCTCCCTCTCTCTCTCCCTCCATAACTTCCAAACCATGTGATAATTGCAATTAGTCACTAAGGGAAACAGATGTCAGAAACAATAGAAGATTCTGGACGTCCAGGAGGCCTAATGAAGCTATCAGATGTTTCTTATACATGTGTATAATGCATATAGAATAAATGGGCATGTATTATAGCAACCTGACAGCTTTTGTTTTTCAGGCAGATCATGGTAAAGTAGAAATGGGAATTCTCCAAGAACAAGCCCTCAACAAAATTTCAAAGATCATTAAAGATTTTTTTTTTTATGTTTTAGTGTCCCAGGGTTAATAGTATTGTTTATATATATTGACAAAAGCCTTAAATTAGAACATCATTCATATACACTTTGCACATTAAATTGGCTAAATAATTATGTATAGTTAGCATCTGTGGAACAGGATGTTTTCTTTATACTGCACAAATTCTTGTTGAACTACGTTATCATGTTATCCTATAATGTTATCATGTCTGTCATTTTTAAGGTGAGGCCTGTGATTTTTCAGTCAGAACGCCTTTTGTAACATTTGCAGAAGTTCAACTTGTATTCTGGCAGCTGTCAGTAAAATATCTGTGCAGAAAAAAAACTGCAGTCTCTGTGGCGTTCTTGGTTGCGTAAGCGGGGAAAAAAAATGATGCAAACCACCATCATCCAACCAATCAGTACGGGGAGGCATCTCTACACTTTTAAAGGTGTCAGAAAGTTGCTTTAGAGAAGTACCATAATCAAACCAATTTTAGATCCCGAAACAAAATTGTGTTCCGTGATTCTTTAACCATCGTTGCCACAATAAACTGAACAATTACTCTCTACCACAAAAGATCCTTTCACATAACAGTAACACTTATAGTGTGGATCTTTTTTATGGTGTCTTTTTTAACCAACAAATGGTTCGAGATCTATCAGTTAAAATGTTCTTATCACACCAAAGAGCCTTTCTTATCATGTACTTGCTTGTCAATTCCATAAGCTTGCCATCTTGCGCTAGTATTCAGGTGTTAGCCGAGCTAACACCAAAATCACGGACTATAATTTAAGGAATCAAACTTTTATTCAATGAGTTCATCAAGGTTTCTTTGGATATTTAGAGGTTTTTAGCTTCCTAAAGGGATTACTACATGGAAGCCTCTCTATTGGGGTTCTACATAGAGAGACAAACTGAAGAACCATTTATGGATTGAGATTTAAGCTTTTCATTTTCCTAACAGTGTACTGTGGTGCTAGACTATATAAATATATATATATATATTCCACAATGAGTTGCTGTCAGAACATTTGCAAGCAGGTTATTAAACCGATCCAAATCAGTAAACAGCATCGTAGTCACTGTGGGCAAGGGTCCGGTTTGGAGCGGATTTGAGTCCAAACTGTAGCCAATGAAGCTCTGTGCATGAAAATATTGGAATGCTGGATGTACATGGATATGACAGGAAAGGTGGCAGGAAATACATATTGAGTTAAGTGATTGTTTACCACAATGGAATAAAATAAAATTCATCAGTGCTTATGTTCAATTAGCTGAATAGTGTTTATTTGAATTGCATCCATATGATATAATAGTGACACAGGTAAATAAATAATGTAAAGAATTATGAAAACAGCTAATGCGACCACTTGATCATTTAGTAATATATAATAAATAAAGACATCAGAAAAAGAAAATCTAAACCAAACATACACTGTGATGTGTATGTCATTTATAAACCAGAGGCAAATTTATAGTGCCACAGAGTAAACAGAATTGTTCGTATTATTTTTGCTGTTATGGTTGTCCTAGTGCTGTTATTTACATTCATATCACCATTACGCTTGATTAATTACAGAGGAAAGAGAAAAAATAGCTGGAGTGATGGAATCACTAAGAGAAAACAGTACACTGCATCCACATATGCAAAACCCCTGAGTGAGTGATAGGCTTAATTAAAAAGCTCTCGGTGTGTTGTTTTCATGCATGTCATTTCTGACATCTCTACCAGCAGCTCACACCCGAAACACTAACGCTGTATCCCTATTATACACTTACACACATGCCACTAAAACATCTGTTTCCAGCAGCTCCGAGAGAGTGCTAAATACTTGCTAATCAGGTGAAAAAGAGATATAAAAGAGATTCTCTCCCAAACCTCAAAAGTTATTATATATATATATATATATATATATATATATATATATATATATATATATATATATATATATATATACATACTACTGTAATTACACTTGTAAAAATATATATAAAAAAAAGTTCATGCAAGAACCGATTGCGTAATGCATGTGTCTGTTTGTTGTAAATGACATACGGTAGGATGTTGTTGCGTTGTGTAGGTTAGTTTATTCAGTTGTCTGCTTCCGTGGTTATGATTTCATATGCATGTTACACCAATCAGCCGTAACATTAAAACCACTGACAGGTGACGTGAATAACATTGATTATTCCATTACAGTGTGACAAGGGGTGGAATATATTAGGCAGCAAGTGAACAGTCAGTTCTCAAAGTTGATTCAAAGTTGAGTTGTTCTTGCTGTTAGAAGCAGGAAAAAATGGGCAAGCATAAGGATCTGAGCAACTTTGACAAGGGCCAAATTGTGATGGCTAGACAACTAGGTCAGAGCATCTCCAAAATGGCAGGACTTATGGGGTGTTCCCGGTATGCAGTGGTAAGTACCTACCAAAAGTGGTCCAAGGAAGGACGACAGGTGAACCGGTGACATGGTCATGGATGCCCAAGGCTCACTGATGCACATGGGGAGAGAAGGCTAGCCTGTTGTTCTGCTGGGAAACCTTGCTTCCGTGCATTCATGTGGATGTTACTTTGACACATACCACCTACCTAAACATTGTTGCAGACCAAGTACACCTCTTCATGGCAACGGTATTCTCTAATGGCAGTGGCCTCTTTCAGCAGGATAATGCACCCTGCCACAGTGCAAAAATTGTTCAGGAATGGCTTGAGGAACACGACAAAGAGTTCAAGGTGTTGAATTGGCCTCCTAATTCCCCAGATCTCAATCCGATCGAGCATCTGTGTGATGTGCTGGACAACCAAGTCGAACCATGGAGGCCCCACCTCACAACTTACAGGACTTAAAGGATCTGCTGCTAACGTTTTGGTGCCAGATACCACAGCGCACCTTCAGAGATCTTGTGGAGTCCATGCCTCGACAGGTCAGAGCTGTTTTGGTGGCACAAGGCAGGTGGTTTTAAAGTTAGGGCTGATCAGTGTATTTCACAACACCTTATTCAAAGAAAACTGTTTTTTAAATTTATAAGTCAAATTCATTTGTATTTTAACTCACTGTTCTATACATTATATTTAGCAGGAAATGCACTGAGATACAATGAGAAAACAATCTGCTGATAATGAAAGGTCACTCACTATTTCTATGTATTTTTAGTGGATAATTTTATCTTCATAGTTGTCTGTAAGCAACAATTCCATATTACTTACCAGTGGAGTTCACTGCTATGATACAAAAGCATCTAGGTATGTAATGTATCTCCTCAGTAAGCCCCAACAGGAATGTAAATGCTATTATGCAAAACAGCGCAAATGCACAGGTCACTTTCACACAGTTTCACGCCTGCGGCTGCAGAAACTCTGATCTAACTTTAGCTTTAGGTATGAAACTTTGCCTACACTGTGAGGTGACTGCTCTATCTCTCTCCCTCTCTCTCTCTCTCTCTCTCTGCATAACATGCTTACCAAACCAAGCTTTCTGTTGAGACTACAGCAGTGTGGGCTTCCCCATATCTGCTTTACTGCTGTTTTTATTTCAGCCCTGAGAAAACTTTCATGCACAAAACAGATATGCACCCCAGAAATACAACTGAAGCACTCCACTATGCCAAAACCTCACAGAGGAAGAGTGAAACAGTTAAATCATACTCCACTCAGCTCTTTTTTTTTTTTTTTTTTTACCAAAACTTTGCTGTGTGATAAATCTTCACCTGCAAATATAAATTAAATCTAAATCTCTGTTCATGCCCAGATGATTTCCAGATGACAATGCTTTATGAACAAAATATCAAAATATTGCTCTGTACACCATCAACCATTTGTTGGTTACAGATAATAGCTTTCTCTTCTTTTGTCAGATTCAAACAGTTCGGTCCATTCTGAAATGATTAATGCTCTGCAAATGCTACACCATCCACAGCAGGAACCCTTGGGTATGCTACCTACAGGTTGAGAGTAACAAACATTAGAAATCACTTCAGCTGCATTTTTCAAAGCCAAAATCAGTGTTCTGTTGCCGCACAATCACTGAAGCTTGTTTAACTGGAACAAGTACTGCAAATTAACAATGATCAGGTCCAACCGTTATTATCAGTTAATTTGTGGTGTAGCTAGACATAGCTATAACACAGCACTGTTAAATTCTACTTAAACAGGGACTTGTATAGTGGATGCTCCACATAGATGGATTAAAAAAACCATGTGTAATGATATGGTGGAGTTTTCGTGAGTAGATATTTATTTAGCATTTTTGGAAAGAGTCTATAGCATCAGAGCTTTGTAACAGTCAGACATAAAGCTTTCCCTCAGGACAGAGGAGTTTGCACATTGCAGTTTCTCTGTAACATATAACATTATAACTGTTATATAAGTGATTAAAAGAACTAACTTCTACATCATTAAACATAACTATAAATGGATAAATATGTATTACTTTGGTATCACACCAAAGTTGTGTTTTATTACTTACCTAGCTAACTAGCACTATTTAACTTTAAACTATACAGCCGTGGAAGAGTCAGGATTTATAATCCCACTATCCGGTGTCACCCAGGAGAGGATGGATTACCTTTTGAGTCTGGTTCCTCTCAAGATGTCTACCTTATGTCATCACAGGGAGTTTTTCCTTGCCACCATCACCTCTGGCAATTATGCAATAAGGAATCTAAATCTACATCCGGAAATAGCTACTGTATAGCTGCTTTGAGATAATATCCACTGTAAAATGTGCTATATACTGTACATAAAACTCAACAGAGTGAATAATTAGCTAAAAGTTTGTCAAGACAGTCAAAACAAAAGTAATTTAGACCAACAGGTTTTAAAAAGATGTAGGCTTACAGGATGCAGATTACAAATTATAGTAAACTTATGATTTGTACTTGATCTTCAGCTACATTCATTCAGAGCAGTAATAACACAGCAGATTGTCCATCAGTTGGTGCCTGCAAAATGACTGTTTAGAAAGCCCCATTGCTGTAAGTGTCTCTCAACACCTTAGTTTAGAAACAACCCTACAAATGCAGTCATGACTATTTCCCCTTTAAAATCCCCTGCGTAGGCTTTAGTTACTTCGTCTAGACTGTACCACGTTCTACAGGTCTACTCACCACCTGCTGCTTTCAATTACAGGTCAAAGGTCAACCTGCCTGCGTGCGTTTGGTGAATCAATGATTGACCATTGGGTCCTGCTACTGTTTCACAATAATGTGCACACACTCTGCATAATGATGAGGGAGGTAAGAGAGAAGTCAGTAGCCACTTAGAAAGAGTTGAAAAGAGCAGAATGACCTGAAAGCAGCAGGAACAGCAGTTACACAGAGAAAAATAAGCAATGAACTGCAGCCCAATCATCTCCGTTCCTACGCACCATGCAAAAAGAAACAAAAAGACACATGTCTGAAAGCATTTAGACAAATCAGAACTCTTTTGGAACAGTCACATGAAACAAAAATAGAACTCTTTAGCAATAATTGAGCTTGTCATGTTTGGAGAAAGAAGGGTTGCACGTATGATACGAAGAACATCATACGCACAGTGCATCATGATTTGGGGCTGCTTCTCTGCAAATGTGCTGGCGCATTACACATCATTGAAGGTAACATGATTAATCTCATCGGTCAAGACACTAAATCTAGAGAGAAAATTGACATTTCAACAAGCCATCGACCCAAATATACAGGCAAAATAATTCAGGAAGGATTTGCATGGCCTAGCCAATCTCCTGACTTGAAAAATTCTCCTGACCTGTTAAAAATTTAGGGAGGATTTTGAAATTGCAAGTCCATCAGAGGCACCCCCATAACCTTGGGGAATTGAAGACAATTTATGAAGAGGAAAATTCAACCACAATGATGCAAAAACCTAATTATTTGTTACTTTAGACATCTCAAAGCTGTAATTGCTATTCAGCTGCTAATGTTGGTAATTTGTGGAATATGAATACTTTTTTCCCTATCAATTTCAATTTTCAAAAATATTTTTGTAGTATGCTTAGGAATACATACCTTTTTTGTTCATACTTATAAGAACAAAGTCAAAAGATATTATGTGTGTAAATTTGAAGTGGGTATATCCACTATACTGTATATACTTACAGTATTTCTCCTCACTGTATTACATTTATGGAAGGAGTATGGGTTGTCTGCACGTTGTAAGGGTCAGTAAGTTTTCAGACATGGGAGAGTCTTCAGAACAGAAGAATTTTGTGCCTTCCAGTTTCTCTTTAACATGACAAGCTGTATTTTCTGTCTTATTAACTTCAAGAGCTAATATGAAAAGAGAGGCTGGTGAGCAAAAGACTGTTTATAGCTGCTATAGCATAAGTGATAACGGGAATTAACTTGTCTCGTGGACATTCCACAACATTAAATTGAATTATAAATGGTCAAAAAGCATGAAGTGTTGCTTATTAATACATAAAAAAATTGAAATTGTTGGCAAATCACTGTGCTATAAAAAAATAATAAAAGAATAAAACACTTCAGGATGTGCTGTTATAGGGACACAATCCACTTCAGGGTGGTAACACCACTCTGTGTTTGATTATTTTCCTATAACAGCACACCTAGTCATGCTTTTTTCCCCTACTTACATAGCTAGCTAATGTTAACGTTAGTAATCTGTAACACAGTTAGTGTTACAATTAATGGTTATGTAACACAAGGACACAATGGAACCTATTTTGGAATGTAGGTCTGAGAATTGGTGTGTTGAGAAACAACTTTCATTGACCTCTAATTAACCAGACATGTAGACTCACTCTGTCCAATGACACTATGCATTATCACTGTAACACTGTTCATTTGAGTTTTTATGTCCAGGTATTGATGCAATCTGAGACATTTGATTGTTTATATTTCCCTATAATGTTCATATTGTCCTAGTTTCATGTTCTAATATATTTTGTACTGTGATGTCTGTTCTATGTTTTTTCAACAAGCAGTGGATTTTTTTTTCATAGGACAATAAAAACCAACCAATCAGCTGACCCAATCTTTTGACTCAATTAACCTACTGAAATCAACCGAGTCATGCAATAATAAATAGTATACAGTATTAGAATAATATTATGTAATCAATTATATTGTGCTAATGATGATAGTAATAATTATGTTTGCCTTACTTTTTCCAGGGATACGTCTGTTGCATTAGGTTGTAACTCTCTTGGTGAAATATTGAGGAGCTCATGGAGCATATATATATTTTTTAAGAACTCATTCTATTTTCGAAAAGCTAGGAGACTAGACGTATAATCACATGATTTTCAGACACACATAAAAATACAGTTCATAGGAAGAGAACTGAAGTAATGGCCTGATTCACATTGGGCCAGGAGTCAGAGGTCAAGGTAAAGTGGGCTATAGATAAACTCCAATGGGTCAGAAAAGGCTGAGCTGTGACAGCAGAGACATAAAAGGTCATGACACCGAGCTGTGTAATCGGTGAACCCTGACCATAAAGAACAGCAATAATGACAGAGCTGTTGTTTGTGGGAAATCCTGGCAGTAAAAATCCCTGCTGGCCTCCTCCACTCCTTTATGAGATACAACCACATTTCACTCCAAATCTCTCTCATTTCTCTGCTTCTTTCCAGCTTTCTCTGTCTCCTTTCTCCCGCTCCCCACCTGGCACATGGCCCAAGCCACTGTCTCCTACCTAATTCCTTCTCCACTAACTCGAGTCTGCACCCAATGAGGGCCAACAAGCTATTCATGAGTGCTGCTTGGATGGTGCATGTCCTTTCTTGTTGCCTGGGTTTTTAAAGGAAGCGTGTCAATCTAAGAGGAAAGCAAAATGAACAATAACATGAATAACAGGATCATATGGAGAGCAGCCTTTGAAGTAAGAGAGTCCAATCTGGAAGAAAGGTAAGAAGTAGCAGTTTACAAGTGGAAGCCTCAATGGCAAATCACACACACTTTATCAATGTCACGAATTAACATGCACAGCCCTTCTTCACATATCTGCTCCATCTGAACATCCCAGAACAGTTAGCAGATTTCTGGATCTAGCACTAGTCTTTGGGAAGAGTGTTAATAGTCAACAGCCTGTGTGAAAAAGAGAAAGAAAGACAGAGCCACAGAGATGAAGTTGTAGTCTTTACATGCACAAATAGCCTCAAATTAAAAGCCTCCAAGAAAGCCTCTTTATGCTGTTAAAGAATTAAGCATATGAGTCGAATAAGCTGCACGATTCCACTGATATGCTTGTATTTGTACACTGCGTGTGCCACACTGTGCTCCATTAGACAATGTTTGAACACGATCAGATCCTTAACAGCAATTAACAACAAACATATTATTTCAGAAACAAGCACAATACAGTCAGAGAGTGACATTATACACTTTATGTTGTGCTAAAAACCTGACTGAGATCAAGTCTTTTCTTGGAAGCATGTAAATTTAGGATCCTCATCTTCTGACCTAAGCAGACATTCTCACATCTTTAACTCAGTTGCCATTTAGTCACTGACAATATGACAGCTTGTCAAACACGAATGAGGAAGGCTAAGAATGACATAGTTATAGAACCGTGTTAAAACAATTGTATCTCAGGCCCATTGTTGTTTCACACACCAACAGTTGGTGACAGAGCAAGCCCCTAGATCTTACCGAGTAGCCGTGGTGTCCACACTCCCCAGCGGCAGTCCATCAGATCAGCGTGCAGCAGACTGTGTGTTAAACCAGGTGGTGTTTCTTCACTTTCAAAAGTTGCAGTCTGAGGGAGGGAAGGCGGTTCTGCGTGGCACAAAGACCACAGTCTGACACTCTGATGAGAGATGGGGTTTCTTTAGTGAGCCTGGTGTGTGTGTGTGTGTGTGTGTGTGTGTGTGTGTGTGTGTGTGTGTGTGTGTGTGTGTGTGTGTGTGTGTGTGTGTGTGTGTGGGGGGGGGGGGGGGGGGGAGGGGGCTGTTGAGCCAGAGATTACAAACTACTCTTTTTTCTCTTTAAAATAACTCTCCAGTTCTGCAAATAAATGCTTCTTTTTTTCTTATAGATGTTCAGCTCGAAGAAATAAGTGTGTATCTTTTTAAAGCTAAATGTAAACGTATTTCACCAACTTTCAAATATCAAACATCATCACACCAAAAGCATTCCAGTGGTGAAAGTTCATGCTATAAAATGTAGAAAGCAACACTGAGTCCAGGGATATCATGTTACTGTAAGTTACAATAGAACTGCAGAACTGTAGCCATCTAATAAAAGTTAAAAAAAAGAGTGCAATTAAAGCTAGATGTTTTAGTTAATGCTAGATGTTTCAAAACTCAAATTCCAAATAATTGCAACTCCTCCCCTCTTTGAGTTCTGTGAAAAATGCAGGGCTAGACTCGGACCCCTGAAATCTTTCTGACATGACAGGCAAGAGATACCTCTTTGTACTGATTGGCTGGATGTTGGTGATGGACATCATTTGTTTTTTCTACCATTTGCAAAGCCTGGGGTATCACAGACACTGGAGTTTTTCCTCTCAGCAGATTTTATTGACAGCTACCAGGATATGAGCAGAACTTCAGCAGAGTGCGCTGATTTAAAACCGCTGATTGCACCTTTAACAGCAGGCATTTGTTATGAGACTGTAATCCGACAGCAGTCCATATTGCACTAGTTACATGTTGAAATCCATTCATTGCACTTTATATTGTAACCCTACACAAACAGCTTCTATGGCGATAATATAAGCTATCAGAAGTAGGCATGCTTTATATTCTGCATAATGCTGATCTAATCTTTGCTGAATAGGTGTGTTCAATTAAATAGTGTGTTTAAAACATTCTGGATCTGAAGCTATTGAGTTTATGGTGTGGGTAGGCTCTGTTCCACTGCCAATACACAGCCTCTGAGAGCTGAAACAAAGATTTTTGGATCACAGTGAATGCCTGCAGGGCAGGTCTAGGTAAAGTAGCGGTGACCAGAATTAACATTTTGCTATTCCATAAAGAGAATAAGAGATCTGAATGAAACAGAGAAACATTCATGCAGTGTCAGGTGGGAATGATAAAGATTTAAGAGTGGATCTTCTCTGTGACCTGATCACTCGCTTCTGAGGTATTATATGGAAATTGACTCCTGGTTATTTAGTCTTACAGAAGAGGAAATAGGAAGGGTGCTAATGGAGAACAAAATGTACAACATAAATGTTCCAGAAACTGCTTTGTGGGTCCATATTTCTCGGTGCTTTTGAGGCACAAACGACACCACCAAACTAGATACTCTGTTTTTTCTGTTTTCTTATTCAGTATCTGTGTACATGGTGTTGCACATTGTGCAAGCAACAACAGACTGATGTTAATCCCATGCCTGAGTACTATTATAGCACTATTCTACTGGGTGGTGCTGTTTGGCTAGGCTCTACAAATTACCCATAATCCTCCACATTTTTGCTATTTAGACCATAACGTGAACTGTGCCATACCCAAGTACCCATGCTGAATGACCACTGATCATACGTAGTTGTCACAGAATCGTCCTGATTAATGTCTTTGGCTGGAGTCACTGCTCACTACTAGTATTTCATGTCAAAGACTCACCTTTACTTCAATATAATCTCACCTGGATACTGTAAACTAGTATCTAAGAACATCTATTGTAATCATAAAGACCATGAGCATGCTTTCAGTATACAGTTTAAGAGTAATGATTTATAATCCCACTATTGGCTTTCAGAGAAGAGAATGGGTTCCCTTTTGAGTCTGATTTTTCTAAAAGTTTTTGCTTCGTGTCATCTCAGGGAGTTTTTCCTTGCCACTGTGTCCTCTGGCTTGCTCATTAGGGATCTAAATATAAATCTACATCCAGATTTCTGTGTAGCTGCTTGGTGACAATGTCTATTGTTAAAAGCACTATCAAAATAAAACTGAATTGAATTGAACTGAGTTGAATACAAGTGACTGCCTGAAAAAGTTTCTAAAACTTTACAAAAGTACATTTTCTGGCAGATGAAAGAGGCAACATCACAATTTTAAACTGTAATTCCAGATCTGGTTTTAATTACAAATACCATTTGGCCTCCTATTTATTTTGTTTACACATGAAATAGTATATAATTTAATGGAGCTGAACACCCTACCTAGTGAATGAATTTGAGATTCAGTCACAGATGTATGGCTTCTTGTGTTTTAGGCTTTTTCTTAAAGCATTGTATGTAAGCACAAACATCTCTGCATTTTCATTAAAGATTAGCGTATTGGCACATTTGTCTGGGGTTTTGTGCTTGTGTGTGTGTGTGTGTGTGTGGGAAGTTCACTAAATCAGCATACAAATCAGCAAAAGTAAAATGCTAAAGAAATGCAGTTTACTAAAGAAACATAGCCTGTTAACATCAACGGACGGATGCTTGGCTTTATTTCAAAATTTTCCCAAGTAGTATTTCATGCCCCTATAACCTACAAACTTTCACAGTGATGGAAAACACACACACACACAATCCTGGGTCCGCATTTGTTGCTGAGCTGTGGCAAACCATGCCTCTCTTAGTTCAAATTGGTACCTTGGTACACATTGGTACATTGGCATCTTGAGCAGGGACCAAAAATCACACGGCTGGAACCTTTGGTACTGGATAAGTCATCAATGGAAAAAAAAATTACAGTTCCGTTTTTTTTTTTTGCCAAAAGGTCCAGTAGCTTGTGCAGTGGGGAAAAAAGGCCTAGAGATGATATTTAGATGGTAGAACATCACTTACACAATCATTCAAGTAGTTAAAATGCTCTCTTGGCTCTGATGCTTATTTGGAAAATCTCCCCGGCCCTTTGCAGCAACGTCCGAGTGGATCAGGGTGAGACTTGACTGAGTTTGAGGCTAATTGGTGCTAATTCACCATCTGCTGCCGGCTTCGGCAGACGGAGAGGGTTAGAAGCTCTCTTCACAGGAAAATACTCGCCCTATCACTGTGCGGACAGAATAGAGGCTTGTGCCCTCAAATAGTCATATGACATTAGTATTCGAGCACTGATTTTCACACCCTGGTGCAGAGCCAAGGGCCCAGGGCTAGAGAGAGGTAGCGCTCGGGGAGTGAACAGAGCCCTAGAGGATGAGATGGAGAGATATGTAGTGATGGGTAGTGATGAGGTTACAGATTAGCAAATAGTGGTGTGTGTGTGTGTGTGTGTGTGTGTGTGTGTGTGTGTCCAGGAAGAGGAAGATACTTGCTATACATTTAGCTCTCATTCTCAACAAGCATTCATATAGGCCCAGTTTCTCAGATATAACTCAGCTTCTCCCCCCTGCACTTCCCCCATTATAGCCCTATCTGTTTCTTCAGAGGAAGAGAGTATGATGAATATAGAAAGTTAATCAGTATGAAAACACTCTACAATGATGCCACAATGATGTTGTGTAAGCCAGTGTCAGCTCTGAGTGAAAGATGAAAAGAGTAGATCTCCAGTACTGCAGTGTGTGTGTGTGTGTGTGTTATGCTCCACTGCACCACTGGGAACAGTAATGAGGGAGACGAGAGTACTATCGATCCATGGTTTCCTTTCTGACTCAGACGTCAAGCTTATTTCTTAGTCTAAGGGCAAGTGTGTATATGTGACTTGCCACTGTGACCTGAATAGGTCTGCGGGTGTGAAAATGTGTGTGTGTGTGTGTGTGTGTGAGCAGACAGTGTGACAGCAGAGGTCACAGCATCCAGAAAGTGACATATAAAATGTGTTTTCCCTACTTCTCTCACCTCCTCTCTCTTCTCTCTCTCTTTCTCTCTATCTATCTATCTTACTGTTGTACATTTCTGCATCAAAGATAAGCATCTTTTTCTCAAGTACCATTACAAGCCTGACATATGGGGAGAGAGAGAGATGATGGAAGACATAGTCTGTACTTAAATACACAAAATGACAATATTGTACAACCCCATAGTAATGATGTGTATTTTGGGATCATGGACCCTTGCTTCATTCCAAATGGTGTACCACCAAGTGCATAGAGAATGGTTTTGTGTGTGTGTGTGAACATGTTTTTTATATCTTGATGGGGACACAAGGATAGGAATATCTGACAGTTTTGACCTTGTGGGAACATTTGCCTAATCCTCATAACTGCTCTTATTTATTTTACAAAAACTGCAGCTTTTTACCAAAAAAAAAAAACAAAAAAAAAAACAAAAAAAAAAACTGAAAGAGCCAAAAGGTTTCTTTTAAGTCACTGGGTTATGAGTACACATTAGCATTAATTAACTGCATTAATAAATGTCAGTTGAAGTCCCCCACAAAGATAATTAGACAAACATGTGTGTGTGTGTGTGTGTGTGTGTGTGTGTGTGTGTGTGTGTGTGTGTGTGTGTGTGTGTGTGTGTGTGTATGAGGTACTGAGCTACTGCTGGCTCTATGTAAAACAATCCCAGAGGCCAAGCTCTGACAACTAACCCAGCCTGGCAATGGATGTCCATATACACCAGATGCCAGAGAGAGAAACTGCAAAACTGCACTATTCTTTTTCCATCCAAATGTGCTGACGAGAAGATACACCAGGACAAACCCAAACCCCTGAGGAGTGAAGAAGCAGGGAGGAGAACAGAGGAGAGCAAGTGTGCCTCCAAAAAACTTCTGCAAGTTTTACAAAAAAGCAACATCTCTCCACCCTCCTGCCATCCTTTGTGTATTTTATGGCAAGTGACTGATACACACCCACACTGTTAAGTTTCCTAAGATAAACTGTGAGATTGGTAAGAATAAGAAGCTTGCAGGGGATTTGAATGCTCCAGGATTGTGATGGTAACAAGTCTCTGTTGTCAACAAGACTGAAAACAGACTTGAGGCAGAATTGATAAGTGATAACAGTATGCTTAAGGGAATAACATTTGTTTTTCCATTTAAATAATAACTGTAGATTTAATATACAAGTACTGTATGTATATATATATATATATATATATATATATATATATATATATATATATAT
>CM040983.1:13941226-13962673 GCA_022985145.1 Pangasius djambal
TATATATATATATATATATATATATATATATATATATATATATATATATATATATACACAGCAGGCTGTCAGCACAAACACAGAGGAAAGAAACCACACACATTCAGATCAATATAAACCCTCTCTGTCTGAAAATCCCACATACAGACCTTTACATCCTTTCTAACAGCTGGAGAGTGAGCCTCTGCTCTCTCGAGACTCTGTGGCTGATATTGATTAAAGCAGCAAGAACAAAGGAAGGGAGGTGAAGCCATGATTGTGTGAACTACTAGCTAACTGGTAGCATTAAATGTGTGTGTGCGTGTATGTGAGAGAGAGAGAGAGAGAGAGAGAAAGAGAGAGAGAGAGAGACCCTTCACTCTATCTATACAGGAAGTTAGCAAAGCTGTGATGGCTACAAAGAAGTTCCTGATAACCCTGTCTGTGCATATGTGTGTATACTCTGACAGCAGGTCACATTAACAGCCTCAGTATGGTTGCTCGTTTCACACAGCTCCTGACTGACCTGGGTTATTTTCTCTTAATCATTCACACACAGTTCTTCCAGCATGGGGAGAAGAAGAAGGACGACTATGATACTGAATGTTGTGTTTGGGTCATACTGTGTATCATTAAAGAAGGTGGGGTATCTGGTTACAGGGAGCACTCCAACTAAGTATACTTATTTTTACCCATCATAGTGCAATGTTGAAAATAGATCGTATGTATATCTCTATTTTACACAATATGAAAATGACCCCTGAGATTATCACTGTGCTCATTTTTTACAGGATTATTTAATCATTTTTCAGTTCATCTGTATGTATATGTGATTATCACTGACAAGAATTTCAACACATTTCCCTTCCCTGCTTGGACAAAATAACAGAAAATCAGTTTACTCAAAACTATATATATATATATGTGTGTGTGTGTGTGTGTGTGTGTGTGTGTGTGTGTATAAATGTATTGTGTAGATATTATTTCAATTCTATCATTTGGTTTATCACGTCATGTATGGGGAAAAAATTTTGATGCTCTCAACAAATGCATATGCCCCGCCCCATAAACAAATTGCTGGCATTGCTCTATTCTAGTAGCTCTGTACGGTTTTATTTCATTGGCTAATCTTATATGATTTTTTTTCGCTCTTCCCCATTGGAAGTATAATGCCCACATGAGGCTTATTGGACAGAGGGAAAAGACTGTTGCTGTAGCAAACCAAACGTGACAAAGCTGTGATGGGCAAAATGGCATTGATAAAATTCTACATAGCTGATAACATGCTCTTTTATCTGTATTATTTAGCCGTATTATTACTTTCTGTATTATTATTATTTTATTAATCCAAAACTGTTGGTTTCATTAGATTTGACAGAAGGTGTAACGTATTTCAAACTCTACGGGCACTTTAAATAACCCAGATGTCTTTTTACTGTATTGCTTCTGTGTTACTGCTTATCTAAAACAGCTTTGCTTAAGAAAAATTCTCTCATGCCTGTTTCATCCTAATACCTTTCTTGTTAGGGTGTAACAGTAGTTTTGAATTTGAAAAGTATTAGTGTGTATTTTACTGACGTTCAACAGCTTAGACTTCCATTATAAATTAAATTCTTGTCTGTAGTAATTAGACACACTGCATATGTGGTGACTAGAAATTAGATTGAAAATGCTACATTATTCCTTTAGTGAACAGGAAAGAAACAAAGAACTGAAAAACACAGAAACCGATGACGTCATTAGACAGCTGGGGGCACATCATCCCAGATGACCTTTTTGACCTTGTGATCTTGCTAAACCCATGTGACCTGATCCTGCCTGACCCTCCTGTGTGTCTGTGATCACACTTAATGAGCCCACAACCTGTGGGATCATTAGATGAATCTAAATACACACACACACACAGCACACTCACTCACTCAGGATTTGCTCTTTCAAGAGGCTGCAGCTGAGTTATTCAACCATCTGGTGAATCCCTATTACACACTGTGGACTTAATGTAATAACAGTAATCACATTATCATAGCGCATCACAGCAGCTTTGTCAAAGGTGCACAAGAACCCTGTGTGTCGTTGGGGGAAATGATATACTGTCAGATATCACATTGGTAACGTACTGTGGTTTTTGACCAACATGTTTAATCCCCTAAGAGCTGTTTCAGATAAGCAAGTGTAGAATGACCAGCTCAGTGTATTGTGCCTGTTCCCAGGACAGTTATGTACTCTCCAGTGTGAATGCTTTAATCAGTGCTGCACAATTCTACAATATTACTTCACATGTTAGAAAAAAAAATCATCCTGTGCTAATACGAAAAAAGATCACAGTCACACCTATATAGAGAAAGTGAAGCTGAAAATCAAATTTGATGTTGCTATCAGTGCTTATAATGATAAAACAAAAAAACAGCAATCTTTTTCTGTAATAGTCACAGCAAGAGGCCTGGTGACAAAATCTTTATTCATCCCCATGACTCAGAGAAAAGTCTACAATAATTGTAGCATTAACATTAGTAACAAGTTTTACAGGTATAATCCTGAGTGGCTTACTGATGAATAAAAGTTCATCTTTTCCTCATGGTGTCAGGAGGCAGACAAGAAATCATCTAATGATGTGCAGATGAAAAGAAAAACATCTTATTGATCAGTTGGTCACAAATAAAGCCTTTTCATTCTTTCATTGTGGATTAACACTTTTTAAGAATATTATTATGGACCTATCCTTATTTATTTCAGTGCCATAATGTTTTATTTTTCCAAGTTTTCTAGTGACAGTGCTGCCAATTCAAAAAGTTAACATGTAGTCATGGCTTGCCACTGCTAAAGCACAGGAAAGCTGGTGAGGAGATTGTTGGCAGTTTCTAACCAGAGCATGAGTGTGGTAGGAATATATATATATGTATATGTATATGTATATATGTATATGCAAAAAATAAACCAGAGCATGAGTGTGGTATATATATATATACACACACACAAAAACAAACAAACAAAAAAAAAACAGAGAGAAACTACCAGGGTGAGTCAAATGAAAATCTTTTTTTTATTATTTGTTTTAGATTTTTCATTTTTATTGTTGCACAAATGCAAATAATTGTCACATATTTATATCAAGTTTAAGATTGTGCACTGGCTATTGTGCACACTAGATCAGTAGTACATTTTTACTTTTACAACTAGAAATGTAATATACTGTTTCTCAACTTTATGTTGCACTTTTAAGGTTTTCATTTGATTCACCTGTGTAGTAAATATTTAAAAGGGAACACTTTTGGTGTTACTGCACACAGTACCACATAGCAGCATCCTGTTTAATTAATATGACTGATGCATTTGAGTGTATTTTCCATTTGAAACTGCACATTTTCTGCTGTTGCACATTTCCACCTGTTGCAAGAATTGATGACTAGGTTCTTAAAGTGACCAATAAGAATGAGATCAGTTCATCAGAGCAGGTCCTATGATTTGGTGGCCATGCAGGATTGCATTGACTCATCGTATATAAGAATTAATGCAGCAGAAAGAAATCTGCTCAGCCCTACATCAGCCGCATGTGGTATAAAAAAAAAAGCAACACAAAACTGAATTGTCTCAAAACTAAAACGTAGCTTAGGTAGATCATTAATCATGGCTATTGAAAGGAAGTGCTAGGAAGACATAGGAACATCAGGAAAGCTATCTGAATAACATGTAGTGGCCTTGCACACATGATTCTATAATTACAAATTCACAATAAGCAAACTTTTGGAAAGTGTTAACAATAGACCTGACTATATCCTTTCTTTTTGTACTGCTCTACAGCTTCACCTATCTTCTGCAGTCTGTTATAGGTGCAGCCCTAATGGAGTGACATCCAGGTACATCCCCAGGCTTTGAAGAAGTCCATCTTGCCAGAAACACACACACACACACACATACACACACACACACACACACACACACACACACATGCACACCTACAAGGATTTGGTCACATTGAAAATGAACAGCTGGCAGCTCCTGACCACAAATTGCTCATAAGATAAATCATCATGGGATTAAAAGCGAACATTGGGCACACATACACACACACATGCAGAGAGAGAGAGAGAGAGAGAGAGAGAGAGAGAGAGAGATTGAGGCATTGTACCAGATAACTCCTTACAATGATCCTTATTAAACAAGCTCTACACAGAAATTAAATATTTAAGAACTGCCTCTTCACACAAAGTATGGTAAAGTCAATGCCATTACAGTGATGTGTTCACTGAAGCATTCTCAGGCCACACTTAAACACCACACACACACCCACACACACACACACACGCACGCACCCTCTTGCATGCACAAGCACCATCTGCGTTGCGGTAATGTGATGCAGGAAAAATACCTCAGGCATACTTACTTATTTATAATTTAATGAATCACTCCTCCCAACACACACACGTACGTACACACACACACACACACACACACACACACAAATGTGATAATAGCTAATAGATTCCCATGGGCCAGAAAGGCAGAAACACAGGTTAGAGTGGAGAAAGGACCACTCTGCTGCTCAATGTTACTGCTTTTGGCTATATTGTGCTCCAAAAGTGCCTTCACCTCATTAGCAGCCTATTGTGTCCTCCGTATAGTGTAGTGCACACAGAGAATGAAACCTGCTATAAAAACACCTCATGCATGTATGAGCCTTGGGGCATTTGTGGAAAATGATGATATCTCCAGCTATGTTACACATTTCACTTGTCAAGTAGCGCTGCTGCAGGCACCTACCCAGCGTAATGCAATAACTTTCCTACATTATACTCTCAATGCAGCATAAATAACAGCAGCCAAATGTATACACATATACAATTAAAGTGAGAAGCGGATAAACAGAGAGTGCTGAGTGAACGCATGAGTGAACACTGAAGTGTAGTGTCTCATCTTTAAGATTTCTGACAGATGGCTCACTGCAGCCGCAGCGAAACACTTCATCTCTCAAATAAAGGAAGGCATTTGATGAATTTGCCAATAAACTGATGATACGTCTGAGACATTAATTTAGTTATGGTGTAAATTACAGATTATATACTTAGATCAACCTCATAATCACCTTCAAAGATGCTACAACCAAAGTGATGGTGCATCCCTTAAGCACACCCTGAAAATGCTCTCTCCTTACCATAAGAGCATGTTTGCCAGAACCACATTCTCCCTTAATCACACTAATTGACCTGCTCTTTAATTTGTTGTTTAATTGCCTTGCACTGATCGTCCCTTCACACAGCCCTGGCACAAGAGCAGGAGGCCACTGAACCTGAGAACCCGCCTGCTCGCCCAGTGCCACCTGCCAACGACAGGCACTGAGGGGAAGCTAAGATGCAGCAGAGAGCAGATGGCATGCGCACAGGAATTAGATGAGCAGAACATCCCAGCTGAGCCGCACCAAGCTGGAGCAACCACATCCCTCTCTATGCTATTAGAAATTATACCAGAGCCATTACTACACATCAGGGATTTCCTCTCACAGGGTGATGTAAAGGGAGGCAGGAAAAGAAACAGACTGTCTGCAATCGATCAGAGGCAAGCTTCAGACTGCATGATCCTTCTGAGTTCCTGTGCATACATTACACCAGAGAGAGAAAAAGATTAGGGCATCCCCTTAAGCTTATTTAAACAAATAATTTGGTGAAAAATCTAATTTACTCAACTTTTTGCACCTACCACAAACGTAAGACATGTTATTGCTTCTTTAGTTTTACACCGGAACTATAAGGTTAATGTAGCTAACATCTCACCCAAAAAATCTTTTTTATTGTAAATATATCTCATGTCACACAGTGTAAATATACACAACAAACATTTTATAACTGATCCCTATTTTCTCTTAATACCACACATACACTTCGACAAATAAGGTCCCCTCCAACTGTATGCTTCAATCCACACCAGATCTACAACTGCAAAAAAGATTACATCTCAGTAAGTGGAAATATCTTGAATATAGTCAAATGTATCTATTATATCCTTTTCTAAGACAATAAACAAAATATAAGATTATTAAACCTATTTTATAGACATTGCGTTTACTAATTTCAAGTCTGAAAAGGTCTAATTTTAAGCACTTATTTATAGAAAGAAGCAAAATTATCTACCAATAGAATAAGAAAATGTAAAGCTTGAAATTAGCAAAAGGGCCTAGAAATAGGTTTAACAATCATATATTTGGTTTATTGTAATCCTATAATAGGAAAAACTATAAATCTGATGATACACAAGATATTTTTGCTTGCTAAGATGTCTTTTTTTTTTTGCATTGTTGTTCATGTCAACTGGACAATGTGGTTTAGGACAAAAACTTACTGTATTAAAAAAAAATAAGATAATATAGTTACACATTGAAGGTTTGTCTATAAATGAATCAATTTTGACTAGGTAGCTTTCTGAAGAAGGGTTTTAGTGTAATCACCATACATGTAGTGATTTTAGGTTGACTAAGCTTACTTTGTGATAGGATGGGGAACTGAAGGAAGTATTTACAGTTAATTCTTTGCCTCTGATTCTACGATCACTTGCTAAAGTTTTATGTTCTCTGTCTCTCTATGTATCTCTGACTCTATATGTTAAATATGCTGAATATATCATATTTCTCATTGTCTTGGTATGTTCTCAGAACACTATAAATGTTCAGAAAACACCGAGATCAGAGGTGACCTATAGTCTGGCTTAGGCTGCTTCTCTCTTTTCTCTCCTTCTCGGCACATAAGCTGGACTTTCCATCCTGAGCGTGAGCTGGTGAAAGAAGTTCAGATGTTATGCTTCTGTTGGTAAAAAGCTGATCTGAAGACTCTTCGAGCACGCAATAATCATCAGTGTCCGAAGAACAACACCAGTCTGCTGGTTTCCTGACACACTGTTGCAGTAACAATGTCACTGGAAGTAAATACGATGAAGATTTGGCAGTGATTTATGAAGAAGGTTTTGGGTCAGATAGACTTCTATTACTTGCTGTCCACACTCACCAGTTCATTTGTAGTGAAAAATCTAACGCAGACAACGTTGGACGGCAAATACTATATCATGGCTGACTGATTACATTTGGGGTAAAGGGAACACGGTGTACATTGCTGCTGAAATATTACTTTAAAAGCCAACAGATCTTTTGTAAGCAAACACACTCAACTTGTGGTAAAAAGGGTTAGGGTTAGGGTGTGTCCTGGTTTCACTCATCATATTAACACTCAAACTAAAGTAATCAGCTGTGTGATGGAGAAAAAAACACAACAGATTCACATTCTGCTCGCAGCGAATTACAGCAAAGAACATGCCCTAAGTCAGGATGTACTACTATTAATGGATATCTTCTGTGTTTTCTAAATGCAGTTAGGGTCTTGCTGAGCAATAACGCTGTATCTGTGATGCCAGTGAAGCTCTAGTTCACACAGGAACCAAAGTAATGGCAACTCATAACAAATATCTGAACACACATAACAGAACATGATCAAATTGTTTAAATTTTAAACAGTGCTGATGCAGAGTCATAGCGAAAACACACACTCTTCACATATGAATAATCAGAGTAGTGGCTAGCATGTGAAATTTACACATATGGTTTTTCGGCACGTCATGTTTCACACATTTTTCACGTGTGTTTTTATTTTCGTGTGATTTTTTTTTTCCCATGTGAATTTTTTTCACGATTCATTTATTTTCCCGTGATTTTTTTTCAAATGATAATTTACGCATGATTAATTCATTGTCACGTGATTTTTCATGTCATTTATTTTCATATATGATTATTCGCACATGAGATTGATTTATTCACTTGGGATGTTTACATCAGATTAATCTATTTTCAGACATGAGTTTTTTTGTTCATGATTCACTCATTTTCACACGTGAAATTTTCTACACACTATTCATTTATTTTCTTTTACACAAGAGTCATTTATTTCCATGTGGTCACATATTATTCACATGATGTCACACGTGTTATCTCGAGTTCACAGGGCATGACGTTGAAATGTGCTATCACTTTTTTCTCACACGACCACATTTTTATTTTAAAAAGAAAGGGTGTGTGAGATCAAAATGATCAGTCGCAACCATTTTTGCTGTAATAAAATCAGGGAGATTGAAATCACCTGCCATTAAAAAAATTGCCTACACAGGTTATACGAGTCTCCAGAATGAAATGACAGACTCCAGCCTCATTGTGCTTTATTAAAATCTGATGGTGTAATGAAGCCAGACGATATACTCACCTGACAACATTAGCTAATTTAGGCACAGCTGAAGCATTGAAGCAGAGCATCAGCAAACAGAAGCAAATCAGTCATAGCAGGCTCAGGCTTGAGCAAGGCCAGGTTTCAGGTGACATTTGCCCTGGCCAAGCCTGTGTCACCAGAATGCTCTCCTTCTCCACACAGCACAGCTGCTGCATATGAACTCTGATACTGAGTGTACACTACAGCGATCAAATTATAGCAGCCATTTAATTTATTAATCCACCATGGGTGTGTGAATCTGCCAGTGTGGAGTGTCTGAGATGGTACTACCTTACACACTCATATACAATGACTTCTAACATGCTAATGGAAACAGATTGAGAATACAAACCTGTGAACTCTGCTCTGTTCCACAGCTTGTTATTAAATAAATAAAGAAGAAATCATACGTGTACGATCATACGATTAGCTGGAAATTAAAGTCTTTTAGTAGCACTGGATCAGTGACATAATACAAAGAATGTAATAGTGACATAATAATAATAATAATGTATTATTATTATTATTATTATTATTATTATTATTATTTAGGACACATCACAAAACTAGCCTCTATGCAATAACCAGTGTCACCTTTTGTGAATATTCCTTGGATAAGAGGTCCAAGTATAATGTAACAGTATAAGGTGTGAGTAAAGAGACGGGCTACAGGTCATCAGAGAAAGAGCCTCTGTTCCTCAGTAAGTGAGCACTGATTGCAATATTGATGAGCTTAGCTAAAGATAGCTAATAGCTTAATGTTAGATATTGTTTAAATCATGAGCTCCCCCATCGTTTGTTTTAACTTTGTATTGGGTTGCACACGTATTTATGGTGGCTTATTTATTTATTTTCTCCATTTAATTTGCATCTCCATTTTTTGTGACTACAAGGCATACACCTTTGATTCATCCATTTGAGGGAGGCTTATGAAGGACACTGTGAAATAAAATGATGTATTTTTCTTTGCATTCCAATTATTTAGTTCCTATACCTCCTGAATCATTTTGATAAATAATATTACTATGGAGAAAAAATAATTATGATTTTCATTGTAACCACTGCTGTGCATATAATAAACAAAGTAATAATAAAAAGTATAAAAGTTATATAATAGACTTTTTATTTCCTTTGAATACTTTAATGGTAGCTAATTAATTTAATGCTTGTCAATGGGAAATGCTAGTGTAACATCATGCTTTATTCTGTTTTAAATGACACTCCTGCCCGCTCCTGAAGGTATTCTGACCAATCCCGCCCCAATTTTTTCATGTCTGTGGTATTTTCTATTCCGCAAACTATATTAACAACACACAGACCCTGAACAGGATAAAACAGTAAAGATGACTGAATAACTCAATGAATAAAGAAATCCTCATTTACTCCTGATGTGGTAAATGTGTTTCGCCATTTCCAATACGCTCCCATGTTAATCACTGTGGCCTTGCTTTGGCCCATGAGCTGCGTCTCTTTCCACACACTAAGGCAACTTTTTAAAATTTTCTACATCAAGCTAGCAACCTCCATTACGTAGCCTTTATTCTCATCTTTACCAGTGATTTCAATCAATCTAGAGGGTCCTAAATGATGACATATTCAAGTTAGGGAGGGGAATTGTCCTTAATCAAGTGCTATTTATTTCTATAGTCCCATATGAGCTTCATCACACAAAAATAATATAGAGAAAAGCTTTAATTTAAAGCTAAATGTATAGAGCAACAGCTCCATCTAGAGGACAGGGTAGTGAAGTAAAAAAAAAAAAAAAAGAGCTAAAAAGCCTCAAGATAAAATTGAGCAATATCAAATCAGCTACATTACTGAAATTAAATAAAGAGCTTAACTAGAGTTTCCCTCCAGATGAAATTTTATTTCATTAAACAAAGTGTTTTTGCAAGGCTAAAAAGCATACAAGTGTATGTTTGATAGAAATGCTGTTAAATGCTGTGCCGAAAGCAGATTAAACCACTAAGGCAATGAAAAGATAAATGAGTAAGTATGATAGAAAGTGTGCGCTTGCTGATTCTGTCCTTCAGTCCTATTCGCTTGGGTTCTGAATCACTATCAGAAGATATTCTTTGTCTGTGAATGAAAAGGAAAATGAAAACTCCTGTTAGTCTGGATATTGTTCATTCTCTGTATCAACAAAAAAATAAATCTACATTTGATATGTGAAGTGGTTTACCAGGCGCCACCATGATCTCATGCTTCTTGGATCTGACGCGGAGAAAAGTGAGGTCATTCTGAGGGTCTATGTCTCGAACTGTACTCCTGGCTTTCATAGCGAGCTGATGAAGTAAGCCTGCATACTGCACTGTGGTGGAATTGTCCAATGTCGTTCTAATAGGAATACCTGAAAAACATCATAGCCAAGGGTGAGTTTTAATCACATGACAGTGTTTTTCGAAAGAAATGAACATTTTATTCAAAACGCAGTGGAACACATGGATAATGTATTAAGTATGTCCAAAAGTATGTCCAAAAATGTGATTTTCCTTATTTGTTTTGATCACTTTCGCAAAAATAAGTTCTATTCAGGTCAAGTGTTGTAATGATTTTAAAAATAGAGAAGTAAGAGAATGTTTTGATAGATTATGATTGAAGCACTTAAAATCTAATCTATGATGTACGTGCTGAAGAAAAACCTTAACGTTAATGTACAGTTCAACTTACAATGAATGATGAACAGGTTTTAAACAGTTCAACCGTGATAAACTTTGCATCACTAAGCAAAGCCATTAGACTCACTGATTTTACTGTCACAAGTTTTTTTTAAACTTGTAAAATCTATAAATCTGCAGGAACAAAATGCCAGATGCTAACTGCAAAAACGTGCACAACACATTAAGGCAGTGGCTCTCAAAGTGGGGCCCTTGAGGCATAGCCAAAGGGTCTGTAATATTTATTTATTTGTTATAAGTTATTACGTCTTTGTATGACCTGAGTTATTATAGTTGTCATACTTTTGACTGGTCAGTTGAATTGTACTAGTTTATTTCAAACCTCAATCACTCAAAGTCTGGACCTAATGTGTTCTGTTGGGGAAAATTTCAGGTCTAAAAAACTCCATAGCTCTAATAAATAGCCAAATTAATATTTCAGTATACTCATAAAATAATTGTGTTTTGAGGGTGTCTATGGAATTTATGTCACATTAAAATTAGTCTCTGGTTGCAAAAAGCTTAAGAACCACTGCATTAAGGGACAGATTCGCATCAGCGTTGTACAGGAAAATCATTTAGACTTAATAAAGTAATGATAAAATAAAACGTGATTCTCTATTGTACTGATTAAATAAATAAAGGCAAAAAAGCAGGTGTGTTACCTTCAGCATTGACAACTATTGTCCCTATAACACCTTTGTGTGCTTGAATCCTCTTCAGTGTTTCCTCCACTTCAGCCTGGAATACAGCAAGAGAGCAAAACAAAGCTCACTTCATAATCTGGTGGAAAACAACATATTTCCACCCTGACAAGCTAAGTGTGTCTGCATCTCAGGTGTCTCTCTGATCTAACTGCATTCAACAGACATGTGATTAGTTTATATGTTTATATCTGGTACCATTTTCAAGACTAAACTGTAAACAACAAAGCGTTTAAAAGACAGTGCTCCCTGTAAAGACTGTAAAGATGCTTTCAATGGGAGAAATTAGAGCTCATCTGTATGGCTGGACTAAAGATCAGCCGCTTTACCATGATTCTCTGCAGTCACTGCCCTGTGTGTGTCTTTGCGTTTGTGTTGTGGCGTTTCGTTGCTGTGGGGAGACGGAAGTGTGAAGCAGGAAACAGTCGAATGGTTTCACAAACCTTTAACATTAAAGACCTTATCTCTTTTTGCAGAGCTTCTCTTTTACACCTAACCTAAATGATCAGGTTTTAAAGTCTTATTTCGTAATCTAAACAGGCTGAAGCATCCCCTGCTGAAAAAAAAAAAGAAAAAAAAACTCATAGAAATTGTAATGGTTTTAATGATTATACTGGGAATTGTATTGGTTTTAATAGAAACTGTAATGGTCCCTGTGTGTTTGTTGCCTTCTACTGGTGGCATGTTATGTCTAGTGGATACCATTAAGGACCAGTAATGGTAATGATAATGGTTTTAATGGTAAGCTGATGGTTTGTCATGGTATTTGTAGTGGAATCCTTTCAAATGTCTGTGATGGTTTCTGTACTTTTTTTCAGCAAATAATACATTTACAATAACCTTTCTATAATTGACTTAAATGAACAAAAATAGAGCAGCACCTATATATTTGGTAAATAATAATAATAATAATAATAATAATACATGTGAATTGAGTTGATGAATAAATATTAAATATGATCAATAGCTGTCATTTGATTAAATAACTTGTAAAATTTTTAGAATAAATGTAAGATGCATTCTGTTGTTCATTAGATAACATTCATACCAAAAAACTACCATGGATATGCAAAATTTTATTTGATTAAAAAAAAAAAAAAAGCGGCTATGAAAAAGTATGTGAATTTATATGTAATTTGGCCATTAGAAATGTGGTTTTATTATTTTTTTTTTCCAACTTCATTATTTTGTTGAGATATTTTTATTGCTCCACATCATAGTAACTATTTAAGCAAGGATTTTTTCATATTATAACTGGCGCACTGGTGTAGCAGATTGCGCTGCTCTCTCACAGCTCGGGGTCCTGGGTGCGATCTGTGCAGTGTTTTGCATGTTCTCCTAGTGTCCACGGAGGTTTCGTCTGGGTTCTCTGGTTTCCTCCCACCTCACAAAAACATGCAGGTAGGTGGACTGGCTACACTAAAATTGCCTGTAGGTGTGAAGGTGTGTGTGCAGTAGACTGGCGTCCCATCCAGTGGCGTCCCCACACCGCTACACTCCTGGTGTTCCTCCAGACCCTGACCACGATATGGAGGCAGGTTACTGAAGATGGATGAATGAATGAATGAATGAATTGGTGCAAGTTTTATCTAATTTTATCATATTTTTATTAACTCGTAACACCCTTTTATTTTGAAAAATGAAACCAATGCTGCTGAGTTCACACTGTTCCAGTAACTCAATGGTGGAAAATATTCTGTTCATGAAAGCAGTAGTGGCTGGTTTGTGGTTCTCTCAGGAGCTTCATGTCAGTGAAGTGGTTTGGTTTTGGTTTTAATGGTTTTGGACAAATAGACCCCCAGCAAAAAGATGAGCAGAAGGACATTAGAGTGCTCAGGCCGGTGGTGCTGGACTCTTTGTGTACTTGTGCTCAGACTTTTAGCAGAACAGGTTTGAGCCCAGAACAAAAAACCGAGGTAGAGAAAGTTGTTGCAAGTTGGAGCCGAAGTGCTGTCATCCACATCAGCGGTGAGGGCTTGCTTTTTAATGATTATGTAGCCAAATGGTCTGCATTAACTATACAGCATTCAAAAACCTGCTGAAACCGGAAGAGAAGCAGGACACAATACTGTCTAGTCTCTGCACTGGACTCACACTACTCTCAATCACACACTTTTTATTATCATTAATGAACATGAATCTGGTAATTGTGGTAAATATTATGATGGTAAAATATATTAACATGTGATATTAATCTGTGGAGCATATGAAAGAGAACGAGCTCAATTAGTAGGAGAATTTATTTATTATATATTCCAATATATTTATTATTGGAGATATGTCACTTAAAATTATGTTGAATAATGCTCAAACAGTTTAGAGTTTACAACGCACGTATAAATTATTTAAGAATAACAGGCTTTATTAATAGGGTTTAGGGTTTTTTTGTTTTTTGTTTGTTTGTTTTAATTTCCATCAACAATGCTCCACATTCCAGCCCAGTAGGTGGCGGGAAATGCACCTTTAAAAAGATAAAAATTAAATGAGTGAATGAATGGATGTTTTCCCTCATGAGGTTCATGTTTACCCTGCAGGTGGTGAGCGCCGGGGTGTGTGTGTGCATGGGCCAGAGAGCAGTGCGCTGGTGTCGGAGAGTGAAGGATGTGAAGATGCTCTCCTCACTGAGAGCGTTTTAACCCTCCGCTTTACTCACACTGTCAAGTGCTGGGGTTTACACAGAAACAGCAGAGAGCTTGTTTGGAGTGGAGAACTAAACACCACTGAAAAGACTGGTAATGTGATTATATCCAGTGCTGTGTGCTCTGAATCCATCTCAAGTCTCTGGGATAAGTAGTGAAAGGCACAATTTAGGTATATATCTTGAATATAGTCAAATTTATCTAGTGTTTCTTATTATAAGATTACAATAAACCAAATATAAGATCATTAAACCTATTTCTGGACATTATTACTCATTTCAGGCTTGTCGTTTTCTTATTCTGTTGGCAGATAAAATTTGCTTCTTTTTAGAAATTAATGCTTAAAATAAGTAAAATTATCTGCCAATAGAACAAGACTTTTTCAAGCTTGAAATGAGTACAGATGGCTTGAAACAGGTTTAATAATCTTATATTCGGTTTATTGTAAACTTATAATAGGAAATATTAGATAAATTTGACTATATTCAAGGTATTTCCACTTGAAGTCATTTTTGCAGTACAGGCTCAATATTCACATTTGTGCTATAATATTCTGGTGATTTTCACCAATAGGACACATTAGGTCCAAGTTCACGTGATTCACTTATTGTGGTTTGGATTAAGCATATTCAAATCAAGTGACCAATCAATGGCTAATAACTATAAAAATACATATAATATTAATATGTGCATAAGAGTGAGTTGGGATTTCCAGCACAGTAACAATCTTTTTAAATTGCAGTTATGCTTCCTGGACCCTACTTTGAGAATCAGTGGCTTAGAACATTCATTCATTCATTCATTCATTCATTATCTTCAGTAACTGCTTCATCCTGGTCAGGGTTGCAGTGGATCTGGAGTCTATCCCAGGAACACTGGGCAGTGGATATGACTCAAGCTGCAAAATATGCTTGGGCAGTCATTAGGATAACCTGACACAGAGCCACAATATTACCTATGTGTGGGAAAACACTGCTTCAGAATGACCTGGATAGCTGAAAATCCTCAGAGAATTTAATACAGAGCTTCACAATCCAGTCCTTGAGAGCTTTAATTCAGCCCTTATTTGTACATCCACTTTGTAACAAGCCAGAGCCCAACTAATCAGCACTGAATAGCCCTTTTTACAGGCTTCAGATGTGTTTTAGCTGTATAGAAGCATGGACTGGCTGCTGGGGGTCCCTCAGGACTGGGTTGAGAAGCTCTGTTTTAGTGAAACTGTTTTGAAAAGTAAAAGCATTCTATGAATATTGCATTGTATGCTTTAGTATTTTCAGAGCCCATATCTAACCGTGGTATTTATTTCATTGGAAAGGGAATGCTCTACAGTTACCGTTGGTCCCAGGGGGATATATAGCCTCCAAACCTCCATTTTTTCGGCCCCTCTCTCCTCATCTGCAGGCAGTGAGCCTTGCACTGGGCACTGAACACGCTGTTCTACTCACGGCCTCTGGGACTGTTTACACCTGGGGACATGGCAGGTGAGAGCCAATATCCTAAAGAAAAAAAAGATCTAAAATTGTTTTCTAGTTGTTCAAGTTTTTTTTTAATGAATGAATGATTAGTACTAAATAAACAGAGTATTCTTACTAAACAGCATTTAGTCAAATAACTATGCCCACAGCACTGAATTCTTAACTCTGATTGGTCAGAAGGTGTTGATTAATTTTGTATTAATGTGCTTGTTCCAATATGTTATCATCACATAGAATCATTTATAAGGTGAAGCTTTCTGTAAGGAGATATTTATTTAACAGTTATGGTCAGTAAGTAAGTAAGTAAGTAACAGTAAGTTTTCCGCCATTTTCAAGAGCGGAGTTTGTGCTTTGCTTAGGTAACATGACAAACTGCATTTTCTTGTATTATGAACTTTAGGATAGAGAAGAAAGAGAGGCTGGTGAGGGAAAGGCTTTTTATAGCTGCTATAACATAAGTGATAATAGAAATTAAGTTGTCTCATGGACTTACTACATTAAAGATAACTAAAATGGTTACAACAATATTAATTGTTGCTAATTTGATGCCGTTTAAGAGGAATAAAACATCCCATCCTGTCAGTTTTTTCTATAATAGCAGAATGTCCATTCGTGTTTTATTTCTTGTTTACTCAATGTTGCAGACCTTTTACCTTTTCCATACTTACACATGGTTTACACACTTTTAATATTTCTCATTTCCCGTTTGCATAGCTTTGTATTCTTGCCTTGTCTTGCACCATGCCCCTTAACACACACTGTTAAATGGATGAGATGACAGTAAAGTTGCCATGGCTTATCTTGTTGCTTTGGCAGTCATGGTCAGCTGGGTCATGGCACTCTGGTGTCCGGGGATGAGCCTCGAGCAGTAGAGGCTCTGTGGGGAGTCCCGATGAAATCTGTCGCTGCAGGAGGCTGGCACTCAGCGTGCATCAGTGGTGAGTATGAAACTCCTCCTTCAATTCCAGTAGTACAGTATCTACATAACTATTCATAGTGTTTCATAAGAACTGTAGATTATCTTAGATGTATTATTAGTCTTTAAATATCTTTTTTATTTCATATTAATTTACACATACTTTTGGAGAATTCTCTTTTGTCTGTGTTTTTTTTTTTTTTTCTTTTTTCATTTCACTGTAAACAAGTAGCACGAATTTGGGAGCTCAAATAATCTGGAACGCAGATTAGGCAAGCCAGTGCTGATCTCCACAAATAAAATATCCACTTTCAGAGAAATTAATTAATTAATTTTTAAAAAAATCTTTTATTTATTGAGGCCCTTGTTAGAATTCAGAAATAATAAACCATTGCAATTCCTGCTGAAATTGTCAAAAATGTTTAGGGCAAAGATGGGGGATTTTGTAACTTGTTTGGACCTTCTTAATTATTAATTAAAAATAATTAGTCTTTATGAACACAATTTAAATTCTCAATAATAATAATAATAATAATAATAATAATACATTAAAAGAACTTCTTATATTGCATTTAATGTCACAAAATGGAATTTCAGTGTGCACTGTAATATTGTTGTCAGTGTAGTGTGTATTTTTATTTGTGGGCTGCCTGTCATAGATGTGTAGTTTGTAAATCTTTCGTGACTTCTCTAAACTTTAATAATGTAGATTGCATTATCACTGCATTCCTTTTTTACATTAGAAATGACATGGCGCTGGTCTGTATCAGCTGTTGCTGTGCTTTTCTCAACTCTAAACTATTAATTTTAATTGTGGAAAAAAAATCACCATGCCATGCTGCGTAACGTTCAAGATCTCCAATTCAATTACTGTATTCCTGGAACCTACTATAAAAAACCTAATGATTAACCTTTGCTTTGACAGATTCTTCCTGTCACTCTGTTCATTTACTTGTTTAAGGTGACCCAATTACAGGAAGTGAACCAAACATATGTATTCTGGGTTGTGGGCGACATTTATTTGTAGATGCGAGCAGCTAAACTGACCCGAGAGGTGCAAACTGAGCCAGATGACAGCTGTAGTGCTGCATTCTGGTTATTGGGGCTGTCGAACAAACGGAAAAGAGAAATGCAGGATGCAATGCACAAACTGTTTTAAACAAATGACTTTAGTTATAATTATAATGCATTATACTAACTAGTAAAACTATTATAATTAGTTATGTAATTATATCATCATTTACGCCGTGTTCTCCTTGCTCAGGTGATTGTGGTGATTTCTGTGTGCACTTGGTGAAGATTTGTTTACCTTTTTTTTTTTTTCTGAACAGTGAATTAAAGTACATTTCCCTGCACGCCCCTCTGCCAGTGATTTCACTTTTTCGTTTATTTATGTACCAAACCATAGCAAATAACAAACAAACCAAAAGTATCAATTTTGCTCTGATTCAGATTCAGTAAATAGGTATGAAAACATCCTAAAAGGCAGTAAAGCATTGTGCAAAGGTGGGGTGATTAACCAGATGTGTTAATGTGCATAGCTGGCGGCGATCTGTACGTATGGGGCTGGAACGAGAGCGGCCAGATTGGCCTGCCATCGAAAGGCCTCAGAGAGGAGAGTCAGAGAGAAGAGGAAAGCATTGGTGAGTCAGACTTAAAACTCTTTATTTTACACACCCGCTCTCTCTCTCTGCCAGTCTGTATGCTTCTCTTTCTGATGTACGTATGTTTCTGTATAGAGAAAGACAAACTGAAGGGGAACAAAAAGGAAGACAAGGGCACCAGTGATGTGTTCATCTCAATTCAAGCGTTCCCGGCTCTGGTGGATGTATCAGAAGCGTCTGAAATGAACAAGGTCAGCTGTGGATCCCGTCATACAGCGGCCATCACGAGTAAGATTCTGTAACGCCTCTTTCCTGTTGTTTATATTTTACTGAATCCGATGGTGTTGGAATTATTTAAATGTATTTATTTCTTTAGGCACTGGTGATCTCTACACCTGGGGATGGGGTAAGACATTTTACTTTCTAGATTGTGGACTAATAAATATGGTGGACTGATCTGATGAGCTCCTCTTTTCCTTCTGAAATAGGTCTCTATGGCCAGTTAGGTCATGGTTCAAGATGCAGTTCAGACGAACCAAAACTTGTGGAGTTTTTCTCAGGTGGTAGAATGAGTGTGGAAGATGTCGTCTGTGGATTATGGAGCACGTTTGTGTCAGCAGTTCCAAGGGACCGTGTCCCATCATGACCCACACACAGTACTGTATCTCCTGCCTAAGGACCTTCCACCTTTGACTGTTATGCACTCAGCAGTACAGAAATAAAGGAAAAGTACAAGCATTTATCAAATATACAAATACATGTTCAAACAAAAAAGTGAGAAATAAGAGTTGGGCAGAGAAATTGAAAATCTTTGCAATTACAAAGGCAGCTGAAATACAGATAAAAAACAACCACATTTAACATGTTACATTAGTAATGCTGGGTGAAGAGCAAAGTGCACACGTGTTGAAAACAAAGCTGGATGGGGAAAAGATGTCTTTGGATCTCAGTAATCTTCACAGCACAATCTTGAACGAACTGGAAAGTACAATGTTTAGTTACTAAATGACACAACAGACATGAAGGTATCTGGAGTTAAAAGATCAAATACAGTAAAACTAGGTTTCTTACCTAACAAAATCTGGAGACCTGGAGATAACATGCTGAAATTCTGAGAGATTTACAGTCCCATCTTTATCAATGTCTGATTCCTCAAGAATCTGTAAATTCAAAATTGTGCTCATTATAAGAGCAGACAGCTTTTTCTAAGTCTCATACAGCAGCAAGGGAACAAAAGGTGTAACTTAATAATGATAAAAGATTGTGTGTGTGTGTGTGTGTGTGTGTGTGTGTGTGTGTGTGGGACAGTCACATTGTTTATGAGCTGATTCATTTCCTCAGGAGTGAGTCTCGTGTCTGTGGACTCCCCAGTCAGACAGTTCACCAACTTCTCGAGATCTCCGTAATCGAGTGTCCCATCATCGTCAAAATCTGGGATGATTAAATAATACTAAATCAATTTCTAATATTTCTTTCACACAAAAAGATTTCTTTTTCTATTTTCGATTTCTATTTTTATTTCTATCGTTTAGCTAAACGGACTTCAGCTCACATATTTGATCTCTATTTTTAGTGACCTGCATGGTTAGCAAAGCATGAAAAAAGAGGAAATAAAAGTATACAAATCATTATACATTCATTGGTCATTTTATTATGAACATCTGTACACCTACTCATTCATGCTGTTATCCAAACAGCCAGTCATGTGGCAGCAGTGCAATGTATAAAATCAAGCAGATACAGGTCAAGAGCTTCAGTTGCTGTTCAAATCAAGCATCAGTATGTAGGACAAATTTGATCTCTGTGACCGTGGCATGGTTGTTGGTGTCAGACGGCCGTTAGAGTATTTCAGAACTGCTGATCTCCTGGGATTTTCACACGCAACAGTCTCTACAGTTTACACAGAATGGTGTTTATGGCACAGCAGTTTGAAAAGTACTCAAACCAGCCTGTCTGGCACCAACCAAGCTATAGTCGTAGTCAATGGGGAAAAATGTAATCTCAGTTATTAAGTTAAAACTAACACTTGTCCTGTATCAGCAAAATTTCATGCATTTGCTGCATGAATGCAGAGGTGTTCCTAAAAAGTGAGTGTATTTGGCCTTTATTTTTAATGATCTGTAATGGTTAACAAGTGTCACCATGAGAGGGAATAAACATAAAAAACTTTATTTAGAAAGGCAATTTTGTTACTAAAATATAAATCAAGCCTTACCGAAAATTCTGAAAGCATAGTGTGATTTGATTTCAAGCGTTGCTGAATCGCTGAAGGCGCTCAAGAGATCCAAGAAGTCTTCAAAGCTTATGCTCCCATCCTTCGTGTCTGAGGTGGAGAAGACGTGGCAGATCCTTTTTCGAAAGGGATTGGACTAGATCGTAGGCAAAATAATAATAATAATAATAATAATAATAATAATTGCACAAAATTATCCACAGGCATTGGCTGTATGTTTACATATAAATGACAGAAAGGTCTTTCAAATTACATACGGGAGGTTATGACAAATGTGATTACATTACTGAAAGCTACTGTATATCAGGTTACTGAGTTGAATTTTGGTCATTGTTAAGGCCAGATTGTGATAATCTGACAACTACAATTTCACACGCTGTACTTCAGTAATTTAAATGGGTGGTCCCCAACCCTGCATATTATATTGTCTATGCACTATTACACCTGATTCAACTCCTCAGCAGGGACATACCGAGTACATGTGCATCATTTGTCAACTGATTACTCAAATCCAGTGTAATGTCAGCTGAAACACACTGATTGGTTGAGGAAACAGCACTCTTCTGATTGGTTAAGGAAAATAAACCTAGTCATGATTTTTTTCCCCCTCACCTTGAGCTCTGGCAAAGCACAAATTTTATCCATGGGTACCCGGGAAGTGAGTTGTTGCCTCTCATTTCTGTTCAGGAGTTCAGTGAATCTCTTGTGTGCCCTAGACAACAGATTGTTGAACCACAAGCAGTTAAAAACAAACTTTACTCTGCTGTAGTTAATGTATGACTTGAGGGAGATTGGCTGTTGATGAATACTGTTCATCAGCTGTTGGGTAACATTACGATAAACCAAAGTTCTTATCAGTTATTCAAGTGACGCACATTAACTTCAGACATTTCTGAATGAAGGCTGTAACTCAGAATAAGGCTGTATTTGAGTGTAATAGTCAGATTCAGTGTTTGTTTTACTTACAGCAGAATTTCTTGTTTACTGAGGAATGTGAGCTCCTAAA
>CM040983.1:13962773-13999978 GCA_022985145.1 Pangasius djambal
TTAAAAAAAAAAAAAAAAAAAAAAAATTATTGTAAACTGATAACAACAAGACTCACTTTGTAATATATACTAGTGTCATAGCTTCCAATGCTAACAGTTAACTTAGCTAGCTTTCTGACACAAAGTAATCACACTAAATCTAATATTTACCTGATACTCCGACAACTGATCCTTGGGTAATTTAGTGGCTGTGTTTCCCATAACGGTAAAAGCGTTACTTGTCAGACGAGGTTAGAGCTGTTATGGTTATTTTTAGCTAACAAACTTTACCACTGAGACGAACTCTACTTCCTCTTCCTGCCTACGTGTGAGTTTCCATGGAAACGATTTTGCATAGAAGTGCGAAGTTCAGTAATAAACTTATGATTTTATTCCATTTTTACAAAAGGCGGAAACATTAAATCAAAAATATTTATAAACAATTTGTCGAATAGACATATTGACAGATATATTAGCATGTTTTTAATCTAAAGGGGAACAAAAAAACAAAACAAAAAAAAAAACGACAAAACTCACTAACAGGTTATCTATTGATCCAAATATATAAATACAAATGGAGAGTAGAATGAGTTATGAAATAATAAAAGCGTTTTTAGTTTTTAACTCACTATATAATAAATGTTTGTATTTCAATAAAACAGAAAACAGTGACAATGCTTAAAAAAAAAGCTAAATGAAGTATTGTAAAGGGTTTTTTAACTTTATTTTATTGACAGTTTGAGACATTATGAAATAATTTAAAGCATTTGTAAAGTCTTAAACAATCTATTTAAAATAACTATATTACTCCTTCTTTTATAACATACTGGCCCGTTTTATTCTTCATATTCTTTATCATTCCAAACACTTATGTAGTCTTCCTGATGTGTGCATGTCGATGAACACCAATCAGCATAGCTTATTTGCATTTAGTGACGCCCACAAAACTCCATATAAGGTAAAGCTCCCAGAGAGCCAAAAGCGCAAACTGAGGACAAAACGGTGAGGAATTTCTCAGAAGTATATTTGTTATAAGTATATTTGTCATAGCCTCCCTTACTTCTCTTACATTATTTGAATGACCTTTCTGTTATTTATATGTAGACATACACCCAACATCTATTGATAATCCTGTGCAATTCTTTGACCACACAATCTAGTCCCATCAATTTCGAAAAAGGATCTGCCATGTCTTCTCCACCTCAGAGATGAAGGACGAGAGCTTGAGCTTTAAAGACTTTTGGGACTCCTTGAGCACCTTCAGTGATTCAGCAACGCTTGAAATCAAAACATACTATGCTTTCAGAATTTTCGTTATGGCTTGATTTATAGTCTAGTATCAAAAACCCTCTAAATAAATAAAGCATTATTATTATTGTTGATGTCACAATACTGTTATTTTTAATATTGTTTTAATTATGGTTAATAATATTATTGTGAAATGTATTAAAAGAATTTTTAAAAATACACTTTTCATTGCTTTTAATTATTTTTGTTAAGCTATAGATATTAAAAATACTGTTAAATTTAAGATTATCAAATAATTTACAGTATTGTCATTATTGTCTGTGTTATAATTATTACTATTATTCTTAATTATATTATCTTTGTTGTTGTTGATCTCATTCTTTGCTGTTACTTTCTAAATTAAAAGTAAACTTTGTGCCGTGTATTGTTTTCCTAGTTAGAAGCAGCTACTGTAAAATAAATCAGCCCTTGTAACCCGTACAACATCCAGACAGGGTGCATTTACAGGAAAGAATGTCATCACTGCATTGTTGTTGTATGCTTCAGTGAGACTGGCCAGACTGGTTTGAACTGACACAAAGGCTATTTCAAACATTGCCTGGTCTTTTTCACCTGTCCAGTGAACCTGTGCCTGTTGTAGCTTCAGATGCCTGTTCTTGGCTGGCAGAAGTGGAAACACTTACGGCCTTCTGCTGTTGTAGCCCATCTGCCTCAAGATTTGACATGTGCATTCTAAGATGTTTTTCTACCCACCATGGCTGTAATGAGTGGTTATTTCAGTTACTATAACCTTTCTGTCAGCTTGAACCAATCCAGTTAAAGATAAGAAAAACATCACCTGGTCTTTTTTTCAAATCTTCAACTGCTGCTCTTTTTTTTTCTTTTTTTTTTTTTGGATTTTACATCATTCTGTGTAAACTCTTGATACTGTTGTGTATGAAAATCCCAGAAAATCAGAAGTTTCTGAAATACTCAAACCAGCCCATCTGTCACCAGTGACTATGCCATGGTTAAAGTAACTGAGATCTCATTAAAAATAATAATAATAATAATAATAATAATAATAATAAGACACTGGCCTTTATATAGGTGTAGACTGATACTGGCTCAGGGTGATCCGTGGAAAATCAATTCTGGTTCAGATGGATTTTTCTCGAGTCATGGCTCCGCAGGTCATACACAATCAGGGAATCATTTTAAAGCTTTAATTCTGTGCCTTATGCTGTGGGATTACCAAACAATGATTAATAATACACTGTAATACTTTACTATCTATACAATATTGTGTATATTGTATCTATTTGAAGTAGATCTCATTACTGTCAACTCATTCACTTGACAGAGTAAAGTCTCAGCTAGAAAACGGACCTTTTCAAATCACTTAATTAATACATTTTATTAAAATATTGTATGTTACTATTATTCCTAGATCACAATAATTGTGTTTCTTCAGCACAATGATAGCCAATGATGCATCAGATACTGCCTGGGTAAATAAGACATTCCCCCTTATTATGATATAAGGAGATTAGTATATGTTGTGTATAGGTAAAACAGGACATAGATGAATAATTAAACATGTGCTGGAATTGATAAAGTAGGGAAAGTGTAGAGAAGGTGTAGAATGAAAACTGACATTAAATGATAAAGAGATACACTATATGGCCAGATGTAAGTGGACACCTGACCAAGACACCCATATGTTCTTGCTGAACATCTTATTCCAAAGGCATGCCACTAATGTGGAATCAGAGTCAGAGCTCTGTACAGGCAACTTGAGTTTGTCCACTCCAACCTTGGCACACCGAGTACCTTGCTCTGTGTGCAGGGACATTGCCATGCTGGAACGTGTTTGGGCCCTTTAGATCCACTGAAGGAAAATTGTAATGCTACAGCATACATAGAGGTTCTAGACAACTGTGTGACTCCAAATTTGTGGCAAAAGTTTGGGGAAGGCTCACATATGGGGGTCATGATCAGGTGTCCACATGCTTTAGGCCATATAGTGTAGCTATGTAAGAGTAATATAAAATTTGTTTACATTTATTTTATTGAAAATTTGAGACTTTAGGAAACAAATTTACTCCATAATTTTTTTTGTAGTCTGTTATATGTTTGACTCATTAGACAGGAATACACGTTTGTCTTTTTGTTTTGGGAATTCCTTACAACTGCAGCAGTCATTTCTTTTCTTTCATTCACTTACTTTCAAAAGTAACACGTCGGGTCCATGAAAAACGAGGCTGAATTAATTCTCTTTCAGGGTTAAACCAAACCGTGGACCCCCTAACGAGAAAAGAAAAAAAAAAAAAAACACCACACACAAAAGGTGAAATGCATTCACACCTCATTTCAAGATGCTATGGGGCAATAAACAAAAAAGGACAGGAATACAGGGTTATAAGAGCCAAAATAAAAAAATGTGAACACAAAATCAAATGTCTTAAACAATAACAGGGTAAATATAATTTGATCAGTGGACATTTTGAAGCAATTTCCTTAGTATAATCCCAAAGAGGAGGCCATATTTGCCATAATGTAGGCTACCTGATTTCTGATGCATGTCAGTTCATTTCTCAAGTCGGGGAAAAGTGGCGTTATGGGAAAGGTTTCTCAATGGAGCTTTTTTTTTTTATAAGAGATGGCTATAAAAGTGAAATAGACTTTATCACGATAAAGACCAACAGGAATTAAAAAAAACAAAAAAAACAAAACTGCTCCTGAATGATCAGGAATATAATTTGGTGTCAAGTATCTTCCAGTTGGCTTCTTAATTACATTTGAAATGACACAGGAAATACCTTCAATAGCATAAACTCGAACTTTGTGCTTATTATTACTATTATTGCATTATTCCTAGCTATATATTGTGCGTCAGTGCATGAAGGGTGTGTGTCCGCGGCTCGGCTGGAGCGGGTGTGTTGATGTCGAGCAGCACAGGGCTTCTCCCACGTGTCTGCGCTGTGGCTCTCCCCTGTGCAAACATGGCGGATCAGGAGCTGGCGGAGCAAGGGACTCAAGTGGAGATCCTTCAAAACGGAGACGCACACGAGCCGAAAGACGAAACAGATCACGCCGAGGACGCGTCAAAGAAGAAAAAGAAGAAGAAGAAGAAGAGTAAAGCGGCGATCGTAGGTAAAGAAACAACAGCGATAGATCAGGTCGTGCTCGTGCTTGGGCTCGTGCTCGCTAACTGCCTAACCTTTCTAAGTGGCGTCCAGCTTGCGTGCTATTTCCACATCCAGTGCTAACCTAGCGTGCGAAACACTACAACCAGTTTTCCACAAGGACTCACAGTCCCGAGCTGATTCAGTAGAAGTTATTTTACTTAAGCAGAAATGCAGTTCGTCTCCCGCTGAGTGTCGTCTAACTAGTTTCTTTAGTTAGCGTTGTACAAAGCAGTTGATTGTTAGAATAGTGAAATATGCTAGCTTAAGCAGCTAATGCTAGTTAATGTAAAAGATGCTAGCCTACGGTACTACCGGTAAAAACTGAAACAGGCCGCACTGAGTGGGACAGCGAGTTCCCAGACTGCGTCCAAAGCAGTAAACTAGCAAGCTAAAGAGATAACAGAAATGATACACAACACAAAACTGTGTCAGAATTGCTCACCATGAGCAGTGGCGCACACACTGCTGTAGCATGCAGCACATCTAGTCGTGTGTATTTACTGCTCAGGACTAGTTCAAGTCCCAGCTGGCAATTTAGATCAGAGGTCTTCAGCTAAACTTGGTGAAGAACTAGTTACATAACATTCGTGGTTTTATAAAAGTCAGGATTAAGAGGTGACATGACTGAATGGCAACAACAGTTACCCTTTAGTACTTAACCATTAGTGATTAGATCATGGCTATGAATAAGAAATCAGTTTGAAGGGTTTTGAAGTTCATGTTACCAACTCTGACTTTGCCATGTGGTCAGTTTGCTAATCAGACCCGAGAGGGTAAAGAAAATGACCAACCCCTCTACTTTTCTGACCTGATGTCTCCATCCATGTAGCTACTAGTCTCTGGTTCAATGAGCTTCCTTCAGCTTAAATAATTTACAAAAGCCACAACAGAGGATCTGCCATAGACGTCTCACTGGTTCATCTTTAGAAAAGCGGAATATCTGAGATATGGTCAGGTTTTTTTTGTTTTTGTTTTTTTTTCTTCCATATATTTGTCAGCTGCAGTAACTTTTTTTTCTACAGTACATTTTTCAAATATTTGCCTCAGTTTGCAGAAATACTTTGCTGGGTCCTCATCCAGACCGCAGTTCACCAGTTGATGATCCTTTTTTTAGACAGACAAAGTGGATACATCAACATTGATTATGTTGATGTGAAACATCAGAGGTGTGGTGGTGGCAGATTTTAAGGCAAGGTGTGTCATGTTCACATAAAAAAAAATCTAAGTTGTCAGTCAAAGTCAGGCATCGATGTAATAAAATACACCAGTGGACCGGATCAGATTTGACAGAATCCAGTATTTCAAATGAATATCGGCCTCACTACAATATACACCCTAATTATATTCCATAAACAAAGTGCATTAATAAACCGTCTATATAACTTAGTCTTATATTGCTTATACTGATCCAGTGCTAACCTCCGGTGAGTGTTGTTAGCTAATGCTAATGTTTACCAAAAAAAAAAATTGTACTCCGTTCCCCCCACCACCAGTTGTCTCACTATGCTATGTTAAAGAAGGCTCCACTCTGAAACACATTAAACATGTTTATTTTGAAATTTTTGTGATTCTGGTGCCATTTTGTTGGTCGTTGCTGTATTTTCGTTATTCCTGTGAGAAGGTTGTTTGCCATGCTGACGACATTGCTAGTGCAGTTACTATGCAGTTTAATAGGGGAAAAAATGAAAGGATCTCAAACCTAAGAGATGGTGGTTAGGCTTCTCTGTTAGCTCCTAAAAACTATTATTAAAAAGCAGTGCACTCGAGAATCACAATACTTTTTATGTTTCTGTGTGTGATTTGTAATTAACAGGAAATGCAAATGGAGAAGGAGATGCTGATATCAATAAAGTGATCAAGCAGTTGGAGCAGCAGGCCTTGGATGACCAAGAGAAAGAAGAAGATGGCGAGGATGGTCTGTTCTTTTCGTGTGATGTCATGCTCAATTAATAGTTTTGTTGTGATTTTCCTGAGTGCTCTGCCTAACATTGCATACTGTTGATCCATTGTTTCCTGTGGAAGCAACATATCGTGGAGATTTTGCTTCTTACATTTGTTAAATCCTTTTTAAAGATGGTGACGAAACTGAATCGACTGGAAAGAAGAAGAAAAAAAAGAAGAAGAGGAAAGGTGGTATGTTATTTATTATATAATTTTATGGATTCAGTGCTCTGATTTAACAATGTTAATGCCCAGTAATTCATTATTTACATAATTTGTCCTTTTCAGGCAAGGTTCAAACAGACCCTCCGTCTATTCCCATCTGTGAACTTTATCCAAGTGGAGTTTTCCCCAAGGGCCAAGAATGTGAATACCCACCTTTACAAGATGGGTAAAGATCATCAACAGCGAAGCCTCACTCATTTTAGTTGTCTTATATTGTATAATGTTGGGAAATCGTAAGTGAATCATGGTGACATGGTCCTGTATTCCAATCAGGCGTGATGCTGCATGGAGAATGAGCAATGAAGAGAAGCGTGTGTTGAATCAGGCCAGTGAGGAAATCTGGAATGATTTCAGACAGGCCGCAGAGGCGCATCGGCAGGTCAGGAGCTACGTCATGAGCTGGATTAAACCAGGCATGACCATGATCGACATCTGGTAAGTTCACGATTTTGCTTTCGCCGTAAAATACTTTTTTTTTTTTGGGCACTTCCACAATTTAGTACTATTCAAAACTAGTGAAAGTATCAATCAGCCCTGTTTTGATGATATAACCCATTGCTGTGATATTTACCATCATAGCCAGAAGCTGGAGGACTGCTCTAGGAAGTTAATTAAAGAGAACGGGCTGAATGCTGGCCTTGCTTTTCCTACCGGCTGCTCCCTCAACCACTGTGCTGCTCACTACACACCGAACGCAGGCGACCCCACGGTGCTCCAATACGACGATGTCTGCAAGATTGACTTTGGCACGCACATTAATGGTCTGTAGGTTACGAATAAGAGAACTGCATAGTGTCTCTGCTTGTTCTGTTTCTTTTTTGTTGTCTTATTATTTTTTTTTCCTTCATTAAATGTAGTGTCTGACTTTTGTCTTGCAGGTAGAATTATTGACTGTGCCTTTACTGTCACTTTCAACCCAAAGTATGATAAACTGCTGGAAGCTGTTAAAGATGCCACAAATACTGGAATTAAGGTAAGCCTTCCCAAGGAGATATTAATAATTACTGTTTTCATATAGATGATAGTTCGTGGTAGTTTGTATTGGGACAAGTAGCTTGCTTCCACACATTAAATATTATACTATTTAATTAATATATATATATATATATATATATATATATATATATATATATATATATATATATTATATATATATATATATATATATATATACTTTAATTTATAATTGCTTATGTGTCTGGGTGTATCAGTGTGCAGGAATTGATGTCCGTCTTTGTGACATTGGAGAAGCCATTCAGGAAGTCATGGAGTCTTATGAAGTGGAGTTAGATGGGAAGACATACCAAGGTATCTTATTCTGTGCTATGGTACAACTGATTGCCTATAAAATTAGGCACAAATACAGGTTAGTAATGTTTTGTTGCATTGTTTTTTAATTTCCCGTAGTTAAGCCAATCCGGAATCTCAATGGCCACTCAATTGGACAGTACAGAATACATGCAGGAAAGACTGTGCCTATTGTCAAGGGTGGAGAAGCAACTAGAATGGAGGTGAGTGTCACCATCACCTCATTCATTTCTTATGATGTGATAATTTGAAAATGATTGAGGTTCCACTAAAAAATGGACTTGGTCTTAAAAGTAAGGTTTATAAGTACTGTGCACAAATTCATTTCCTCACTCCCACATGGTAGAATGGTGCATGGACATGAAAAATTAATGTCTTCATATAAATGTAACTCCATATTAGTTTATTGATTTATTTGTGATTATTAGCCTCAGACCTGCCCACTGGTTTTAGCATATCACTTTCAGGTGGGGCTAAACCAGGGGTGTCCAGTCTTATCCACAAAGGGCCATTCAAGCAGGAGCCACACCTGATTCCACCTTTTTTTAATCAGTTGACCTTGACTTTCCATAGACTCACGTGTGGCTTCTGCTTGGTTGGAACGAAAACATGCGCCCACACCGCTAACTGTGAATTACCGTTACACGGCCGTCCTGGCGACTCGCAGCAGCTCAGGGACGTTAGATTATAAAGTAGTTTTTCTCCTCATAGCACCCACTTCTCAATCACATTTCTATTCAAAAGTAACAAAAATACTCAAATGCACTGTAGCTTTAATATTGCTTTAATTATTTATTTCACTATTCATTTATTTCACACTGAAAATATGCCTCTGAACATTTCATTAATTAAGCTAAAATATTAATGTGCCCTTGTTGGTGGAGGTAGAGTCTTTATCAGCACAGGTGTACCTGGGAGTTAGTGAAATCATCATATTTCATAAATGCAGTAAATAGTCCATGCCTAGCCTTTTTGCATTTTTTCAGATTGTATATCATACGTTAGAGGACTGATATCGATGAGTGCTATACTAAACCCCTGGAGCAAAAAAGCTAAGCCTTTTTTTTGAGGGTGTGTCTATACATATTATCTGTTACACTTGTTTATCAGCTACTGGCAGCTTGTTAGAACTGAGGTGGGCTTAAGACCCGCTCTTGACCCTCCTTCAAGTAACTATACAGTTTGACACAAAGCACATGTGCGTACAGGAAATGAAACAAATGTGCACTTTACGCACTAAAATCTTGAACTGTAATCTTTTCACAATCAATCGTGTAAGGTTTGCGTGTTAAGTCTCACTGCTCCACTGTTTTACAGGAGGGAGAGGTGTATGCCATCGAGACTTTTGGAAGCACTGGAAAAGGCATGGTGCATGATGACATGGAGTGTTCGCATTACATGAAAAACTTTGAAGTTGGACATGTGCCAATCAGGCAAGTCTTCGAACTTTTCCAGATTATGAGAAAACATAAAGCTTACTTGCCAATAAAGAAATACAGCACAAGAAGGAGTGTTTTATCGCAAAGAACAATGCAGCCATGATGTTATTCTTGGTTACACAAAGCCTCAAACTACTGAGTAGTTCTGCAAGGAATGCAAAGAAACTTTGTTTTAAATATTATTTTCTAATATTGGTAATATGTTCCGCAACAAGGTAACAATGCTGCATTCAACAAAATTTGAATTTAACCATAGAATTTCAGAAAAAGTTTTTCCATTTGACTCGCCCTTGTAATTTCCATCCATTTCATTATTTTATATTTGGAAACATGCCACATAGTGGCACAGGTAGAACACGTTTCAGCCAACCTGTCAGACTATGGCTGAAACTGTGGGGTAACTTAAAACCTGTGTACACCTACACAGATATTTTTAAAAACGTGTTTTTTCTGCATTTGGCTCTGGTCCACGATGTGTTTTGGTCACTTTGGTTGTTGAAGATGAATGAATGAATGAATGAATGAAAGATTGTATGAACGAGCTTTTAACCATGTTGGTTTTTTTCCCCACATTTCTCATTTTCTACCAATCTACACACAGCTCAACCTTATTTTTGAGTCATTTGACATAACTTATGGGTCAAGTCAAATCAAACTTCATGTGCACCGAAGTACAATGAAATTCTTTATTACATGTCATTCCTGAAGACTACACATAACAATGCAGACGTATTTGTAGCTACAGATGGAATGAGATAATATTGTCACCTAATTGGCGAAAATATTGGATGGCATGCTCTTGAGGCGAAAATATGTTTTCAAAAGTATCTGTATACATGTGGATGGAGCTTTAGTAATTTATGAAACATTTGTGTGTTCCATAATTATGAACCATGTCATAATATTCAAGTAGCCATTTTAGTCAACATTGTCCTATTTGCTTCACCCTCACAGGCTGCCAAGGGCCAAGCATTTGCTGAATGTTGTCAATGAGAACTTTGGCACATTGGCATTCTGCCGTCGCTGGCTTGACCGTCTGGGCGAAACCAAATACCTGATGGCACTGAAGAACCTGTGTGACCTGGGCATCATCGACCCATACCCGCCTCTGTGTGACACTAAAGGCTGCTACACAGCTCAGTTTGAACACACCATCCTACTGAAGCCAACCTGCAAGGAGGTGGTCAGCAGAGGAGATGATTACTAAAGCTAGTGCTCACCAATTTCTCAAAATTTCACTGACACGCATGTCCATGTGTTGTTCGAGTTGCTTAAGGGGCTAAATGCATAGCGGGCCTGTGCCTGAGCTTAAATCTTCTGGAAACGTTGTATGGAAATTGTGCTCTTTGGTGCTGGCATTCTGAAAGCCATTTGCATTTGCCACGCAAACAGTTCAGTGCTCTCATTCCACACCTACTGAGCAGCCTCAAGATTAGGAAGTGTCAAATTTTGAAAAATTGGTGGACTTCTCTTAACCTATAACACGCGTATGTTAGCCCAGGGAAGATTACGGTTGACTGTATTATTAAACCATAAAGCAAAAAAAAGTATTTAGAAAGGGTGTGGAGAACGTCATCTTCACTTATTATATATATGTATAATGTTTCTTCAGCAGCTTTTATTTGTAGCCATATTTGATTGCATTCTTTATTAGAACCATGGACACAGTAATGAGACCCTATAGAAATTGGATTGCTGAAGTTTGTTTACTCATAAAACAGTGTACATACAGCTTATACATGCATTCATGCTTTTTGCATTTAGGGGAAAAAAATAATCCTTGCATCACCTTGGACTAGAGCTAAAGATGATGGCTGTGTATAATAGCCTTGAATGTTTTGGCTACGCTTTTTTCAGACTGAAAACAGTCACATCTCTCTGGGTAAAGCACAATGCTGTGTTTTATTTTGAATTAAAAATAAAATTTGTAAGAAATTACAGTCACTTTCTCAGCTTTTGTAAGCAAACTAAAATTGAAATGTGAAAATAGTGATTTTTAATTCAAGCCATACAATAAAATAAAATAAAAAAAAAACTAAGGTCATGACAAACTTAGTGTTTATTAACTTAGACAAAAGTTAAGAACCATCAGAATCATTGTCAATAGACTTCATATTTAATATTTCATGTGTATAAGTAATTTGTATGTATCTTTTATCTTAATTGAATATGAAAGCACCATTAATATCAACCAAACATGCAACAAAACAACAAATCAGTTACATTAAAAGGTGAAACAAATTAAAAATAAGATGAATAGAGTAGAGGGGGAAATAAGTGCTGAAACAAAAGCACAAATCATTTTTCTGATGTTGACTGAATTGGCCTGTATATTGGCAGGTTTTGTCCTCTCCTTCTGGAGCTGCTTCTTCAGTTGTTCCTGCAGCTGAAGGTATGCTATATGGCTAATAGTATGTGGTCACCTGATCATCACACCCATATTTGTCTTCCCCAAACTCCTGGAAGCTAAGTCGGAAGCACATAGGATGACATTTTGTGCAGTAGCATTAAGTATTACCCTTTACTGAATCTAAGTGGCCCAAACCTGTTCCAGCATGACAATGCCCCTGTGCACAAAAGGAGGTCAGTGAATACATGGTTTGCCAAGGTTAGAGGGAAAGAATGTGAATTGCCTGCACAGAGCCCTGGCCTCAACACCACTGAACACCTTTGGGATGAACTGGAACCCCAATAGCGCACCAGGCCCAGCACAAATACCCACAGCCACACTCCAAATTTAGAGGAAAACCTTCCCAGAAGAGAAGTGCTTATGACAGCCAAGGGGGAACTAAATCTGGAATCGGATGTTCACAATTCACAGTTCAGAGTGTGATGATCAGGTGTCCACATACTTTTGGCCATATAGTGTGTGTGAGATCCCTGACACTGACATCACTGACCCTAATGTAGTTGTGTATTGGCAAACACTTTGCTATTAAGTCTGGGTCTGTGGTCAGAAATGGACACTGATAAACACTAGAAGACAATTAAAGCAAAATTAAAACACCTAGCCTTTTGAGGTGGAACAGCAATGGAGTGACCAGTAGATGTCTAAAGACAATATTTTAAAAAGCCAGTGCATCTAATACACTTGTACTGAGTCAGGATTACAGATGTTTGGCCTATCACCCAAATAATAATAATATGGTCTGTTGTGGTCCCTTTCCATTGATAGTATTCTTACCATGAAATAAATTATTAAATCTGGCAAGGAACACAAAATGAGGAAAAAAAGCACATCGTAATATATACATTTCTAGGCCATATGTTTCCCATCATTCAAAAATTTTCAGCCCTCCTCTACCCTGTCACTTAATTTATTATTAAATAGTAACTAGTAATATTAGACAGTAAAATGTAATTGACACTATGTTTCACTAGGGGGCGCTGCAGCCCCCTTAAAGCCCTACTTCCCACACCCCTGCTTTTTTCCATCCAAACCTAGGAGTTGAATCAGTGAAATTCTATAGCATCAAACATTTACCAAGTCTAATTATAAACTGATCATTTTCAGTGGAAATGATACAATTTCTGGTGTCACTGTTTATTTGAACAGCTGTAATTTTTGAACATTAATGCTAGTGTAACCATAAATCAGTGAAAATTGAAAGTAATAATAAAAAGCGATCTTAACTTGGATTAAGAAAAAAAAAACAGAGAAACAGAGAAAAACTTGACTTTGGGGGTGGGGGGTTGGGCATGCTGGGTGGGATAAAAATCCATAAACATCTATACAGTTGTAAATATGAAGACCAGAGCATACACCTAAGCTACTATGGATATGCATCAAACAGCCACAGTAGCATCTATAGAAACAATTTCCAGCTAGTAAAGTTACTGAACAGTCCACAGTGCTGACAGTTGTCAGTACCTAATTTACAGTTTGACCATTTGCTGAATGAGATTTGTTGGCATGCAATAAGTAGTTTAACTGTTTCATATGCCATTTTAATGCTTTTTTTTCCTTAGTGAAGAAGACAGCATCTCAGGAAAGAAAAGATTTTATATATATATATATATTTCAGTCCATAACAGACAGTAATTATGCCATTCTTTTTTATATTTGTGTGTGTGTGTGTTCAGCCAGTAAAAGTGCAGGTCAGTTCAGGCTCTGTGTGACCTGTAACATGAAGTAGAGTTGAAAGAGAAGAAGGGCAGAGAGGTTGTAGGGCACTGAAAAAAGCCAGTAACATTTCAATGTGATTTTCAAATGTAGTAGTTTTACACAATCTAGTCACAGATAATGTACAGTTATCAATCCACTTTCCAAAAATATGTTTAAAGTGACAATGTTTGCTTGAGTCAATTGCAGAACCTCTTAGAAAAGTTCAGAAGCTTTCAGTCACACTAGTAACCTGGGGGTGCACCCTGTTGCGATTGCACTGAAAGAGCCACGCTCCCCGCATTCCCCGGTAGCGCTTAGCCAGCAACACATACAGCACTGGATTGACACAAGGGTGCAGGTACTGTAGCACTGTGCAGGTAAAATAGAACATCTCCCAAACTTGGCCATGCCTGTAGAGACCCAAATACACACACAGCTCGAGGACATAACCAGGCAGCCAGCACACAGAGAATGTCCCAGCTGCCAGGAACACCATAAGCGAGGCTCTCCGTGTGTTCCGTGCACTGGCCATAGACATCACTGGGCTCTTGTGGAGAAACCAAGCCAAGCGCACATAATTTACAGCAATAACCAGCATTGGTATGAAGTAATACAAAACAAACTGGCTTAGTATGACTTGATAGTGGTGCTCTCGGATGGTGGGCAGACAGAAGGTAAAGTTGGTGAGCCCTGGGCCGAGGCGCTCTTTAGTGGCAAAAATACGCAATGGCAAGCTGATAAAGATGCTCAGAGCCCAGGCCAGGATGAGCATCAGCACAACAAGGTCTGTAGTGGGTGGGTGGTAAGGGTTGGTGATGATCATGGCTCGAGCCATTGAGACAGCACATAGTGAGTAAGTGCTGGCAGCCAGAGAGGAAGCCAGCAGGAACTGGTAAATCTTACAAGATATGTCATTTAGAGGCCAGGAGAAACTGACAGCTGAGTGCAGAGTGAAGGGGATGAGAAGCAGCGTGAGGAAGTCAGCCAAAGCCATGCTGAGGATCAGCACGTCCAGACGATTCTTGCGTAGGGTGTTGTGTTTGGCGAAGAGGGTGAACACTAGCAAGTTAGCAACGAAGCCCACACCCAGGATCACACCACAGGTACAGGCGAAAATCACACCATAGTGATTACTGAAAACCTGCAAGTCAACAGCTTATGTATTTAACTGACTTTTTAAAAAACATTTTTTTTTTTTTGTCAAATCCATGATGGGACCGTTATTCTCATACAAAGTCCTTTACATGACCATTAACATTAACATTCTTTATCCAAGTAACTCACCATAGTTGTTCAGCTTAAGAGAACCCTGTCTTTCACCAAATATCCTTCCCCATTGAAGAACACAGTTCAAAAAGTACCATTACAATAAAATGAAATGTGCTGTTGCGCTGTGAAACCGGTGTCATCATCTAAGATCTTAGTTGTAAGAGATGAGACTGCCCATCAGGAAGTTCAGGCAGTTAGCCACTATTGATCCAGGCATATTTAAAGAGGCAGAAATAGATTTGTGCCACAAGGGCGATATTACATATACAGGGCCAAGAGTCTCATTTATGCTTTAATGCTTTCTATAGATAAGCATAATTTGAATTTTTTTTTTCTAATTTATACATGTTAATTTAAAAATACACCATAAACACCTACCTTCAAGATGATACATACTGTATGCTGGTTTTCTTTCAAGTGTTCAGACATAGAAAGTAGAAAGGGTAATTTAAAAAATAAAATTGGCATAGAATATATTTTCTGGTTTTTTTTTTTGTTGTTGTTGTTGTTGTTTTTTATATTCAGTTGATTCATTCTGTCTCCTGCATCATATAACCAATTCAGCTGCTAGGATGAATTGATTTGGATGAAGCAATATCCTTTCCAGTGCCAGACGGTTATCACTCCCTGCTCTTTATTACTACTTCTGCTAAAACACTCAGGATGTTGACATAAGGACACATTATCATTTGCTTCCATTAACCCGTATTTTAGTACATGACTGTTACCACTTTATTTACACATTAACACCAATATGTGGTTGGAGGCAAAGTGTAAACCACATGAAATGGAAAATACATATTTTTGCAGCTATACTAAAGAAAATAGGGGTTATCCATAAGAAATCACTGATATTTTGGGGACTTGCCATGGACACCTTTGTTTCAGAAACATCACATTTCTCTTAATCACATTATGCTCATGCATTTTATTGATGATGCTGAAAACGGAAAGCATAGCAGGAGCCGTTTTTGTGACAGAATTGGAGAAGAATCATAAGTATCAAACGAATACTGACATACAGGAGCATAGCACAGATTTCTAAAGTGCACTGTTGAAACTTGTAGAAAAGAGCAGCATTGTGATACCTTTACAGAATAAATACACACAACTAATCAAATAAATAAAAAAGAAATATGGTTAATTAGTGTAGTACATGTAGTAATACGGACTTATAGCAGATGGCACAGTTGCACAGCGGGTATTGTTGTTGCCTCACAGCTCTGGGGGTCCCTGGTTTGATCCTGAGCTCAGGTTACTGTCTGTGAAGAGTTTTGCATGTTCCCCTTGTGTCTGTGTGGGTTTTATCCGGGTTCTCAGATTTCCTCCCACCTCCCAAAAACATTCTCAAAGGCAGATTGGTTAGGATAAATTGCTCCTATATGTCAATGTGTGTGCATGGTACCCAGTGATGGACCGTCGTCCCGTTTGTTTTTTCCACCTCGCATTCCCTGGATAGGCTCCGGATCCACTGGAACACTGACCAGGATAAAGCGGTTACTGAAGAAGAATGAATGAATGAATGAATGAATGAAAATACAGACATATTACTGTATAATCAGATTCACCTTTCCAGTAAAAATATCAGTATTCCTTAAAGACTAAATAGTAAATGTATGTAACTGTGAGTAAGACAGTGCATGGGACAATGAAGGCACTGTGTTTTATGCTGATGAGAGACACTAATCTATGGTAAAGAGGTTTAGAGGCCATGATCCAGAGTGTTTGATAGCATCATTGCCTTGTTTCACAGTCGTCTCCTCACTTACTGCCAGTTGCCCTGCTTAGCGAGCTCTTAATGCTACTTGTATTGAGCATGGCCATCCTCTTCGTTTATTGCTCTCTCTCCACTTCCCCAAACATACTCTCTTCTTTCTCTTAGTGGTAGCTGGCTGCTCTTTGTTGGTCTCCTGTGGCAGGGTGTCGATTGTGCCTGTGCTCTCTAACTGAAAGTCCAAAAGAAAGTCTTTGGTGCTGGCGGCAGCTTTGGGAGCTTGGGCACTCCAGGTTACATGCTGGAGGTTGGCTCCACTGCTGGATGGAGCTTCCCACACATTGGCAGTATGTACCTGTTCAAAAAGCTCCTGCAGCCAGAGTCGTCTCTTCCTGTCCTGCAGATAGCGCCCTCGGTCATGCATAAGTTGGGCTTGACTCACTGACCGTCTCCTAAAATATTAAAAACAAACCCATTTATTATAGATATTTGCTTGCTCTATGTTTTTTCCTTATAGTATATCAGAGTTATAGTATATGCTGAGTCTTTAGTTAGTTTTTTATAAAAATTGTTACTGGGTTCTCTGCTCTAGTCCTGAGGTACCAAAGCTTTGAGTCTCAAAACTGTAATACTTACTGATTAAAATGTTTTATATGATATGATAGAATTTTGGGACATTTTGTTGGACACTTATGTTTTCTTAGCTGCTTCAAAATGGTTCACTTTATAATAGCGAAACTCACTGTTGAATCCTTAAGGGTTCCTACAGAGAAACAATCAAAGAACAATCAAAGAAAAATTCTAAGAGTTTTTTTTTTTACGTTTTTTAAAAATATAGTAATATTAAATCATACAAACAGTGCTGTGTCACTTTTCTCATGTAAGAACAGTCCTATTCAGCCACCTGTAGGATTGTCATTCTAGTGCTGCAAATTTGCCAAGGTTCCAGACATGACCATTCCATCAGGGAGCAGATTAAGAGCTCAAGAGAGCAGAGAAAAAGCTTCAAACTGTGCAGAGCAGTTGGCCTCCTGTTCTGGAGTTGAGAACCCCCAGTCTGAGTAATTCATGTCAAATGAATGTTCCCCGTGGAATCAGAACTTAAGTGTAAATATTGTGTTAGGTGTGGTCAGTCCTCTCAACAATCATGTTTATTTTTAATCAACGGTGTGTTTACCGGGCGTCAACACCTACATTCTGTTGCTGAGAGCATGTATGGGTTGCCCTTGGACAGGTAGAGGGATGCTTAGTAAGAGCACAGCAAAACTCCACTGCCTCAGCATCATGCTCATCCACAAAACTGTGCAGACCCTCATCTGGAAAAGAGTCAGACTACAGCTAAATATGTTTCAAAGATAAAACTATTAATGATAATATGGTAAAATGCTAGGGCATAATAAATGTTCTTTTTAAACCTTTCTCAGTTTACATGTATTCACAGTAAGAAATGAATTTATGTAAACTAATCTATTTAGCGTACTATCTAATATCTAAACTTATCTATCTTATATAAATTACTATACTTATAACAGTATGGAAGCAATGTAATAGTGATTTTCAGGGTTTGAATTTTAGTTGATTAGACAGCATGAAGAACTTTTCATGGAAAACATACTTACATGTACTCCAGCAGAGTAGTTCAATGTGTATTGCATCTCATGGCCATTTTGCTGTAACCCATACATGTAGCCAAGTTCCAGCTAAACCATGTCTGGATCACATTAGCTCTTGGCTGCACAACGGTATATCCAAATGTAGAATGTCCAGCAATCAGTAAGCCAAGCTCAGCTGAAGTGTTTTTGCCTCCAGATGCGTGGTGGAGAACCTGCTGGCTGGTCACACTGCTGAATGGGATTTATGGCACTCACTCTAAGCTGTGGGCGTCTCTGATGCTCTCCAATGGTCCACCAAACAAGTCCAACAGAATGAGCAAGGAAAATGAGAGAGAGTGCACTGTACTCCACTTTGACTCTGTGTGTGTGTGTGTGTGTGTGTGTGTGCCTGCCAAAACGTATACCAGACTGACACCACACACACTCTGAGAAACTCACAGGCACACACCTTCAGTGGAAAGAGGTTGGCTCGCAGGCTCCCTGAGAGGGGGATAGGGGAACACTAAATAATGGACAGAAGAGGGCATAGTAGCTTAAACCTGTTCCATTAAAGTTTCACCATTTAGACTCACTTTTTTAAGTGCTTATTTGATCTCTGGTTAGCCGGGATTTTATGATTACTATTGCAATTGAATTAATTACAACTTTGAGTAAGGTCTGTACCATTTCAATTCAGGAAATCAAACTGTACTCATGTCATAAATTGGTTGAACTGAAACAGAAGTGGAATTTTAGAGCCAGAGCTGGTAGAAAGGTGTACTCACTGAGCAAAGAGAACAGAGACCCTCCCTTCCCAAAAGATGTGCAGAACTGGGTGAAAAAAGCAAACAGTGTTGGCTGACCACTATCCCAAGAGATCTTAACCATAACCTCAGTGAAACCCAGCCTGTGGGTAGGTCTCCTGCCCTACTAAGCAAACCTCATAGCCATTTAATGGTTAGGGTGGTTTTCGAAAAACACACAATTCAGTAACACTTCATTTACTTATTTATATAATGTGTTGATATACATTAACTTGTTAATCAATATTAATGGAGTCTATCTGTAAAAATACTTTGTTTCTGTGTCAAATAAATTTTGTTCTTTGATAATGGCATCTCCCATGAAAAGTGTGTCTCTGAATGTCTTTCTTTCTTTCTTTCTTTCTTTCTTTCTTTCTTTCTTTCTTTCTTTTACATTAGCAATTCCTGCCTGCCATCTGTGACAGCTTTATAAATATACAAAAATATAAAAAAAAGTTCTCACCACTTGTTAGAATATAAGCAGGTACGAAAAATATAATAATATTCTACTATAATAGTATTCTATCACTATTTGAATAGAATAGTTGTTCCTTTTACATATTTGTTCTTTTTTGTGTCTTAGGTTGTTTTTTTATACCATTGTCACCTATATCCTCTGCAAGCCTCTCTTAATAAGAGCATCTGCTAAATGTCTCAAATGTAAATGTATCTTAACTCGGGGAGGACCTCAACTTCTGCTTAGTTGCGGTATATCATGAAAATAACCCATTAATGAAACAGTAAATTGAAAGTAAGTGACTATTACTGGTGAAGAGAAAGTGGTGAATGTCACTTTTGTCATCTCTAAGCAAGAATAATGTCTAACAAGTGTCAAATATGTTTGTTTCCATCACATCTCATTAAGTTCATTCTTGTGCTCTTTGGCCAATTGTAGCTTGTTCTGTTCTATAAACACGCACAAATAAGTGACTTCTGTGAATCCTGAGAGCTCCAAGTATAACCACAGGTAATTGAACTCTGTTACCAAGAAAAGCCTTTTTTTGTAGGAGAAAAACTTTGTGGTCTGCTCACTGAGACAAGTAAATGAATAAAATGTGTCATTTAACACCCTCTGTGTTACCCCATTGACCACTGGCACTTGACCCTCTCAGCACTTGGACAAACGCTGATACAGCACCTGCACTGGATTGGTTCGTCTCTATAACCAGCTTTAAGTGAATGATATGTCACTTGAGAAAGAGCATAGCTTTGGTCAACCAAACCACCCAGGATGCAATCTTGCTGTGAAATTATTAAGACTGATGTCCCCAGCAAGGCCAATATTTTTTGTTCTACCACTGAACGTCGGCAATTTATCATTCAAACATCCCACTGGTTTGTGTTGTGTAGGTACTTTTGGACCTCAGTTCAGTGGGTTTGATTCTGTGCCAGAGACAACATGGCCACCTTGCCAACAGACCGTTTAGAGCCCAAGCTGTGAATGCTTGTCTGAGAGTTACAGTAAATCCTTCTGCTAGCAACACTAAGAAGTTTGGAAACCTACAAGGCTGCTGTGCCCACCCTCCCCAAACCTCCCACCACCTTTTTGCTGCTTGAATCTCACTTCTATGTTCTAACTATTTTGCTCTTTACTGGACACACACATTATCAATTAGATTCATATGGGCATACTGTTGCTCTACATAAAACATGATTAGTCAAGTGAGCTTCTTTATGGGTACTGGAATTCAAAATCTGTGGTGCAATTTCCTAACAAGAACCCTGCAGCAAGTGGTCATAAATTAGTGAATTGAATCAAGTAGCAAAGCATTATGTCTGTTTCTTGCATGGGGAAAATTGTAACTTTTTATTAAAGGCACCAGCAATATCACACATCAGGTCCTTGTCTCTCTCCAGGTAAGTGTGCAATAATCACCTATATTAATTATTACATACTAAATATACTAAGTTTTGAAATGAATACTGATTGTGGTACAATACCCCAAATGTGACTTCGGCAGTTACTGACAACTTTTAATGAGGTCTTCAGACCAAGTATTAACAGTGTGTTAGGACATGGCGTTAGAAAAAAAAGAATTAATTTCTCACTTGTTTCAGAAAAGAAAAGCAGGTGGTATCCTATGTTGTCTGTCAAACATTCTGCGGCGATTGAACCGCATGCACAAACATGTCTTGATTTTATCTAATCGTCTGGAGGGAAAACTCTTCCAGTAAACGGCTGGTTTATTTAGCAGCCTGCCGCCCAACCATACGTAAACTACACAAATATTTACTCCATAATGAAGTGCCCCATCTCTTCTAATTTAATTCAGTGCAATAACACAACACACCACAATGAATGTGGAAGAAGAAGAGCTTTCTTAGAACATGTATAAAAATATCCAAAGTTGAAAGCTGATAGGTGAGGTAATTCACCAGATTTTGGGGGATCATACATCATAGGTGTTACAGGTTCTCAACCTCGTCCTCTGTTGTTGAGAGGGGGGCCTGAGGAGAGGTCTGGGATACGGCACACCGGAGCTGTGTGTGCTGCCGCACAGTAAGGCCTTTTGCTGGCTGCCATGGCGTTGGCGACCGCAGAATTGCAGTGTTTACTTTAAAGCTGGTGCATAAGAGAACAGCAGACCACCGGCACTCGCCACCCGCTGGGCCCTGGGCAAATCCTACGGCTCATCTTTGTTGAAAATGGCTCAGGAACCTGTCTCCTGAACAGGGCCAAGCTAAATTTAGCAACAAACTGAAAAACCTTCCTCATTCTTAAAAAGCAGTTTAAGTTTCCATTGAGAGAATGGTTCAGTAAAGTAATACAACAGGCTGAGAGAGGCTTTTTTCACTTACTTCTAATCATTATGCCTTGTTACAGGTGAGGAGCTTTTCTTTTTATTAATCAGTCCTTACACACCTTCCCTGTTTCACAGAACAAAACATCTGGCCTAAGACTGAACAAGTTCTGTTATTCCCACTCGCACTTTTTCTCCTGTGTATGTGAGAAATCAAATATCAAATTCTAATGTTTGTATGCTCTGTACCAACAACACTTAAATGAACCTGATTCTGAAATAGCATGTGGTTATTTTATGGAAGGGGTTTTAAGATATGCCTGAGTCAGCAACAGTTGAGAAATAATGCTAGCAACTGTATTCAAGCATAATGGTTCCTATAATCATGGCATGTTGAATCAATCAGCTAAGTTGACTGTTGCTGTGTAGTCTTTATAAGCCAGATCCTGTTTCTTAGGAAAGTAGGACGGTTCTGCTGGTAAAGGTAATTGTGCTTGGCATCATGAATGAACACTTTGTGCCAAGCTCTGTACATTGGATCTCCAATGTGGAATTCCAGCGATAACAAGCAATAGTTAGAAAAATGGAAAACGGCAAGGTAACACAGTAGGTGGGCATAGGCATGGGCTTGCACCTATTCAAGGTCTGCTAAAGTGATCTGACAAAGTTCACACTGCTTTTGAATGCAACCCTGTATTGACATGAGTTGACCTTTATCAATATCTGCCAAACAAAACAGCATGATGGCTCAAATAATAATTGGACAAATAAATGGAGAAGTTGCTTGGCACACGATTCGTAAGGAGGTGGGCTGCCAGGGTTCGGGAAGGGGCGTCTCACTTTCCTGCAGTGAGAGATGTTGACATCGAGGTGTGTGTCCTATAAGTACATTTTGGACTGTCAACAGGGGAATATACTGTGCAAAGGCTGCAGGATAGGTTTTTCCATGCCAGGACAAACCTATTCAACTCATGTGAAAAGCTACCATCTTAGTCTGGCCTGACACCAATGGCCTGATGGTAATTAGTTATGAATAACATCCTTTGAGGAGCCTGTTGCTTTAGGGTTTGTCAAGAATAATGTCCTCACTTCTCGTTTTGCACCATAGTAGAGCTATCCTTAAGAGAATATTGAGTATCCCTCCCACCTCAGCTACCAGCCAACAACTTGAACAACCTCACATAGAGAGGTAAAATTGAGATTTATGTCATGTCACCACCATGGGACATGATGGCCATTACATACAAACTGACTTCTGGATAAGTTCCACAATAGGATATTAATAAATAGTTTTTTTAAGAAAAACAAAAGACAAATTCTCTTATTTAAAAATTGTATATGAAATACTAAAACCTAATAAACATGTAATTGTTGATTTAATTCATCTGATACTGATTTCATTGATTTTAAAAGTTCTATGATAGAGCATGATGATACACAGTATAAATATATAGCCAACTGATCAGTGTTTGTGACTGGGCCTGCTCAGCATTTTTATACATGCCACATGCAAATAATACATGGGAGGGTGTAATCGTGTAATCTGGTTTTTCCTTTAATTTGTCATTCATTTGTGTCTTATGAGTTATGTGCTGTGTTAATTTGTATTGCTGAATAACACCAGAAGCACCATTTTTCTTCTCTGAAAGTAAAATCCATTCCAGCAAGATGTTATTATTTAAAATTAAAAAAAAAAAAAAAAATTATTTATTGGTTGTTATGACAGATGAACATGGTCCTGATCATACTGTATGGACTTTCGTGCCATATTGTTTTATTTAATGAAAATCCACAACCACAAAAAATGCAAAATGGACATTTATAAACTTGTCATCAACTCTATAATTTATATGGCTTTTCTTTTTTAAAACCACTTTTATACACAAAATTATTAATAATTGCTTCGTGTCTCTCAGATCTTTTTCCTGAGGGCCCCACTGTTGTGCTTTACAAGACACTTTTATGTGATTTTTGGCTTTCTGCATAAATGAAATACAGTAAAGGCTGAGGAGGTGTTTCTCAGAAGCTTGACACATTTAAAGCAGTACTGCCACCACGTTATTGGCAATGCCATGTCAGAGAACCCGGTGAAGATTAAGCACTGAATTTTATGTGGTTTGAGGCAGAATATAGGCATCAGTTCTATAAACTATAGTGCTACCCTAAATACATATGTCAGGTCAGAGAGGTGTGCCACCTCAAACCACTCTCATAACCACAATGAACTGCAAAAACGCCAGACAGTGGTCAGAATCGACACCCAGCCACATCGACTCGAGAATCGAGCCCAGCAAAGTGTGGCATTTGGTCAAAGACAGGCAGTGGAATAAAAAAAAACAAACAAAAAAAAAACTGTACAGAGTCCAGTGACAACTCTGCTCCGAACCACATTTAACCTTTCAGTGTTATGTTCAAACATTACAATATTTATTTTTAATTTGGCTATTCACAGGAATACATTTATGACTGTGTCATATGGCTCATTATTTCTTCAAACCTCAATTTATGAAATGTCAAAAAATGTCAGCACTTTTTAAAAAGTAGTTTAAAAAAATTTCTTATGATACTAATGGCTACTCATAAGCTCTTCAGACTATGTTTCAAAGACTTGATTTCTTTGCAATACCTAGTAAACTCAATGATGTAAAAACACATGATATTTGTTCTTTTTTATTTTTGTATAATATCCTTTTGTTTTTTTTTTCTCATTTCCTTAAACATACACTACATAAAACATGAAAGTATAGTTAGTATACGTGACATACAACACATGACAAAACTCTTGAAACAGTAAAAAATGTACTTAGTCCCAACTCTAACATAACTAATATGATATCTGTATGAATGCCAGCTCATTTATATTTTATTGCTTATGAGCAGTTTTAAAGCAAATTCTTTAAGGTGTGAAGCACGCATTCATCTTCAGTAACTGCTTTACAGCATTAGATCTGGACCCTATCATGGCATCCTGGATGGCATGTTTTTGGAAGGTGGGAAGAAATCAGAGAACCCAGAGGAAACCCACACATCCAGAACATGCAAAACTCCACACAGATAGTAACCTGAGCTCAGGACTGAAGTACGGACCCTGGAGTTGTGAGGCAGCAACACTACCTGCTGAGCAAACAATTCACCCTCATCTGAAGCACATGTAATTTATTACATTTAACACAGAACAGTCTCTTGCATATTGAAGCCATTTATATTATCATATCATAATTTATCTTTTTTTTTTTTTTTTTAAACATATGAATTTGAAATTCAGTTTTGGTGAAGGACCCTTGAAGGAGCTTGTTTTTATTACTAACTGAGCTTCATCATGTGTGGTAGGGTCAATCAGCCTGGTTTTTTTTTTTTTTTGGTTTTCAGATAAGACTGAATGTCCACAATGGACATCAAAGTTTTTTTCATCTTCAGCTTTTGCAAGACTGTGTAGTGACTGTTCAAAAGAATTCATTTAAACCCTACATTTTATTAGGATATCAAACTTCTGAAAGGTCTTTATGCTTCTGACTGTCATCACTGCACAACTTCTCTTCAGAATCCTACGTGACATCCATGAGGGAAACGCTTGACTCTGATAGGGTATCCTGAACTTTCTGTTATTTATGCAATTTAATGTGGAAACAAAATTCCTGAATCATGTTCATTGTACATTACAAAAGAGCTCAGGCTGAGGTTAAAAGATACTGGGTCCGAGATTAAAAGCTTGTCTTGCAATGGCTGAATAGCACAACATGAAGCTAAGAAAGCAATTTGAGTTACAACCTAGCAGTAGATTTGACTCAGCTAAAACTGATAATTCAGTAGTTGATTTTGTACAACTCAAAGGCCTATGCCTTTGAACAAAGCTGTCCTCATAGTCCACTTGCCAGTCATTTCACTCATTCAGAGGAGCATGAAGATGAGATGTCAACAGTTATGTCTGGGAGATATTTCCCAGCTTATAAAGACATAGCAATTGAACCACCATGTTAAACTCTAGCCTCAGCAACATCTGAAGAAGGTCAGGCCCCTGTTTGTGCTGAGGTGCTGCTGACAGGCTCTAAACTATCCATGATTGCCACTCTAAGGATTGCAGAGGCCCAGGTAAGTCTAGATGGTACTATTCAAACCTCAGCCTCGAATACACTCTTTTGCACAGCACTGGTCAAGAGAGAATTACCTAACCTTAACCTGAATTACCTAACCAGAGCTACCTAGCTCTTAACTTCGGGCCCAAGGCCTTGATGACATTAGACAGCAACAAAGTTATTGCTCTTAACTCAAGAAGTTCATTCTCTCTTGGACAGGGCCATCAGAAAGTTGAAGGCTTCTACTGAGTATACTTCCTTGTTCACAAGAAAGGGCAGTTTCTGTCCATTTCTAGTTTTGAGGGGGCTGAACTAGTTTTTCCTTTTTATATGCTAAGATTATGATAAGTAATTCCTGCTGTGCAAGCACAGGACTGGGTCATGTTGGTGGGCCTGCCTGACACCTATATTCACAAACATTATTATTATTTTTTTAAAATAATATTAATAAAGTATGTTAACTGGGTGTGTTCACAGTAAAAAAAAAAAAAAAGAAAGTGTATTTTAGTAAAATGTGTTTTTAAACGAGTGCTATAAAAGCACATTTTTTATCTGCCTCATTTACATATTTTAATACATCTAAAAAATAATATTAGAAAAAAATATTCATGGTATCTGGCCTTGATTCTTAACAAATTATCTGAGCCTTAAAGGCTCAAGGCATAAACATTTCAATGTACAAAGATCCTTAACATGCTGTGCATCAACACTAGCCCTCCACCAGCCTGCTCACATCTCTAAGGATGGTTAAGGCCGCCATCTTGAGGAACTTTCGTTTTGTTCCACACCGCCAGTCTTGGGAGAATAAATAAGCCCAGAGATACATAAACGGCTTCGAAGGGGGGCTGTAAATTAAAATTATATATTTTTTCCCCCTCACATAACATTTATTCTGCTGTTCTTGCGTCTCTTACAGACTTCCAGACAATCAAACTGAAACGATGTGTTTCAAAAGGTGCACGCGCCCCCGCGGCTTCATCGAGCCCATTATCGCGCTCTTTGATGCGGCGGTTGGTCGTCATTTGCGCTGCACCAATCCCGACACGCCTTACTAAACCAAACTAGCCAATAGGCGCTCGTTTTATTTCACAGTGCCAGCTAGAGGCGCGCACGGGCCATCGGGATACAGCAAACCAGTAACAGAGGTAGTTATTTGTTCTTACTTATGCATAAACAAAGCAAAGCCTTGCAACATAACTGCATTTTTTATTTGTTAAAACATGGGTGTTGGGCGGCGCTAAGAAGCCGTGTTTGGAAGTAAAGAGTAACATTAAGTGTTTTGCCGCGTAAATCTGTGAATCTATTCAAACGCGGTGAAGCGCTCGAGCCGGTGTGACGTTTGTCAACAACGGCGCAAGTTCATTAACTCTTCAAGAGGGGGATTCTGTGGCTCGCTGTTGCGCTTTACTTACTCTGAACTGAACTGGCTTTTTATTAGATACACTGTGACTACTTTGGTCTGGAAACAAGCCGGTAAAGCATGGCGGAATTCCTCGAAGACCCGTCTGTTCTCACAAAGGACAAGCTTAAGAGCGAACTGCTTGCGAACGAGGTTCCTCTTCCCAGCGGCGAGCACAGGAAGGATGTTTATGTCCAACTTTACCTCAAACACCTGACCGTCCTGAACAAGAAACACGCTCCAGCAGATACTTTCTCCAGTGACGACGAAATAACACCAGTCATCTCTAACAGAAGTCGATCAGGAAAAGTAAGTGTGATTTAAAAACAGAAAGAAAAAAAAAAACCCAGCCTTACTAAGACCCTAAAATGTTCAGTTCATTAAGTGAGTTAATCGGTCTGTGATCAATCTGCAGAAAGCTTCAAGAAAGACGGATAAGAATCGTAAAGAGGAGGTGGATGTTGCCAGTCTGACCGACAGCGACTTGAAGGATCAGCTGCTGAAGTATGGCATCAATCCTGGTCCTATAGTCGGTAGGTTTTCTGCCCTACAGTGACAAAAATGCTAAAAGTTTAAGTGTGATAGTATTTCCCCAGCTATCACAAAATAATTCACAATAAAAACAGACAATGCCTCATTAGACTTATAGTTTTATTGACTTGAAACAGTCAGCATTTGTTTTCTTTATGTGAGTCTTATTTAAGGTCTGAAAGCTTCAAACTGGCTAAAATCTTCACACAGTTTGCAGTAAGAGAAGGCACTGAGTTCAGGAACATGGCGTAAAAAAATACCACAGTATATATAAAAATAAGAAATCAAAGTGTCAAGGAATGCCATTACCAACAGTGAGAGCCACAGTACAGAAGCTGAGTAAACTTACAGTACACAAAGACCCTGCTAGAGACTGGAATCAAAATAACTACGCAAAACTGCCAGAAAGATAATAAAACTAATGTGTTTCCATCCCATTCAGAATCATCTTTTTGTATTGTTGAACATGCACGCTTTGATCCTTTTGATGCTTAGTAATAAAGGAACCCGCATTAAATGGTTTCATCAGTTTGAAGTAAGTGTATACAGATTTATGCACTCACCTGTATGTTACTTTATTCATTAGTTTACTCCAGTTGACTGTTTACGTAATCTGTTTTTATTTTTATTTGCTAAATAGCAAAGCATGAGTGATTGTGTGATCTTTTTTTTTTTTTTTTTTTTAACATTTTTTTAATTTATTATTATTTTATTTTTTATGTGCAACAGCCTCAACTCGTAAACTGTATGAGAAGAGACTACAGAAGCTGTTGGATCAACCTCCTTCAGAAATCACGCCACCTGAACCTGAGACTGCAGTTCCAGAGACCGTACCTGTGAAGGCAGACGGCAGTCAGAACGGCAACACACACACGGTGGAGGATCAGTACAGCGACAAGGAAGAAGGTAGTAGTATTCTTGGCTATTGTATGTTGTTTTTTAAAACTAATCACTGGGGCTATAACAAGTGAAGTTCCTCCTAAATTCACGTTCTTAATAATTCCAGTTGTGGAAAACTGCTTCTTTAAAATGAACCGAAACGCACAGTGATTGTGTATTAGGCTTCTCCTATAATGAAAAAGGAAGTGCAAGTTTTCAACATTTATTTACAGATAAGAACAGATAAGACTGGAGAGTCTTCTCATACCATCATATAATAAATCCTAAATGAGTATGGAAAGGCTATTAAGAAGTCTGCTGAATTCAATAATCCAAACATTTCATAGCTTAGCATTGGGTAGTTGTTAACATTGTGCCTTTTCATGCATTTGTCACTTAGATTTCCTTGATTTCCATCCAGTTATTTCTGCTGTTTTTGTTTGTAGATGTTGAACCAGAGCCAGTTCCTATAGCACCAAAACCCGTGAGAAGCCGAGGAAAAACACCCATGACCACCAGGACAAGCAGCCGACACAGCAGTAAGGTAGAGTGTGGAGCGATATCAGTGGATAATTAAGTGCCATAGTACCAGTAGCACTACGAAGCTGCTAGAAATTCATAAACCAGCAGAAATTTCAAATACCATTTCTAACATGGTAAGAACGTTTTCCGAGAATGTTTGTTTAATTGTTTGTAAACTGCTAAGTAAGGTGTCTGTACAGAACTAAGTGGACATTACTCAGTTATGTAGGCAATTCTTAGTTAGGTGGTAATTCCCCAGTTCTTGGACAGGATTTCATCATTATGCAAAAGATGGCTTGTTATTGTTATAGACAGTGACTGACTGTGCTTGAGACGGCACATTTTGCAGTATTTATTAACATAACATTGCCAGAATGAACATAAAATTTTGGCCCTTAAAAATCTAATAATTTGTAAATGAATTTGACTGCAAGAAGTAGTCCTCAATACAATGTTTTTTCCCCTTTAATTGCTTGTTCTTTGTGTTTTAGATATAAAGCAACCTTTTTTTTTTTCTTTTTTTTTTTATAAACCTCTCCAATGATACTTTGTCATTTGGTACTATTGTTCCATAAGACCACAGGGCCAATGACTGAATTGACTATACAGTTTGTGACTTTTTAGCAGGTGGAGGAGACAACAGCAGCTCACGAGCAGTCATTTTCTGTGGACAGAGGTGATATTTTAAAAGAAATATTCCCTAATGAGCCTCCTACACCCACAGGCATTACGTGAGTATAAGTCTTAAGATTATGTCAGACTGACCACATCCCTATTTACATTTTCGTTTCAATTAGTGGTCTTATCCGATGTAAATAAAATTGTTAGCACAATACACACGTGTCCAGGTTTAAAGTGAAGTGTATGCAAAATAACAGAGTAATCCAAATCAACCAACTATGGTCATGAATTTAAACATACTTGATTGATGTAATAAATTGAATATCATATCTTGTTGTATAAGTAATACCTCACCCTCACAATGTCTGTTTCTTGTGTACAGTGCTACCTGTCGGCGGCCTATCCATGGGGCAGCTGGGCGTCCAGCGAGGCCGTTTGACCTCTGGCCAGAGGAATCTCTCCTACACCAGCGTGTGTTCACAACCACCAAGTCATCACTCGCACACAGTTACAGCACTCCATCACATGCTCCGTCATTCTCTCCACCGTCTGAGCTGCGTCCTCGCCGTCGCTCCTTCTCCACCTGGCTCAAACTGCTGGTGTTCCTCATGCTGGCTGCCTCACTTTACTATGTCTTTCAGAATGTGAGCAGTGAGCAGATCGACTCCTGCATGCTCTTCTTACAGGACAGGGTGGTCACACCCCTCCTAACTGCGATTGGTGTTATTAGCCAGGAAGAGAATTCTGGGAGCGAGTGAATGCATCTTCTCCCGGTGTGTGCATGAGCTGTCTCTATTCTCAGACTTGAGCCCATCTGATCCCCATCTGATAGATTGGAGGATCAACATATTGGCAGGGTTTGTGTTTAATTATTGCAGTCCAACTTCTCAGTCATGTCCAGTTTTTAATTAGTCTTTAAACTGTGTGAACTGTGTTTTCATCTTGCCTTTTGCTTTTACTGTTTTGTAGCAGGTTATCAGGACAGGGAGAAATAGTGATTTTTATAGCCTTGTATCATGATGAAACAATTGCCACTGTGTTGCCTGTAGCACTTCTAGACATACTCCATTACAAAACAGATTTGTTTTAGATACCATCTAAAGGGCATTAGTACGTGTTAATCACAGGCATTGAAGCTCATCACAATGTGAGTTTAAAATATCGGGGCATGCTAAAACGTACTATTTTGTGTGCAGTGGATTTTTCGAAAAGATTACTGTATGTACATACATTTTTGCTGTACTGGTTAACTTTAATCTGTTATCAGGATAGCAAAGATATATTCTTTTGTAATTGTATCTTTGTTTCTGTCTATGTGTGTAGTAGCATGGAAATGTGCCCAAACTACTAGTCTACTTGGTCAGTTATGAAGTTTGCTTTTAGTGCCACTTGTGCTGGTTCGTCATCAGACCCTCGTCCACATCTCTTCACTCTCCTCTCAGGCTATAGACATGATTTTTATTCATTTATGTATGACTGGTTTTGTGTTAGGTGTCGACTCATTAGGTATGTTTATCTATATGTGTTGTGAAAGTATATACTTGTCAAATGCTATATGTCGTCATAGCACAAAGTTTAACCACCCTGCCTGTCTTTCCCTTTTGGGCAAACACATCTAGTTTTCATCTAGGTGAAATATTTTCTCTGCTGCAGCTGGAAAAAATCAGAAGGTCACGTGTGTCTGTTTGACAAGCATGAAGTAGTATAGAGCCTTTTAGTTCAAATACATACATTTACAGTAAACTTTGGTTTTAAAGATTGCAATTTTTTTTTGTCTTTTACTACTTGGATTTGAAAATGTCTGCTTTTTAACTGCAATATTTTTCTAATGTTTTTTCTTCTACAAATATCTTTTTAAAGACAAGTAAACACAGTTCACTGGAATGATATGTGCTAGTGAGTTGCAGCAAACATTTAAGTTTAAACCTGCTGTGTGAAAGGCAGAAAGTGTTTTTAAAAATGGACATAAATTTTGCACTTTGTCACAGGGCAGCTAATAGGATCTAATGGTTAACTGGAACGTTTCATTCTGGAAGAACTGAGTGTCTATCATTGGTTAAATAAAAGAATTGTGTGAAATAAAAAAAAAAAATGAAAGACAGCTGAATTCTGTTATTTTATGTCTTCTGTTATTGCATTTAGGTTAAATTAACTTTTTCTGTTGGCATGATAACATGGTAAGGTCCATGTTATTCACATGTGAACCTATGATTAGTCCTCTACCATATATCCAATAGTGTGTACAGTTGTGCTTGTCTTGGTAAAGCATGTCAGAAATGTGAGCCTACACTGTCATTCAGTTTAGTTTGACCTTCATGGGCAGTAAAGTGCACAGCAGCAGGCTGGCTAATCTTATATATGTGTAAGATCTCTATCATGAACCGTGATTTTGGACCACTTTGAGGTTTTGTGTGTGTGTGTATATATATATATATATGTGTGTGTAATATATATATATATATATATATATATATGTGTGTGTGTAATATATATATATATATATATATATATATATATATATATATATATATATATATATATATATATATATATATATATATATATATATATATTATAAAATCTAGTGAGGCTCCGCCCGTCGTCCAATCTGATTGGTCAGGACGGTAGGTGACGTGAGCGGTTCCGGTGCTCTGCGGCGGGTTAGAAGGCGCCGGTGCGCTGTGCGAGTTCTCTACGAGCGGCCGGTAGAGGAGGACGGAGGCGCCATTTTGAGACGTGTTTAGACGTAAGGACCTTTTTTTTAACATAATGCCGGCTTACTGTTGTTGCTTGTGACAGCATATACATTTTCATAGATTCTCTATACTGTTACATTTTGTGGCTCTTACGCTTGCGGTTAATATTATTTTTTACTTCAGGAGGCCCTGCATTCTCTAATGACCTGACTAACAGGCTAATGCCGAAGCGCCGCTAAGCTAACTTGACACTATTTGTCATTGAAAAGTGGGATGTGTCAAATAAGCCACCTAGTTGGATGGCTGTCTGTTTATATAGTTTATTCTATTGTGTATGTTGTTCTATTATGTTTTTGTGCGGGCTTGGCCAGTGCTTTGATTTGTACTTTTACTTTTAGCTACCAACAAAATGTATCCCAACACGCTGCTACAGCTAGCCCGAGCAAATCCCTTCAGCGCCCCGCTGTTCACGCTGCAGAAAACGGAGGAGCCCTCTCGGCCTGCCGCTAATGGACAGACCCGACGACTGGCAGCAGCTTCAGTGGCTGGTGGGTTGCCAGGAATGGCGAGGTTTAGATTTCTACAACTACAATGCAGTGATATTTTTTTTTCTTTGCTAAGTACTGCTGCTAATCAATAGCTTGTAGCATAGCCACTGCTGGCCATTCATTGTCAGCTCTATCTAGTTAGTTATTGTAGCTAATTAAGTATGATGAAAAAATCCTCATCAGCCCTGTTCTTTTACTATTTCTGTTTTTAATCGTTGAATTATTGTTTCAGTGGACGTCCATGGCACTGGAGGTCGCAATTAAAAGGTCAGCATGTTAGGAAGCTAACGTTAGCTTGCTAAATCGACATAAGCTAGCGTAGCGTTAGCAAGCTAGTTAGCCAGAGTAGATAGGTTGAGCAATACATTATTTCCCCATTTGTTTCCCTTGACTAGTTGGTGTGTGGTGCGTTTATCGTTTCGTGGGGTTTTAATGCTTTTTGACTGCCTGTTTTTTGGCCAATAAGATTCCAGGCCTGGTTGGAATTTCCATGGAGGGCAGTGAAGGACAAAGTTGGGTCAACCTGGGGTAGTAAAAATCTGGGGTAAAGTTCATTATGATCTTCTACTCGTTTAACAGTAACATATTTCATTTGACGTGCAGTCAATAAATATGAAATATTAAGTGTGCTAGAGTACATCGCGTTCTCGTTAACGTGTCCTAGGCACACGACCGCTGCGTATGTGAGACGTATTAACAACGCGCAACGCCATTGGCTCGTCTCGCAGCTGTGGGGTCCTGTTTAACATCGTCTGTACTGTAGTTACCCGATCTTCTGGAAATCTTATCACTCTTCTTTTCAGCACAGCACCTTGAAATGTACGGCCCATTAGTTCTTGCAGAAAAATGACCGAAATGTAAACATTTTCAGATCCTCTTTTGGATACTCAGTTTTCTGATATAATGTAGTCTAAGGTCTTTAAAATCGGAAGGAAAGCTGAACATAATTCCCGGAAGTGTTTAAAATCAGTGTAATAACGGTTGAAGGGGTCAGGAATTTTAAAGGGCAAAGAGTTTGCTCTGATGTTATGTAATGCCCTTCCTGTGACCTGTCCATCTGTGGGGTCACCTGAAACACTTGTGTTATGCATTTGATCAGTTCAGTTTATCTAAAATCATATAGGTGAAAGAGTCTAATTTTAGCAAAGGTGGAAATATTAGCTGATGACCTTAATCACTAAAAATCAACCTTCACCATTCCACTAATTTCCATCAAGACATTGTGTGAAGTGTCCTATGATTGTAATGCGGTGTTTCTCTTCAGAGGGAGACAGCTGTGAGTTCGGCTCACAGAAGTATTTCATCCTGTGTGGCTTCGGTGGGATTCTGAGCTGTGGCACCACACACACAGCGGTGGTGCCGCTAGACTTGGTTAAATGCAGGATGCAGGTCCGTTTGTGTACGACTGCTGGAGTCATGTGGAGTGTGTGACCCTGGCACTTACCCAGCATGTTACATATTGTGTTGTGATGCATGAGCATGTGTGTGTTGTGTTCCTCATGTAACAGACTCGGGTGATAGCTGTGAGTTTGGTTCGGCAAAATACTATGCACTCTGCGGCTTTGGGGGCATCCTGAGTTGCGGTATCACACACACAGCTGTAGTGCCCCTTGACTTGGTCAAATGTCGGCTTCAGGTCTGTATGACTTTCAGCAACAAAAGTTTAGCTAGTTGAAGATGGTCACTATCCATTTTAAGCAGGCATGAACAGGAGAACTTTATTCGTATAAGCATATTGTTTTATTTGCGTAAAATGGAATGTTGAGAACAATTCACTCTGACCCTTTTGGGATGCTTTGTGCATTGTTACATTAAAGGTTGCATTTGGTTCTCTTCATGCCTTCTTACAATGTGATCGTTGTACTGATGATGTCAAGGAACTAATAAAAATTTAATAATAAAAAAAAAACTAATAAATGTTTTCTATTGTCATTTTGAAATGCATGTAAATCCCATTTTCAACATGGGAACATGGTATGCACTCATCATAACCAACCAGTTCACAGAATGAAAGTGACCTTTCATGTTTCTGTAGGTGCATAATGAGCTGCTACACTAATTGAATGTCTCATTTTAGGTGGACCCTGCTAAATACAAGAGCATCTTTAATGGATTCTCAGTCACAATCAGGGAAGACGGTATGCGGGGGCTCGCTAAGGGGTGGGCGCCCACCTTCATCGGATACTCCATGCAGGGTCTCTGCAAGTTTGGCTTCTATGAGGTGTTCAAGATCCTGTATGGTGACCTGCTTGGAGAGGTGGGTTCCTTTGATTGGACAACCTAGGCTCAATATAAAACTATTCAGCTAGATTGCAGATGTACATGACTAATGGGAAAACATGCGTGCATAACGTTTCAGTGTATTGTCAGAAATCAGTGGCCCCTTTACATGATGCTGTATGCATATTTCCTTAAATTATCTAATTGGTCATTAATTCCTTTAAATAAAAAAGGATTAATGGTAACCAGTGAGCAGTTGACATACTTGCAGTATAGGCAGGCTTATAAACTGACTTTTTTTTTTTTTTTTTTTTTTTCTCCCCTCCCCCCTAGAAAATACCAAGTAAACTGTTAATTTTCACTGTATGTTTGTAGTCTGGGTGGTTCTTTATAAGTTACCTCAGTGCTAATGACTGCTCATGTTAACCTGATTGCCTCAAAGTAGAAATTTATCTGCAATCAGTTTGTCTGCCATGAAATTGTGTAGAAACGCTCTTTTAGCAGGCCACAGTTTAATATTTCTTGTTCTGTTCCATCAGGAAAATGCCTACATGTGGAGAACCTCTCTGTACCTCGCAGCTTCTGCAAGCGCAGAGTTCTTTGCTGATATAGCTCTGGCCCCTATGGAGGCGTGTAAAGTGCGCATCCAGACCCAGCCTGGCTATGCCAACACCCTGAGGGAGTGCGCCCCTAAGATGTACGCCGAGGAGGGTCTCTGGGCGTGAGTATCCCTTTCTTTATTTCCGAAGACTTTTGACTTGTTCATTAGATTAACACGCAAAAAGTGTTGGGTAAGATTTTAGAGGCAAAATTGCTGCACACGTTCCTTAGATCCACCTCTGGGGAATCCTTCAGCTCTGGTGCTGCTGCTCTCTTGAGTATCACAGCTCCAGGGTGGAGGCTCCCAGCAGCTTTTACGGCTGTACAGTTGGAGGTGCTTGAGTCATTGGCGTGTGAGAGCAGTCTACCTGCTCCTTCAGCCCAGTCTCTGCCCTGGCTCCCATAGTGGACTTCACCAGGGTAGACAAGCTGGAGGGCGGACAACATAATCTCTCTTCCACCAAGCAGTCTCTTACAGATAGAGATGACCATCTTATTAAGGCAAATTGACGTATTTATGTATTTATGATGCATGCCATAAGTTTGTTTGATGGCTTTAACTTGTAGCTGTCAAACACTGATTATTCGGCTAGGCAAAGTCATTTTTATTGTATTGCCCTCTGCTGCCTCATTGGGGCAGCACTGATTACAGGTTTTGTGCTAAAGCTATAAGCAGGCATTTTTCTAAAGCTGCAATTTTTTTTTTTAAATAATGTTCACATGCCTGGCAGCTGTGGAGTAAATTTCTATATGAATGTTCCTTTGGCAGGTTCTACAAGGGTGTGGTTCCCCTGTGGATGAGGCAGATCCCCTACACCATGATGAAGTTTGCCTGCTTCGAGCGCACAGTTGAGATGCTCTACAAGTATGTGGTGCCCAAACCCCGCAGTGAGTGCAGCAAGCCCGAGCAGCTGGTGGTCACCTTTGTGGCTGGTTACATTGGTAAGCTTGGCTGATCACAGCCGTGTTACATCACTACACGGAATAGGCTCACAGCATTGCTTGTTTTCCAACCAGGTTAAATAAATAATAACTTTTATAAATGAGATTAAATCTTCATGCGTGCCACAACTGCTATTTTGCATTATTAAAGGGCAGGTGTAAAGATGCATTTGAATATTGACTGCTGTGGTTTTTAATCTTCCTGTGTAGCTGGTGTTTTCTGTGCCATTGTGTCCCACCCTGCCGACTCTGTGGTATCTGTGCTAAACAAGGAGAAGGGAAGCACAGCATCTCAAGTGCTGAAGAGGCTTGGGCCCATGGGTGAGTGCTTTATGCGCTGTGTGTTAACATTTACACTTACGAATTTGGCATTAAGCAAATGTATACCTTCAGGATGTCTGCCTGGGATAAGAATGGGTGCAGTAGCTTGACTTCAAATTTTATTCATCACAAATTATACAATTTTATTTATTTATTTATTTATTTATTTTGAAATGCCCTACTTTTGGAATGATGTAGTATGGGGGGTTGTTTTACCTGGACCACACGCTCCTTAGATCCACCTCTGGGGAGTCTTCCAGCTCTGAGTGTCACAGCTCCAGGGTGGAGGCTCCCAGCAGCTTTTCCGGCTGTACAGTTG
>CM040983.1:14006064-14008564 GCA_022985145.1 Pangasius djambal
ACTTCCTCCCCAGTTTGAGCTTTTCTGTCGGAGAGGAACTCCCTATCACCTCTGACCAGACTGCCAGTTTCTGCTGCTAAAAAAGCTTCCGCATAACCAGTGACAGCTGGTCTTCATATTGAATGTAAGGGGGATAAAATTGAATAACTTGGTGTTACTGGTAGGAAACCACTAAATTAGCTAGCACTTTCATTCAAAACTTGTCCCTTTGTGTAATTTGTGCTAGGATTGGACTTCTAGTTTCCCCACCAAAGGTATTTTGGGAAATAAGAAGAGCGTTATAGAGAAAGTAATATCATTTATTTATTATTATGCCTGTTATTGTATTACTTGTATGCCTTCTCAGTCACTACTGATGGCTTGTTATGGATGTGTCTGTAAAGTGGGCTGCAATAAATTCGCTGCAGTGGACACCAAATGTAGGAGGGGTTTTACTCTGTGCAATCATTTAACTTGCCCAGTTATACCAGCCAGCTCTATCTATAACAATGCTACAGCTACTAAGCATTACACTACAGGCTTATGTGCAGTATTAGATTCACACCACTTGGTATTTAAGCCAGAAAGTTTCACTTTTGTTTCATTAGACCACAAAACTTTCTGCCACTTCCAAGTTGTTTTGCAAATTGCTTTCATGCAAGAACAAGAAAGGGCTTCTTCCTTCCCACTGTTTTATAACTCTCTATTTTGGAGATTGTTTGCCGATGAACACTGTTACTTACAGCCACTGGCTCAGAAACTCAGTCAGAGCGACATTTTGTATAGCTGCAGCTGCTAATACAGTCAGTGCCACTCCTGTTCTGAGACTAGGTTTAGAAGCTGGCCTGAGATAGGCACTATCTATGTATGTATGTATGTAGCTTTTATCCTTTTATTTCCATTTTCATTATAACAGTTGAAAGGAGTTACACAGTTTATTCAGTGCCTCTGAGGTGGTCTTGCATCATATGCTTTTCTAGGAGTAGATCTCTGGAAAGGTAATATATATAGCAAAGTCAAATTCAGCCTTACAATTTTTCTTTTTAATGGTTAATAAACAGTAGAAAGGTCTTTTTCTTTTCATTTGACATGTATGTTTTGTAGTTTTAAACAAAATTCCATGTTCATTCTGAGGCAATGAAAAAAAAAAAAAAGATTTATAGGCTAAATACATTCCTGACGAAAGCAAAATGAACATTTCTGCTCTGATTTTGGCCACCAGGGGATGTACGGGATCAGTGATCAGGTGTTCTTGAGCCTCCCGTGTGTGTTGAACAGCAGAGGAGTGAGCAGTGTGATCAACATGAACCTGACGCAGGACGAGGTGTCTCAGCTGAAGAAAAGCGCAGACACACTGTGGAACATTCAGAAAGACCTGAAAGATCTGTAAGAGTCATGCTCATAAGAAAGTGCACTCGTTCGCAAGCTCTTCAAGCAAACATCTTGACTAATAGAGTAGCTTTAGAAGGTTTGCCTTTTAGCTCTTGCTTATAACACTAATAATATGATCAAATGCAGATGCAGGTCTAGATGCAGCTCTCATCTGCTATGTACAATCAACATGTAACATGTATGTACATTGAGTGTGCATATTCGTTCTTGATTGTTGTTAAAGTTTGGAAATAAAGACTCAAACAGCCAATATTTACAGACACTGAGAGGTTTATTAAATTGTTGCTGTCTCTGTGTAAAAAAATTTACATTATACATTACTTAAAATACGTATTTACATGTAGTATCGTGTGTTTCACAAAAGCTACTAATTCCTCACTGAGCCAGTAACATGATGAGGCTCATCCAGTGTGCCGTTCTCGCAACAGCTTCAATACAGCACACTCTAAAAAGCAGTTGGCACCCGAACAAGCAGATTTCCAGTAACACCTTCATACATGGAGATCTTTCAATTCTGTAACAGTGGCATAAAGAAAGCTAAGAATGAAATAGCGAACGTCTGTTCCTCCCACAGCAGGTCGTTCAAAAGTCGTTCAAAAATAGGTGCACCGTTAAACCACGCCCCCTGTTGGTTCAAGTCCATGTTACCTCTCTGATGGAGGTATGCAGCAGAGAAAGTAGCCGAGCCCAATTTGGGCTGTGGATCAGTTCCCAGAAATAACAGCTCTCTATTGGTCACATTGCTTTTGTAAGGTGACTACATGTGCCATGGAAAAGCACTGCCTTTTCTCAAACATGAGAAATTCTCATTCCAGACATTCACTGGTTGCCAAAAGGGCATCAAGTTACAAATAAGATTGAGGAGTTTAAATAAGTGGCGACAACACAGAGAAAAATTTTAAATGTACTTTTTTGTTATACCATGGCGTTGCTTTCACCGACTTTGTCCACCAACTAGAAAAAACAAACATACAAAGTCATTATTCCTCTTCATTCATTACTTATATAATGTGTGATATTTTTAAAAGACAATCAATCAATGGAGAAGATTTTCAAATGAATCAGATTTGACTAACTGATTAGGCGACTACTCGATTAGTGAGAGACTCTTAATATCCATTTTTATGTT
>CM040983.1:14013564-14076633 GCA_022985145.1 Pangasius djambal
TCTTCCCCTGCAGGGCTCTTTAATAGCAAACATGATCCTGGGTATCATCATATTGAAAAAAAGGTAGGCAAGATACAGTGCTCTCCAGAATTATGGAAATGACCAAAACTTAATATATAAAAAGAATAACATATGCTGTATGTAATATTTTGACCTCAAATATACAGGGACATCGTATACTTTTTATTTAAATGTTTTTTCCCCACAAAAATAGATTTGTAAGTAGTGCAGTGTTTTTCTTCAAAGCACTGGTTTCAAAATTATCAGCATTTTTTTAATTTCAATTAAACAGGACTGAGTATCTTCCTTTAGTGTCTAACAAGATTGGAGATACTTGTATATTGATCTTGATCCACTCCTCCATGCAGAACAGAATATTAAGCTTCTTTATATTCTTCGGTTTGTGCTTGTGGACTTCCCTCTTTAATTCAGATCACAGGTTTTCAGTAGGGCTCAAATCCAGAGACTGAGATGGTCTTCATTTTGTGTTTCTTTAACCACAATGGATCATCATCATCTTGTTGAAAGCTCTATCTATGGCCAAGTCTGAACCTCCTGGCAGAGGCAACTATAATGCAATCAATCTTCACAAAAGCCCATGAACCAAAAACAAAAGAACTGCTTATTTCAGTCAATCTGGAGGGCACTTTTTTAATTAAAAAAAATTTAATTTTAAATTTCTTAGTATTCTCTTTGGTCTATTTAATTATAATCACACAGTGTATTGTTGCATATTAATATGAACCTTTTGAATTTTTTGAGGATCATAATGCGTGTGGATATCCTTACCAATGTGCTGTTTTGTCTCTGGTTCAGGTATTCATCAAGTAAATACCTTTCCATATTTTTGGTATCAGTAGGCATCTTTATCTGTACCATCATGTCTGCCAAACAAGTGGTAAGCGCCTTGGCCAAGGTTTTGCCATCTTTTTCTGACTGGTATAAAATTATATATTATATACAGTAATTATGCAAGTATGTCTTTGCAAGGTGTAAGATGTATTTACCTTTGTCTGAATGTTTTTGTTAATATTTTTTCCTAGAGTGCTGAAAAGGCTGCTACAAAAGAGGAAGGCGTGTATGTCTTCTTGCACTGGCTTTTAGGTAGCTGTGGGCCTATGTATATTTTTGTTTATGTTGTTGAGCCTTAAGAGCAGGTTTAGATTTTTTTTTTTCCTGATCATTATAGCTTCTTTTGGAGAACGTGTTTAAGACTACACCAGTGTACAGGCCTGATTTTTCTGTTTTTATTTAAGGTATTGGAATGCTGACCTTTGCCCTAATAATGTCTGCTTTCATGGGCATTTTCCAAGAGACTCTGTACAAGCAGTATGGCAAGCACTCGAAGGAGGCTCTCTTCTATAATGTAAGTGAAATTCTGTGTTATACTAGATCAGACTTAAAATAACTTAAAATGTTAATAAAACACAGCATTTAGAAAACAGCATTTTGCCTGTCCAAGCTTGAAACATCCTTTCGGTCTGACTTATCAAGCCGTAGTCAGTGGAATGATAGATTTAGTGGAAAAACATATCTTATCAGATATAACAGGTGGGAACTAACTGTTGTATAAATAATGAATAATACACAGTTGGGGCATGCTATTACAGGAAAATAATTAATGACAGGGTGTGTCTAGTAAGATTATGTATGGTTTAGTTTCTGTAATGAATTTCTGATGAACCCAGCTAGTGTTTTCTTTATACTATGTATTGCTATATACTATGCTATATACTATATACTATGTAATACTATGTATGTATTGATCTATGTATAATTACATTTAATGTTGTGGCACATCTGTGAAACATGTTAGTTCCTATTATCACCTACATTATAGCAGCTAAAACAGTTGTTCCCTCACTTTCTCTTGAAGTTAATAAGACAGAAAAAAGCAGCTTTTTACCTGGAAACTGCAAAATGCAAAGTTCTCCATCATTCGACATTAACCTTAAAGAATAGCTTTTTCCTCTGACTGTTACTAAGTGCTGACACTGGAGACTGCAGCCATAAATGTTAAATAAACGTCTCCTTACAGAGAACTTCACCATATCGATGATTAAAGGTATGCTTTGTTAAATAACACGAGTTGCTTGTTACTATAAAAAACATTAGTACAAGCGCATTAATTAAATACAAGTCTGTGATTTGCATTATTGCTGTACTCTCAGAGCCATGCTGTTCTAGAAAATGAATCAACACCTTCTGATTTGAAGGAACAGATCTGAGAATTCAACAGCACTGTGATAAAAAAAATCCCAGTATCTGATGATAACAATTCTACATTTGTTCTCACACTCAGAATTTAGAAGTCTTTCTACACAGTGTAAATTAATGATGGCACGGGTGTGAATGGGGCTCTAAATTTAATGTGTATTGATTTTCTGGGTCATTCTGTAGTTAGTGTAATTTCTCTGCTTCTTTCAGCATTGCCTGCCTTTGCCAGGGTTTCTGCTGCTCTCAACTGACATCTATAACCACGCTGTACTCTTCAGTCAAACCAGTGAGTCTTACTCACCTTTATATTCATTTCATATTGAATTGAGTGTTTGAGCATGATGATGTTCTTTTCTCCCACTGCATCATGCTGTGATGCAGGACAGCAAGAGCAGAAAAAGTTCTCTAAGCATGTGGTAATGACCTCCAAAGCATTTAGACACCTACAGTTGTACTGAAAATCATCATTCACAAACTTTTGAAGAAGACAAAGAAATTATTTTCATCAACAAGAAATTTAGTGTGTTATGTTTTACATGTGACCTTTTAGCACAAATAAAAAAATACTGTATGGTAAGATATTGATAATGGAAAAAATATTAGTTCAAGAGTTTGCTTTTTATTTTCTTGATGGTTGTAACTCTGCCAGATGTTATACACTGCTTTCTTCAGATCAGGTCAGGAGACTGAGAGGGCCATGGCAAAACCTTGACTTCTTCTTTTTTTTTTTTTTTTTTTTAGGATATTTTTTTCTGTCGATTTTTCCTTCTATTTCCTTATATTTGTCTGGTTGCAGAATACACCCACATTTTATTTTGAACTTGCTGGGAGTCTGTTGGTAGCTAAATTGTAAAGCAGAGGTATATCTTCTTCAACCTAGAAGGAATAGGGGATTTAAATATAGACCTCGCACTGCTGACAGATATTTATTCTGATTCATCTAAATGTCTTAATGTTTTTCCCTTAAAGCTCCTGTGGAAATCCCTGTGATTGGTGAAACTGTACCAGTTATGTGGTTGTATTTAGCAATGAATGTCATCACCCAGTATCCTTTGACATATGGTAATATTTATGGCAATATGTGTTTTTGATTTTTGATTTATATATATATATATATATATACACACATACACACACACACACACACAGAGTGCCTTTTTTTATATATATATACAGTGCATTCAGAAAGTATTCAGACCCCTTTATTTTTTCACTTTTTATGTTGCAGCATTATGCAAAAATGCTTTAAATTGTTATTTTTTTTCACATCAGTCTACACTCCAAAGCAAAAACCAGATTTGTGATAACTTTGCAAATGTATTAAAACAAAAAAAAAGAAATATCACATTGACATAAGTATCCAGTCCCCTAACTCAGTACTTAGCTTGGCAGCAGTTAGAGCCTCAGTTGTTTTTGGGTTCTGAAGCGGCAAGCTTCATTCTCTGTCAGGTTGGATTGGGACCGTTGGTGGACAGCCATTTTCAGGTCTCTCCAGAGATGTTCGATTGGGTTCAAATCCAGGCTCTTGCTGGGCCACTCAAGGACATTCACAGGGTTGTCCCTAAGCCACACTTTCGTTGTCTTGGCTGTGTGCTTAGGGTCATTGTCCTGTTGGAAGATGAACCTTTGCACAAGCTTGAGGTCCTGAGTGCTCTGGAGCAGGTTTTCATTAAGGATATCTCTGTATTTTGTTGCATTCATCTTTCCTTCTACCCTGACCAGTGCCACACCACAGAAAAAAACACCATGCTACCACCACCATGCTTCACCATTGGGATGGTATTACGCAGGTGATGACCGGTGCCTGGTTTCCTCCAGATATGACGCTTGCAATTGAGGCCAAACATTCAATCTTCATTTCATCAGACCAGAGAATCTTGTTTCTCAATGAGGAGAGGCTTCCGCCTGGCCACTCTGCCATAAAACCCAGATCAGTGGAGTGTTGCAGTCATGGTTGGTCTGCTGCAAGTTTCTCCCATCTCCACACATCGTCTCTGGAGCTCAAAAACCAGAGTGACCATCGGGTTCTGGGTCACCTCTCTTACCAAGGCCCTTCTCTCCCAGTTGCTCAGTTTGGCCAGGTGGCCGGCTCTAGGAAGAGTCCTGGTTGTTCCGAACTTCTCCCATTTTAAGAATTATGGTGGCCACTCTGCTCTTGGGGACCTTCAATGCAGAAATTTTTGTAGCCTTTCCCAGATCTGTGCCTCAATCTGTGCCTGGAAAAAAAAATTATTTAAAGCATTTTATCATAAGGCTGCATCATAACAAAATGTGAAAAAATGAAGGGGTCTGAATATTTTCTGAATGCACTGTATATACAGTATACACACACACACACACACACACACACACACACACACACACACACACACACACACACACAAGATGCACTATTGTCCTGCTTAAGTATACAGAACCTTATAACATTATCAGTTAATCCAGCCCTTAACGCTGCTGCTTCCTCAGATATGTATGCATTCGGGGTGTATTCATCCTAACCACAGAGTGTACTTCCCTTACTGTTACACTAGTAGTGACTCTGCGTAAATTCCTGAGTCTCATCATCTCTATACTGTACTTCCGGAACCCATTCACAGCCTGGCACTGGGTTGGCACAGTGGTGGTCTTCCTGGGCACGCTGCTGTACACTGAGGTGTGGTCCAGCATCTGCATTGCAGTGAAAGGAGAGAAACCAGGCAAGAAGACAGAGTAAAAATGAGGAACACAACAGAATACCTCTGTGTGTGTGTGTGTGTGTGTGTGTGTGTGTGTGTCTGTCTGTTTGTCTGTGTCTGCACACAAGTGAACACATACCTATGGACATTTTACTTTAGGTTCTTTCTACTTTCAGAGTTCTCAAAGGCTGTATTTTAGGGTTAAAACCAGAAAGTAAATTTTGTTCCCTGATCCACTCCATTATCAGTTTTCTTATGGGAAATATGCAGTAATAAGTCTGTAGTATAGTAGTGCATTGCAGCGTCTTGGGCATGACCCTAAGGATAGCATTATGAGCATACTGAGTTTTCAACTGACGTAGAGAATTGTGCATAGGAACATTTCTGACCATGTATTTTGGTCCAGTTTGGAGAAACATTTAGAACAGAAACGTGTAATAGAGATTTTAGTTGGTGGATATGTACTGTATACCTTTGTATTTATGTCTCAGGATTTTATTGTTTACTTAGTGAGTCTCAAAATGAGTCTTAATGTCCCAGTTAAAGTATTGCCTCACGGCTCTCATGTTAATCACATTTCCACCTTTCTGTTACAGTAATAAAATTAGTCTGAGTTTATTAATCTACAGTGTGTAACTCATCATTTATTGCCCATTTACACCACACATTTTGTAACTACGCAAGTAAGGAATAATGCACAGCCTGTTGGCTGTGCTGTGATATAGGAAGATAATCAGTGTGGTGGTGTAGTGTGGCCTGACATGAAGCGGCGTCACTGTTACTGCCCTGAAGTGGGTGTTAACAGTAATCTCCTCTTATCACTTGTTATAAATAGTCAGCTTACCAGCCTGTCTTTTTTCTTGCTTGAAGTTAATAAGAAAAAAAAAAGAGTGGAAAGTGCAAATTGCTTTGCTTTGACTTTCCCATTGTGGAAACCTTACTGACACTGAAGACTCCTTCTGTACATGTTCAGTAAACATCCCCTAATAGAAAACTTCACCATATCAACTAGTATAGGCTTTTCTTTGTTAAATAACACGTTTTTATATCCATTTATTTTTAGCCTTATTATTTGATTATGTGGAGTGTCCACTATAAATCCCTGTGAACAGTGAGCTGTTACTATTGAAACCATAAAGTATTAGAACAAGTGCATTAATATAACCCTGTGATATGAATCACAGCTGGAACTATTGTCAGAGCTGCTCTTATAGAAAATTAATCAACACCCTCTGACCAATCAGATTTCAGAATTCAACCGATTCCTTGTTTACCACATCTGTTTGTAACTGGAATATTTTACTGGTTAACATCTGAATAAAAAGGGTTAAATATTTATGAAAATTGGATAGCTTAATTGGTAGTTTTTATACGTTGTGATTACGTAAACAAAAGACTGGAGACCAACCTCTGAATACAAATCGGAAATAATATTAAATATTAAGTAAGGGTTAAATGAAAATGATCTTAATTAGTTGATCTTTAATGGATTTTTTAAGGGAAGCAAGCCTTTTATGTTATAATAAAATTTGTACAGAAGGGTTTGCATTTGTACGGTATGACCGTGGCACTCAAATTTCGTAACAGGTGACGTTTTTGCGCATGCGCGGCAATATCCGTGCGTGTGCCCGGCGCTAATCAGGCACCACAAGCTCCAACCAAAACCGCGCACTGTTTACTGAGCTGCAGTTTGCATGTGTAGCAGCGCGTGCACTGCTGGCTGACCAATAGCAAGCGCTGTTACTAGGCGCTCTGTGTCGCTGTCCAATAGAAAGCATCGTTCTCGGCACAGGCGAAGGGGGCAGGGTCGGATGTTGGACCATCTGAATGGGTCTCGGCTCCAAACAGCCCACTAGAAGTTAGTGCTCAGTGTGCGGCTTTAATTAATTAAGACTTCCGGAGCGCAGTGGTGTGTCCTGATAGAGATGGGGGGCAGCAGCAGCTCCAGACACATCTCTGTGGAGTCTGAGGACGCAGAAGGGGTCGTGTTTGTGAAGGGCATTCGGGTGAGTTTAACAGAGCAAAACTTAATGAGAGATACGTTCTTCTCTTTCTGATAAAAATACTGCAGAGTTTAGTTTCTTGAATGAATTTCCGGGATAAAAAAAAAACCCAGCTAGTAGTTTATTTCAGATGCACTGTCGGTGGGTGTGGCTGGTGTTTAAACTCCTCCCATTCCACTAACAGAGTCTGGTTTCAGAAAGGTACAAAATGTTCTGTTTAGCACAGCCTAGACACAGTGATGTAGCCAGCCACCCCATATTATTATTATTATTATTATTATTATTATTATTATTATTGAATATCAGTTATTATTCTAATTGACTGCTCACTTGAATTGCACTGATTTAATCTAAAGTTCAAACTTTAGAGGAAGAATAAATGTCAGCTTGTGCTGAATTGCAATTTTAATAAAACTATAATGTAGTTTACAAAAAAGTACATTTTAAACCTGTGGTTCCTAAACTGGCATCTATGATGCATTGCCAAGAAGTCTGATATTTATTTATTTATTTACTTACTTACTTACTTACTTACTTATTTAAGCTTATCACAGTGGTGAAAATTATAACCCAACATTATCCGTGACTTTTTCTTAAAATTTATTTTACACTGGAAGGGATTCGTGGCTGCAAAAAAAGTAAGAAAACTTGGCATACACCAAATCATTTATCTACGCTTGCATCATGGATCTTATCAGATCCACTACAAACATAGTCAGATTGTATAACATATACTTTATATATGCCTTATTCAAAACAGGTTCCAGGAAGAACCCCTTTAAAAAGCTAGAACTGCTAACCAGCAACTTTCCTGAGTGAGCATTTATGTGAGAATGCACATCCTAAAAAATATATAAATTTTTTTTTTTTTTTTTACATATGATTGACAGCTGACAGATAGAGTGATTGATCGCATGAGGGAGCCTCCACCAGTCCAGAGTCCTCAGTCCAAAAGCTCAACATGTCCTCCAGTAGGTCAGCCTTTAACCCCTCGGAGTGAGACCTTGGCCTCTACTGAGCTTTTGGCACCAGTTCTGCTACATCCTCCTTCTTATGCCAGTGCTCTGGTACCACCACCTCTGCAGGAGCCCATCAACCCCCTTGCTCCTCTTGTGTCAGTGAGTCAGGAGACTCCAGCACCACCTACATCCGCAACCACTGTTGAAGCAGTTCCCTCAGTCACTCATACTGCACCTGAGTCTGTGCCTGCTCCTGTGCCTTCAGTTCAAGAACATGTAGTAATATCCATGCCTACTCACTCTGCACCTCCAGCTCCACCTGCTGAACCCCTACCGAAAACCACATCTCCATTAACTTTCACTGAGCCTGTGGTCATGCCTCTACCTGCTGAGCCTGTACCTGTAGTATTGTCACCTTCTGCTGAAGCTGTGGACATTTCTCCACCTCCAATTACATCTCCTCCACCTAGTGAACTCATAGCCATACCCGCTGAACCCCCAACAATGCCATTAACTGATGATGTGCTCACAGCTCCACCTGTTGAAGCCAAACTTTTGCCTACCACTGTTGACATACCAGTGGAATCCTGTGTCCTGTCTACACCTACTCTGATCCTAGATACAACAATTCCTGTTGAACAAGTAGAGCTGCCTACAACACCTACCTCTGAGCCAGTGGCTGAGACTGAAATGCCACTTTCACCTGACACAACACTCCCATCTCCCATTGAATCAGTGGACATTTCAACAGACATGTCACCTGCACCTGTCGAGCCCAGCGACTTGCGCAGCAACCTGGAGGAGCTGCTGCCTCCTCCGCCCGCTTCTGCTCTAGCTGTGCCCTGTGAAGTTCCCTCAGTGGGGCACATCGGATGTCCTCCCAATGATGATTCCCCAGCTCCAACACCTGTTGTTCAGCCAGCTGTTGCACCAGTGCTGCCTCCTCTAACTGAAACAGTGGGCTCACTTACTTCTCCACAGGCTGTGGGTAAGGCTGGTTTATCATGTTAATGATGTGTTCTCATCATGTATTTTTAAAGGTACTTGTAGCTAGACTGTGCTTTTCCTTAAATATCTTAAAGCCTTATTTCTCCAGGAATTTTGCTGTCTCTCTTATTTAGTTAATGAAGAAGACCTGAGGAAGCAGATCAGAGAGGAACTGCAGAAACTCTTGCAAGAAGAGATGAAGATGGCAGAGCTAAAGATCCAGCAACAGTAAGCGGATGACAATATCTAAACAATTTTAACCTCAATTATGCATTTACGTCTGACCGTTGTCTGTGTTTATTATATTCATTTTTACTTATGGATTGTTCATCAAGATGTAGACCAAAAACTAGTGCTGATGTGTGTGTGTGTGTTTGCATTTCAGGTTGGAGGAGGAGAAAGCTAAGGCTGAGGCAGAAGCTCAGGCCAAAGCTCAGCAGCAGATCCAGGCAGAGGTTCAGAAGGTCCTGGAGAAGGAGCAGCTAGCTCTTCAGCAGACTCTAAAAGATGTTATTATGCAGGAGCGCAAGAACATTCAGGATGAGCAGCTTGCAAGCCAGTATTACGTAAGACATACTGAGATCATTGCACATGCACAATGTGCAGAGCGAGCTCTAACACATTTGGTGCCCTAGACAAGCTTCAATCCCTTTAATCAACCTCTGTCCCAAAAATGTGCCACTTCTGCAACACTTTGTAAGCTTCTAATCACACCAGCTAAAGCGAGCACAAAAGAGGACAGCCTGTCCTCTTCTTTCACCCATTTGCCACTGTAAATAAATAAAATGATGGCCTTTATGGCATTTTATAATCAGATCAAATCTAATTATAAAACAAGTATAAACAATTTCCACCAACACTTTCCTTATTGATTAGTTTCACCTTTAGCACATCTCTATGATGACTCACATCTGGTTGGAGTGCATGTAAATTTGTGCAGTTACACTCAAAAACAAAAATGCTTGTTTTGATGTCATGGAATAGTTTCACGAATGTGTGCAGAGTTTCACATGTTCTCACTATGTCTGTATGGGTTTAACCCCGTAGGCTCCACAGTGACTCTGACCAGGATAAAGTGGTTACTGAAGATAAACAAATGAATTGTGTCATAGCAAAAAAAAAAAAGAGAATTTCAGTGTTTCCTGTGGTTGTCTTGACCAGGGTGTAGTCCTGCTTCATGTCTACTGTTCCTGGCATCCAGTCACATCACGACCCTGACCAGAAAAAAGCATGTAACCCAGCCATTACTGAATGAATGCCCTGTGCTTGTTTTACCCAGGAATAAGTTACTTTACAATTGATTGAAGACAATGATTTGCAGTTTACATTGTCTTTAAACATTGCTAAGCTTACACTGGAGTTAACCAAGAAGTGTATTGTTGCTTAGAAACTATCATATGAAAACTGTGACATGCATTCACAAAGGAAATATTGGTTTTACACCAATGTACCATTTTATGGATGGTACATTTATTGATGAAAACACTTCTAAAATTGCTGAATCTTTTTACTTTCCCTTTACCTCTGTATTACTCTTCATTCTATCTTTTTCTTCCTTCCATTTCTGCTCCTGCATTTCAGTGGATGGAGAGGAAGGTAAGTGCAGTGCAGCTTAGTCCTGCCTACAGCATGCTTTATTACTATCATTCCCAGCTCTTCCTAAATTTTTTTTCCTGGATTTCCTAATTGAGTTTAAAGTTGAGGTTCTCTATGTAAAATATTAGCTTTACATTCAACTAGTGCATGATGAGGTACAATCGCTCCACATCCCATAGCGATATTGTTATTGAGGATGACTCCAGTAATTAGGTAGCTTAATATAGAGTCCTAGCTGATTTGTGCTCTTTGTATAACAAGTAGGTGTTTCTGAAACAGATACAGAAGCTGGAACAGAAGGAGAGAGACCTAGCAAGGCAGGACTCAATCTACAAGGAGCAGATTGCCAAGTTTGAGGACAAGGTAAGAAACGTGCAATATGACTATATGGAAAAACGACAATCATGCCCATGTTCTTTGCTTTTTCTGACGCAGACTGCACAGTTTGCCAGAGTCACAGCAGAGAGCTTCAAAAAGGGACTGGAGGAAACTCATAAACGTTTCAAGTGAGTGAGCCTCAGCACGTGTGCTCTGTGCTCAAATTCACTTAGCATGTTCAGAAAAAATTTAGAAAGTCAAATCTTAAATTTAGTACCATTATACTACTGCAGAGTCAAGTTTTTAAAAATTACACTAAAGTCAACCTAACGAGAGGACTGTGATTGGAAATGTATACTCTCCTAATCTGCTTATGTGTTTGGGTATGGATGATGAGTTTTCCATTGCCTTTAATTAATGCCTAAATAAATAGGACGAGGACTTGCATGGCTGGGTTAACTGCATGCTGGCCCTAGATTGTAAATTACAGCTACTCTGTCTAATGGGACGTGTGTGTGTGTGTGTGTGTTTGTGTCTGTCTGTCTGTCTCTCTCTAGGAGGCACCAGATTAAGCCAGTATGCGCAGAGCTGCAGAGTGAGATTTTGAAATGTTATTTGCAAAATACAGGCCAGACTCTGACATGCTCCAGTATTGCCTCAGAGTATGTGAAGTGTGTGAACAATGCTAAACAGGTACAGCATACCTGCCGTTTTGTTGTGAAATTTATGTGAAAGCCTGATGATTTACATCTGAGTTTTTTCAAGTTTATCCATTGAAAATCCTGAACAGATTGTGTTAGTATTTTCCCGACAAAAGGAATGATTATGATTTTTGAGTCTTATTCTCAACATGTGATTTCTCTTTCTTCAGAATAAGAAGGTGAGCACAGGGGGTTAAATCTGTTTCCAAGGATGACCATTACTCTTATGTAAAAAGAAACAACCCGACAGAGAGGAGACAAGCATTACAAGCGGGTTAAGGCAGTTGGGCAAGACCTCGTCTTCAGTGTGTGCAACAACTGTGTCGCATTTACTGTAGTGGAAAATGCAAAGCATGGATTTCATAAACATGCTGCTAGCATGATTTGGTGCAGTTCACACAAGACGTTCTTACCCTCCAATCATTGGGTGTTTGACATTAAAACCACATGTACAGTTCCAGGGAAGGACAAATTACTGTACCTTGATTCTACTTTTTGCTCAAATGAATAAAGTGGACAGAACCGTATTTTGTTATTTCGAGAGATCTCTGAGATATTGCCTGTGAAGGAAGAACCTGAAATGCCCTCATTAAATAGTCAGCAGTGTTCTCTTTGCTTGTGAAGTTGTGAAGATGCGTGTCATTTGCAATTTAAATGGTGTGAGTGGGAGTGAGTGTGGAGCTGACCTGTATTTCAGAGGGAGACCTCTGCCAAGTCATAAACGTCTTTCAAAAATTTGTCCACAAGGCTGTGCTGTGGTTTAAAGATTTTCCTCCTCATCCATTCTAGAGTATTAAACCTTATCAGGATGCTTCATCACTTCTGAACCACTCAATGAGCTCCATGTTTACATCAACAATCAGTGTTACAACATGTGTTATTCAATACAGATGTGTGATATGCAAAGTACTAATTAGTCCAAAAAAGGCGAATAAATTCAATTCAATAATCTAATATAATGGCAGCAAAAACAGAGATAGTAGAAAAACTCAAATGTAATGAGATGCAAAGAGTTACAGGGCAGTGTCCCACTTTACTCCACCTGTATAACACTTCTGTTATCATCCATTAAAGCTGTCAGATGCGCTCCCACACGCCCACACAGAACAATCACACATCACACGTTCCCTTGCTCACTTGGTTTCACACATGTCCACGCTTACACATGCGAACCAGCCATAATGAAATATGTTCAATCTCTTGTTCTTCTTCCCTGTTTAAGTTAAAATGAGCAAGACAGGAGCTGCATCTGACATTTAAAACTAAAGCTCTATAAACATGAAGCGGGGGAGCTGACTTTGTGCTAATGACCTTTTTTGATTGCTCTGAAAAACCAAACATTATGAAAGTCAATAGGGGCCATGCTGGCTGGGTTGAATTCCTTATTACATTTTGGCTGTGAAAACAAAAGTGACCTTGATCAGACAGGGAGCTCAGGCATTTTATTAGACGTGCAATGCTCCCGCACATTAAACAGCTGGGCTCAAAAATAGGAAATGGCCCCCTGCAGTAGTGAGAAACAGTTCTCATCTGGGTGTTGGTGTATGAAAAACAGACAAAAATCTTAAACAGACCTGCTTTTGGTTGATGGAAATTGATGATTGAATTTTTTACCCATAATTTATGCCTCTGGGATGGACAGCTGTAAATTTAAGCCTCCACTGCCTATTTAACATTGATCTTCCCCTGTGTGATGCAGGACAAGCCAATGCCACATGGTTTACTGTAATATCGATGTGGAGGCTATCCTAAATTAAGCTGTTTTACTGAGCCTGGATGCCCTTCAATATTGGAAGGAAAACACGAGATTGTGTACTGAATACAGCAATGTCCTTGAACAGAAGAGCATATTGTCTGTGTGGAAAATAAGGTGAATGACTGTCCAGTCTTCTTTTACATTCTGCAGTGTTGAAACAAACCAGGCATTTCCCTTGCTCTCAAGGCACTTGGTGTAAGGCATAATGCCAGTTAGTTGATGCTCAAGTGATGTTCACTTGCTTGCCTTTTTTGCTACAACTAACTGTGTGTGTTCATAGTTAACTTGCTAGTCCAAGAGAAGAACACAAAGGGGGAAGAGGACAATGTAATAAAAGGATGGGCCATAAAAGGGATATTACATCAGCAAGGGTCAAAGATGAGCTGCTCTCAGAGCAGCAGTTATATGCGTGTTGAACCCCAGAAACATCTTTTTGCCTAATTTATTACAAATACTTGTATGTGTTGCCTATGTATTCTAATATCGATACATACAGTATTTTATGTGTGTATATACACATCTCAATTATTGAATTATATATACAGTGTTATAAAAACATGCAGTTTTCAACAGCACAGTGAATGTCATACTATTATACTAAATTTGAAGTTCATATAAATAGTAATAAACTGATATTAATTCATATATTCACATCTGAAGCACTTCCATCTATAGCACACACTTGAGTCAGTCTCTTTCCACTATGGCCATAATGAAGATTTTAAAAGTTCAGTTTTTGAGGCTACAATGTGTACTGGTGTTCCTGCAAGTACTGGTACTTAGTCAACATCCTCAGACGATAGACACTTTTGTTTGGCTTCATGATCCTCGAATGTCACTTTTTTATTCCTCTTTGGATCAATCCATGAGTTTTTTATGACTGAATTGGTGGGCATTGGATCTGTCTCGATGATGGACACCACCCGCTTTTTCATCTTACTTTTTAGAACCTTTTGAAATTTCTGCCGCGTGAAAGCGTACAGGAGCGGATGGAAGACCGTTGTTCCATACGCCATGACCAGGAGGCCCAGACGCAGCTTTACATTGAGGTCACTGGGGCCTGTGCTGAGGATGATGCTGTTTAGAACAGTAATAGGGGTCCAGCACAGCAGGAAAGTGGAGATGATGAGGAGTGACATGCGGAACACCCGCTTCTGTCTCTCCCGCCGCTCGCGGTGGCGTTTCACAGCTCGCCGCAGAGCAATGATCACAGACACTGAGGTTCTCATGCCCAGTGGCACATTACGGTTCCCACTGCTGCCCTGAGAGCCATCTGTGACTTCAGGCAGCTGCTGTTGTGAGGATGACATGAGTGAGATGTTCTTTTTCCATCGCATCTTCTTCTTCTGTGAGGCATGGAAGCGTGTTCCGATGCGGATGTTTAGCGCCTGCAGGATTTTAGAGTAAGTGACCAACATGACCACAGCTGTGAAGCAGAAGATAGGGATCTGTGCAACCAGGTGGTAATACAGGCCTAACTCTGTGTAGTACTCGTTAACGTGCACTACAGCAGTCTGGTTGGCTTTGGTTGGCTCTGGTCCTAAGAAGCCCACCTCAATGAAGGGCACCAGGAAACTAAGAAAAGACAGCACCCAGATACCCCCCAGCAGAGCCACCGCTCGGCCCATGGTCAGCACACGATTGGCTGGTTTGACAGAGATATCATAGCGGTCGAGTGTGATGGCTAGCACATTTGCTGCCGTAGCCACGCTAGCGAAGGACACGCAGGCCTCATGGAAGCAGCAGACCAGCACAGTGTCACCTTGCAGTGAGAGAAGCAGCACAACTATGGTCAGGGGGATGCAGCACACACACACCAGCACATCGAGCACGTGCAGGTTCATAGTCACAATGTTGCTAACGGAGTTGACCAGGTTGGACTTCATGCAGTACAGGACGAGCACAGTGAGGTTGCTGCTCAGGCCCAGCACTATCTCCAGCATCAGGAAGCCGGTCAGGGACACCTGGAAGCTGAGGGGGTAGGGGTGAGGTTCGTCCGCCGTCATGGCAGGACTTACGGTCTCAGTGATGTCCAAGACTGTAACGTTACTCATGGTGCCTTCTTCCTCCTGTGCTGAAGGGATAGGCTTGTGCATTATCCTGTTCCAAAGAAATAAGGGGCAGAATCAGGACAATATCACAGAGATTAAATGTTCAAATGATCAAATGTGGTACACTGAACTATGCTTATGGTGAGTGTTCACCAGTAAGGAGGTTGTGGTATAATTATATATGTAATATTAATAATGTATTCTCTCAGGTAACACAAGTAACTACAAATATGCATGCTTGTATTTATTGCTTATAAAATATGCAATGGAACAGTGATGAGAAAGCCTCTGCAAATATCAGTTTGTTGTTGTTAGGCTGTGGTGTTCCACAGCAATGAAACATTGTATATTTTATCCTTTAATTTTTTTTTTTTTTTTTTTTTTTTTTTTTTTTTTTTTTTTTTTTTTTTTTTTGCAATTTAAAAAAACAAGAGGGAACAGGAAACAGACTGGGGCAGAGATTTTCGGAAAGCTACCTTAAAAACATCAGGAGCTACAGACACAAATGCCAGTAACTGTTTTTTTTTTTTTTTTTAATGCCTTTTTAAAATAAAAGTCCAGCTACCTGCACCTCAACAGGTATGAAGTATTTTCCCAGCATCTTCACCCTACTGTGTAGATGGTCAGAGGACGAGTGTATAATCAAACTTTTCCATGTGACGGCCTCTTGCTTTTCTGAGACTACAAAGTATTATGGTTCTTTGCTTGTCTATGTCTTTGGCATTGTGTTTTTGTACAAAGAGGAAGATCAGTAGCAGAGGTATAGGGCTGGGGCTAGGGTGTGAGGACAGTGTGTATTATATAAAGCCGCTTCAAGGTCGCTGTATGGACACTGATGGCCACATAGAGCTCAAGGTGACATTAAAAAAAAAAGAGGTTTAGGGGCAGAATTGAACTGAAGATAACATTTTGAAGTTGTTTTCAGATATCTAAATATGCCTTGACAGTATGGTCGTAATAATAATAGAATTCAGAGAAACTTACCCCTCTCCAGAGCTCTGTCTCTCTCAGTATCCACAGCCTGTGGTTGGGCCGGAAGAGTCTGGGTGGAGTCCAAGTTGAACATCACACCCAGGCATTTTGAAAGGAAAGTTTTGCACCTTTTGTAATCCTTGCAGTCCAGCAGGGAATTCACATCTCCTGTTTTCCACAATAGGTTGGCACTTCTTTATTTTTTTTATCAAACTGATTGCAACCCTTGGGCAACAGCCATGTTCTGGTTTAACAGTAATAGGCCAGTATCCACATTCCCTGTGGGTCATAGACAAAACTGTCCTATATTTCTCCCATTTAGAAACCCCTTTTTGTCCCAGTTTCATGCAATTAGATACAGTACTAAAACCCATAAAGAAAATCCAGTGGATCGTTTGGAATGATTCGGAGCAAAGTTGATGTGTTGATCTATTAATACATCCACTTCAGGTTTAAAAATAACAGTCTTAAAAGCTTCAGATGCTTCCAGTTATTCATAGGATTCAAATGACCCTGTCCTATATCAATGTGCCTTTCTGTTGGCTGCACTGTATTCCCATAATTAAGATTTTATGGACCAAGCACGGTGATAAGTCCTTATTGATTTGCTGTTGTTGATTTACATAAGCCTCCACCGAGGAAAACAAGGTCACAGTATTGGTGAGGTCAGCCCTTATGAGCGGTTATGTGTCTATGGAGGGGGGACTTTCATCCCCCTTGTTAACAGTAGCCCATAAATCCAGATTTTGTCATTGCTGTGGTGAATAATAAATCCATCTCCTTCTACTGAAGTGCATTTAGTCATTTATTTCATGCCACTGTTTTGCTTGTTCATGTAAATAATGACATTTCCCATCTCCAGCATAAGCTCCACTGAGCAATCTGGATTCATATGCGTTATGGACAGTCAACTTATACAAAGGATAAGTGATGAGTCCTATTGCCATGGGTCCTGTCTTGGCAAATTTCCACAAGGTATTGGACTGGTGCTTGTGTAGACCAAGTATTGCCTCAAAAGCACATTCCCTTTCAGCTCCATTTCTCCAGATGCCTGACAGAGGAAGACAGAGCAGAAAAGCCTCGATGAACAAAACAACCTGCACTAATCCTGTCGCCAATCCCTGACGTAAGAACGGCCATGCATTACCCATACGTGCTCCTGTTGCAGCCTGAGGAAGTGCATTGCCTCTAGATTTAATTATGGTCTCTGTTAAGGTAAGAGAAAGGACAGCTGGGGAGCTGTAGAGGATAAGGACCAGAAGCTTGCATCTACTATACATACACACAGCTTCCCACCCTGAGCAATTCCTTTTTAGGAAAGGTGTACGTGATCCTAAACTGAGGGCCAAATCTCTTTCAAATCTCATTTTTCTGTGCATGTTCTTGGATTTTATAATATCACATTTAATGGAATTGTTAGATTAGGTTCTTTTAAGATAATGGACCCATTAAATTGTAAAAATAGAGTTCACCCCAAACACCATAGCCCATTTCTTATTGATGAGAATAAACACAATCTGATGCTGAACACAGGCAATCCAGTTTGGAGCTGAAGACTGAAAATTTGGAGTGCTGAATTAGAAACTAATGAAGAGGACAGGAGATTCATGCAAACAGCTTACTGATGGTAATGACTTCTGTTGCGTCTTTTCCCCCCACTATCTTTCTCTCTATCTTTCAAAGAAGAGCTGGTGTATCCATGGGAACCCAAACTCATGAGCTCTGCTTTCTCAAATAACACCTCACTATATTAGTTCACACTATAACAAAACAAGTGACTTTCTAAGATACGGCTTCTTAATAGTCAACGGTTGTTGATGTCACCAACTTACCTCTAATGTAAAGGGAGTCCCAGCAGGTACCCGTTTCGTAAGAATCTCACAAATCCCAAGTGGTGTAAAACGAATTATGTTGCTTGAGGGTTTCACTACGGTATTTCCCTGAGGTTTCCAGAGTTGCCCTGGAGAGAAGCATTAAACATTCATATTCCTTTCATCATCCAAATGGTCAAGAGTGCCAAGAAAATGAGAATACACAGGCAAACACAGGCAGTCCTCACACTTTCTTTTCCTGTCCTCCTTATCCCTGCTTTCTATCTCTCTTCTTCTCTCTTACACACATATATGCATGAACACACATTGCCCTCTCTATCTCTGCTTCGCTCTTCACGCTGTGGTGTGTGTCAGCGTGTGTGTGAAAGCTTGGCTCATCTACCCCAGCACGCTGTTGCACACTCTCACCCCACTCCTACTCTCTCTCTCCCTCTTTCTCTCACTCTCTCTCTCTCTCTCACACTGCGGAGGTTTTGCAGTGCTACTCTCCGTCCTGATTGGTTTGTTATAATGGAGTTAACCCTTTTGTCTCCTGTGAGAGGAAAGCACTCCTGCTTTTGTTTTTCACCAATTCTCACCAAGCTTTAATAGTGATGTGTGCTAGAGATCTGCTTGTGATCTGTATGAATACTGAGCACATGATATTGCAACACCTGTTTTCGATACTAATATTCCATGATCAAAATGGATAGTTTTCCTCAGGGGTGAAGGGGAAAAAGAGAGTATACCGGTAACTGATGAGCAGATTACTTTTGGTGTGTGTGTGTGTGTGTGTGTGTGTGGTTGATTTGTCCGTGCATTAATACAGAGAGGGTGCCTGATTGATAGCTTCAATTGTGTTGGCCTGTCACTTGGCAGAGGGACCCGTCAACTTCAATTCATTTTCTATGGCTCATTTGCCAGGTGAGCTAAAAGCAAGGGGGTGGGGCACAGCTTCTCATCTAAAGAGACAGTTATAGCATGGCTGTATGTGTGTGCACTGTGTCCACAGTTTAATTTAAAGCATTGCTAGCTGTAAACCCACGCTGTTCTTCCTCCCACTCCCAGCTCACATCAACAGGAGTTCCATGTATTCAAGTAGGTGTACAGGAATAAGCCATTACTACAGAAAACACTGCTGTTGATTTGAGATATAAAATGGAATTATCCTCTTTTTTTTTCAGTAATAATAATTTACTTGTGCTAATATCCAGATTGGACAGACATTTAGCACTGGTCATGTAATTGTGCATAAACTTTAATATTGTTACTGAGTTACTGAGTTAGAGTTAGTGCTTGTATGTTTACATAGTGTACATATATGCTTGTACAGTGTTGGAAAACGTCTTTGGAGTGCAGGTGGTGTATTATTAAGTGGCACATATTCTTCTGTGCTAAAGGCAGTGCACTTCCTCAAACTTTTCACTAAAGACAGACTCCATATTTCATTTGCACATTAATATTTCAGTTGGATTTTCCTGCTGTCCCCAGGCACTTCTGACTGATATTCTGTTATTCTGAGTCATTTTTCTTCTCCTTTGTTCTGCAATGAGTGTTAGAGAGAGAGAGAGTCTGCAACCACTGGGGCTGAATTCTTACTGTATGTTAATAATTTTATCTAATGTTATATACATTATTAACATTTTTTAAAAACAATTTGATCCCATGTACTTCACTGTTGGTCAGAAAGAGAACACATAAGGAATAACACATGACGGATCATGCCGTTATATGAAATTAATCCAAGCAGGGTGGTATGATATGGCCTATAAATATATATTAATTTATTTATTTATAACAGCATGATCTGAAGAGTGTTACTCTGCTTATATGAACCAACCATTACAATTTTTTATTTATTGATACAACACATTGACACATTTTTTAAATTCACTTCCAATATAGCAGCTGTTCGCTCACCAGCTTCTCTTTTTTCTCTCTCTCTCTTGAATGTAATAAGACAAAAAAAAAACATGTAGCTTGTCGTGTTACCGAGAAACCGGAAAGAATGCAAAGTCCTCTGTCATGAAGATTCTCCTGTGGCGGAAAACCTAACTCATAAAAAGCGCAGATACTCCAGTATTGGAGACACTTTTAATAAAAAATCTGTTTATTATTAGACTTCTAAAATGTGGAACTTATTATGTGGAATGTCCATTATTACAAGTCCCTGTATAAGAGCTGTTGCAATAAGACATATAATGTATTAGAACTAATGCTACAACTAGTGTTACAGCTGGAACTACTGTCGGAGCTGCTGTTACAGAAAATTAAGCACCTTCTGATTTGCGAATTCATCCATGCTGTGGTGTAAAAGAAATGGCAATGACAAAACTACTAAGTGAGTTTTCTGTGAATATTAGTTTTTGAGGGGTTTTAACCCCTTAAAATGTCATTATTCTAATTATTCAGTTATTCCTCTTAAAGCATATCATTCAGAAATTACTCTGAATATTTCACTAACTACAAGGAAACTAACAGAAGAAGGTATGTAGTCACAAGAGTTAGGAACGTACCTGGTCCTGGGAGTTTAAGGGGTTAAACAGCTTTTACTTCAATACAATCTCTCTGGTTACTGCCACATTTCATGGCTCACTCATAGTGTACAGTAAAAAATTCTGAACATTATTACTTTTCTTGGCATTGCAGATAGATTTTAGAGTGTTGCTGTAGGATTTATGTAGAAATTGAATGGAGTCATCATCATGTTCCTGCACTGAATAATTGTTTTGGACTATTAAAAGTTAATAAATGTGTAAATCCATTATTCAGTACTGGATATTGCTACACTTCCTCAAAACCCTGCCACACCTTACTAAAACAAGTTCAATTTTGCTGCAGAATGCTTTATGTTTTCAAATCTTTCTTCCCTGCAGTAGCTCTCCTGTGCACTGAAGCCTGAGGCAGTGGGATCCCCAGTAGATTAGCCATTCGCTAATAAAGCTGCCTGCCTTTGTATTACTGAGGAGGCTGACTGTGTTTTAATCAATGAGCTCTTAACACCCACTGTAAGACTGAGTACTATCTGAAGGAGCCAGACCTGCAGTGAGGGGACATGAAACATGAAAGAAGACATGCAAGAGTCAAGACTACACTCATAGAAAGGGGTTCCTCAAGGATTTTAAGAGGGTTCTAGCTTTCTAAAGAGGATATTTGAACCTTTTATAAAAGGGAAACCCTTTGTGTAGGGTTTTACATATTACCTTCCAGAAGGACAAACCACCAAAACCTTTAGGGCGTTAGGCAGAACCGTTTTCTTGACTAATGGTACTAAAGTATTTACTTGGTTATTTTTTGTTATTGGACTTCCCCACCCCTTAAAAGGTATTATGGTGTTAAGTATGAAAAGAGAGAAATTAACTAAATGCTTAACAGCTAAATAAAGTCCTGAGTCCCAGAGGTTGACATCATTCAGATGTAATTTCATTAATATGCTCTTTGAGAACCTTGGAAAAAAGCCATTCATTTTAGACAATTTAAATTACTGTCTCCTTCCCTCTATCATGTGCTCAACTCTAAACAGCCATCTCACTAGATCACGTAATTGCATTGTTGATGATTCCCATTGTTGTCTGTGACATTTAGTGCACTCTCTTTCTCTTTACCAAAGGACAAATGAGTTCTATTTTGACTAGGTTTTGAAGAGGTTCATAGTTAGGCGGAAAATGAAAAAGGACCCCCAGATGAGTTTTAATCCTACCCTGAATTTGAAATGAAACAGTGCGTAGTTTTTAAGTTTTTAATCTTCTAAATTGATTACACTTGGTGAATCTGTTCTATCTTTTGCTGGGGCAGAAAGAGAATGACTTCTGGGACGTGCAGCACTTCCTGTGTCAGTAAGCTGTGTTTGTGCTGGGGTGTGAGAGAGCAGGGGAAGGCGTGGGAAAGTCTGCCTGCTGCACAGGACGCATTCACAAGGTCATCAACACGCTCCTCTTCTAGCCACGTCTGCTAGGGCCAACTGCAGTGTCATGCTGCGAAAAACAGAAGCCATGATTCTAGGACTAGAGGCAGTCTAGATTCATCACACACCAGACCTGTATGTGAGGGTTACTGTAGTGATGACTTGCAAGGTGACAGTTTAATAATGTTAATAAAATTTATATTGTTTTGTTATCTGGATCTGACATTGATGGGGGCTGACTAAATTCCCTGTGGTGGTACTTTTCAAAGTGCCAATCAAAGTTATTTGTTCTGGCAATTTTCAATGTGCGGCCTTTGATTCCCAGATTCCCAAAAAGAAAAACCTTATGCAGAATGGGATCAGGGGAACATAAGACAGCATATCAAATGAAGCTTAGCTGTAAATAGGAACTAAAACGAAACGAATGGGACGTGGGTTCATCCATCATTATGTCAATGTACAGAGCCATGTGCGGTTTGGCTACTGTGGCCTCCCACAAAGTTGCGTGAAAGTCTGCTTGTTTTTCCACCCTAGGGACTGAGAAGGATTTTTGATGAGAATCACATGGGGAATCACATGAATTTCTCTACAAATATATGACACATGAACATCGGCGAAGGCGGTCCTAAGTGGACATAGGTCCATTTAGCTTTCTCACGTCTTTTTTTCTCTCACATATTTGAAGTACGAGGCTATAAGACAGTGTTGTTTGGTTCAGTAGTGGATATTTTTTTCCTTTCTGATTTATATTGTGATTATACTTTCAGTCAATCAATACCTCTGTAAGTGGAATTCCATGTGAAACAGCTCTAACTGACACATCATATACAAACAGATTGGGTACATTTGGTGTTGTCCCCAGTGCTCTTCACTGAACCTGGCGGATTCTTCAATCTCTAAGACATCTCCTTGGCTTCCCTTCAGAGGACTCTTGTTAATATTCAATAAGAACTATCTGCCACAGGGAGAGAATAAGCCAAGTCATGCATAAACAAAACACTGGGATTTAATTATATTCCTTGGTGAGAGCAATTGAAATTGCCATATGCATGATGTGAGGGAGCAAAGGGGAAATTAGATTTTGGACGCACCTGGAAGTTAATGCTTTCGACACACCACAGGGGGATTTGACAGGTATTCAGTTACCAGAATTCACAAATATGAGGGATGTTAAGGTCAACAACTTTGGGCAGTATCGAGAAAAATAAAGTGCGTTAAACAGGAAACATCAGATTTGAACATCATGCAGGTTAAATGAAAGAGAGAAAAGGTGTGATAAAAATGGAGCCCTGCTCTGTTTGTGAGTGTGAGTGGCAGGCAGGGTCAGAATATGTGTTGACTGGTGAAGCATAGCAGCAAACAGGGATTTAGTATTCCACACAGATGGAAGCTACCTATCTGAACCTGGTGCAAAAATCCAGCACTGTAAATAGCAACTAAATTAGCTGTGCCTGAGAGCAGCAACTGGCCTCTCTCCTCGCATAAAAATCTTACCAAGAAATATTTTATTTCATTCTGGTATGGTGTGCAAGACATCAGGAATATCAGGTAAACTGAAGCATAGCCCCTCTACACTATACACACATGCACACACTAGCCTTATCAATCATTTGCAAGGTCACATTCCTTGGTTTCATCCTCGGTTTCACCCAACAGGACCCTCCTTCCTAATTCTCCTTCTTTGTTCTTCATCTCTATTAGCTGAGGAGCCTAATCTTTACTTCAAACCTTTACTGAAAGAGCTGTGATTACTATCAAGATGAAGTATCCTTCTTTGTCAAAACACAGTTCTACTTCTCTCCACGGAGTTATTTTTGTTCCCCTCCGCCAAATTCTACTGCATGGTCTATCTGTTTGGATGGTGAAGCTGCATAGAAATTGAGGCTAATGTATAAGTGCAGGTGTATGCTATTTATTGTCCTTGAAAAGACATGTCATAATTTTGGTTCCTACATTGAAGATTAAAGCACAAATAACATTTCTATCTTAAAAAGCAATGTTCCTGAAAAGGGCAAAAATAGAAAATCCTGACACTGTGCAGCGCAATGCATCTAGTTCATTGTCATGGTTACTGTTCAGTACTTGCGCAAACATTCTTATTATGTTGGAGTATGCCTGTGTGTCTGTGTACTTCCGTATGCACATGCACACATGCGCACACTTCATTTATACCTTTTTCTTCGGTGGTTTGACTTTCAGCTCTTACGAGCGTTTATCAGCACAGGCTCTCGAAGCGTGACAGTTGTAATGAACCTATTAGGCATGAAATTGAGTTTTGAGATCTAGAGAGGGAGGGAAAAGAGGAAGAGTGTATACACACTTCATGTTCTCCACGTTTTGCTCACAAAACCTAATTAAACTGTTAGAGATTTGTCTTAACAGAGGTAGGATTGTGCATCAAGCTTTACGAGGATTACAACAACAGCTTGCTTTAATGCAGTGGGTATTTCAAATAATACATAACTTGCATTGAATTTAGTTTCAAGTTTAATAGAAGCAATATATATATATTTAAATTGCAGATACTAATGTGGTTCGGATTACTATTCTTATAATATCACTATGCTCTGTATAGTGCATCTTTGTACCTGCTGCTTGTAAGAATAAAAGTGCAAAAATATATTTTCCATGCTATATTCATTTACATATAGGAAACACATGCCATTACATAAAATTACATGGAATACTCGCCAAACTACTCATGGATCAAGACATAGCTCACATATGAAACTTGGAAGCTGACCAAAGTATCTGAAAATGAATTTTGTATGTTTGAATTATATACACATCACACATACCACATAAAATATGAGTTTTATTTAATGTGACATGTATGTAATTTAAATAAAAGAAATAGATGTTCAAATAATTTGGTCACTTTCCAAGCCCCATAACATAAGAGACTGCAGCAAAGATGATCATAGCTGGATAATGTGAATAGTTTGGGCTTTTTTGCTGCATCTCCCGCCTACCTGCCATGTTTTATTGAGCTCTGTGGTGCGGTCAGCATGCCCCCTGCAGAAGCACAGGCTCTCTCCATGCCCTCTTCTCTGCCATCTGACTCCCCACACTGATATGTACACACACACACACACTCACACACACACACATACTAACCTCCATCTGCCCACTCCCACACTGCTTCACCAGCTCAGCGTCGTGGGAGCAGCTTCAGAGAGGTGCGTTCACAGCTCATTCCTGCACCATCTTTAACACCTGTGTCTCTCTGTGTGTTGTTGGCACATGAAGGCAAGTGTGGTGGATTTCAGGCTTTCAGTTTGTTGAAAATTCAACACAGATGGGCTGTGATAAATTAGAATGTATGACATTGGCTGAAAGGTGAACTTATTTCACCCCCTCTTTACCACTATTTGTCCATTGAAAAGACATTATAGATACTGTGCTACCATTTTGCCTCAAATTATAAGAGCAGTATGCTAACAGGTGTGAGAAATACACTGTAATGGCAAGTGGGAGAAAAAAAACTGAAAGAAATCTACAAAATTAGCCATGTGCACTCTCTTCAATCCTGCACATGACTCACATGAGAACGAGAGAATGGAGGAGATGGGGGGGAGGACACACAGTCGCTGAGGTGATTACCTCTTCACTAAAGTGCTGATTACAAAGAGTCATTAATCAATGCTCTAATCAGGACTGAATTCTCCGATTATCTATGAAATTCACATTTGTGTACTTGAAGATTTTCGGTCTCTGCCAAAGTAAATGTTGCTGGAGGAAGCTGAGAGTCTTCTCTTTTGAAGTAGAGGCGAGAGTATTTTTAGGCATGACACACATACAGTAGCAAAAAAGGCTGGATGGAATGGCAAGAAGCACCGACACTTGGTGAGAAAGAGAGAGAGAGAGAGAGAGAGAGAGAGAGAGCATCAAGTAATCCAGATTTCGAACTGTGAATTGCAGATTGTAGAGATCTGAATATGGCCCAGATTTTTCTTTTTTTTTTTTTTCGGCTCCTTGTGCGGAAGAACACCTCCAGTCTGTTGACGTCAGGCCTGATGGGGGATGATTGAAGGGTATGTTTAACACTTCCCCTGCTTCTCTTTTTCTATGACCAATTTGTCTGGAGTACTACTCTCGTTTAACATTGATTTTTACAGAGACTGAGACGAAACAGTGTTTAATGACTTAATTAAATGGTTATTTCATACTTATATTATCTGCCCATGGAGGACGGATCTGGTACCCAAACAATATACCATACATAAAGTGGAGTTGTTATGGTCCCCAACTCTCAACATTACATAAGTAAACATATGCCAGTGTGTGTTGGACAGGTCTATTAAGACATGCATTCATCCATTGAGTACTCCCATCGTGGATCATCTGAGTGTTGACAAGCACACTGTCAGCCAAATGACTTTATAATTGCATCTTTCCAGGTGGTACACCTGTTTTACCAAAGTAAACAGCAGAAAAGAAGGTCACAGAAATACAGAAAGAACTGCCGTGTAGATACTGACCTGTATAGACTGTACACTTAGGTGACAGATGACAACATGGTCTCTTCAGCAGAGAATTAATTGATCTGATAGGTGTGCTCTGGTTCGGAAATACATTTATAATTATACAAATAATTATACATTTCTGCCCTAAGTAACATGCAGTTTGAAGAGTATTTCTTGATTTCCAGGTAAACAAACAGAACCATATTTTGAAACTAGTGATCATTGTTCAATTACAAGGCCATTATTTTTTAAAGGACATAGACATTGTGCCTCACCTGCCATTATTTTTTGTGCATATGGCATGCAGCCAATTGGACTGGCTGGGTGCCAATATGCACAGTTCTAGTGAGATTCTCTGAATCCTGACTGAGGACCTCAAGATGACTGGGAATTATCAAGCCTAAATAAGGACTGACACTTAAAGCAAAAACCCCTGGATGCAGATTAACTCTAGAACGAAACTGAAAATCAGTTTGATTCCTCATTTCACTCCAACGTGAGCTTGGACAGGTTCTGATAATCCCTTTTGTATCGCATTTCTCTGAGGTCAGCATGATGTATTTCCCCTAAACACACACAATGACAGGCGAAGCTTGCCATGCGGGTAGGAGGCACTGTGGTGTAGTGTAGGCCTTAGTGGGGAAAGTGCCGGTGCTGTGATTAATACTGTGTTGCCCTTTGCTGTTAAAGAGTGTCAGGGCACCATTAGTATTCTGAACATGGAGGCCAGGAGTGTTTGTGAAGTGAAGCAGGCGGCAACAGCAAAGCCCATGTTTATTCTGGCTGCTCCTCCAAGACAGGCACACATACATTACAAACCTGTAGTGTGTATGTTTGTCCACAAAGAGTTTTTAAATAACCAACAAGTATGTAGAATTTGTCAGTCTCCTTCACCAGACTTGAAGCTCAGGGGATGCTCTGTCAAAAGAAACCTTAATCCTTAATAATTAATAATTAACATATTGCAGCAGTTTTTACACTCTTATTCATGTCGATGCAAATGTTGCAGGATATTCTGTTGTTGCCTTCTACATAACAAGTGTAGATTTGTTATGCATTTGTTATTCATGAGTGTGGTCTTCCTGCCATCCTTGTCAGAGCATGTTTTCTAAAGGCAAGGTTCTCCATGGTCTGTGGCAGTGTCTCAGTGTGAAATGACTGCACATAGCCCAGTGATTCATTCTGCCAGCAGCTTTGGATGGAGCCCATAAAATGATGCTGAGGTTGCACCATCAATCTGCAAATACTGCATCCACCGAGCCTATCTGCAAGATAAACTTGAGGCATGAGTGTGGGTATATAAACTCCTTGCCTTGCTGTGTTTATGGCCTTTGTGGAAATTGTTTATGTGAAACAGGATGATGTGTAGCTCACTTTAAAGCAGTCGCGCAGCAATTAACACTGCATAATATAGACACAAACATTTAGGCAGAAGCAGTAAGAAGGAATCATAATCTCAGACGTATGGGAGACTGAAAACATAGTAAAATCCCTTTTACATAAATTCCCTGCACATAAAATCCTTTATGATTTGTTTCATTGCTTGCAAAATTCGAACTTGATCTTGACATTAACAGCAGTATAGATAAGAATAAAAAAATGTAACCTATAGTGTACAGTATGTCTTCTGTGCACTATGCTAAAAGCATGTGGACCATCACACGCATATGTGGTTCCTCCCCAAACTGTGGCCACAAAGTTGGAAGCATACAATTGTATGTATGTCTTTGTATGCTGTAGCATTACAGTTTCTCTATACTGGAACTAAGGGGCCCAAACAGCATGTTCCATGTTCCAGCATGACAATGCCCCTGTGCACAAAGTGAAATCCATGAAGACATGGTTTGCCAAGGTTGGTGTGGAAGAACTCGAGTGGCCTGCACAGAGCCCGGACCTCAACCCCACTGAACACCTTTGAGATGAATTGAAACGCCAACTGCACCCCAGGCCTCCTCTCCTGACATTAGTGCCTGACCTCACTAATTCTCTTCAGGATGAATGAGCAAATCTTCACAGCTATGCTCCAAAATCTAGTGAAAAGCCTTTCCAGAAGAGTGGATGATATTATAACAATGGAAGGACTAAATATGGAATGGGATGTTCAAAGAAGCACATGTGGGTGTAACGGTCAGGTGTCCACAGACTTTTGGCCATATATTCTATGTACATTTTAAGGACATCGGAACACCAAAGTTCATAAAATGCCTTTTGGAATGGTGGGTTCTTTATGGTGTATATGTTTTCATTTAAAACAGTCATAAAATACAATGTAAACACAGAACGGAAAGATTCCATTTCCTCCTGGCTGCACTTGTATATTTTCATCCACAGCAGTCAGCAGGTGTTGTAATTGACTTGTGCGTTACTACAGCTATTTAATACAATGCCCCAACCCATAGCTTTTAAAATAAACACTGCAATTTTTGTTTTTTTAAAAAAAAGTACCACATGGGGATGAGCCAGTTGTCTCCACAACATCCAAACTGTCCCATATTCCTATCAATATTCCTCATTCAGTCTTCTGCAGTGAGCTTTCTGTCTGCTGTTCATGTTCTCATTAGCTCTGAGTTTGGGAACAGTAGTACATCCCTATAGGCAATTGCCTCCTTGATGGCTGCCCTATGATGTATGTCTCCATTGTGCAACATTAATAGCCTTCCTCATGCCATGACTAAATAAACACAGCCATAAATTACAACATTAGCACATTCAGCTTCTCATCAGTGTTGATTTTTGCATGACAGTTATTGTGCCAAGGGGACAAGGACATCCAGTGAGAATTATTAAATACCCTGAGGTGTGAGATGATGTAGAACTTATAAATATCTGCTAGTGGGACTTCATTAACCAAGGTGTCTGTGCCAATATTTAACACATAGTATAGTGTTCCAAAGCAAAGTGAAAAAACATGAAGAAGTAGTGGGACAGATGTATTAAAATGAGCAAAGGAATCCCCGTTAATTGATTCTGAGATTGTGGCCACATCATCCCAGCACTACGAATTCTACTTCCTGTTGTCTCTCACTAGATTACTGATTTAACCTGTTACCACACTCCTATGAATAACCCAGGCTCACTTGCATATTTTGTGAAGTCTCACTCTAGGATTGTACCTGTGACATTACTTAGCCATTTGGTAACTGTCTGTTTTGCTTCAATGTTCAGCATTGTTCACTGTTCTTCGATTTGTTCTGCCTAGTTCATGTCTGTTTGCTAATCACCTAAACCATTGCCTGTTTATTGTTTTGAGTATTACCTAGCCTTTCTGATTTGTTTGTTTCAGTGTTTTTAATAAAAGTCAGAACCTGCACTTGCCTCCTTCCGTCTGGCTACATGACAGAAGACTTCGCCGATAAAATGGGTACAGCAGGTTATAGTGAAATTCACCAAGACTCACACCAGGAGAAGGAAAACAGACCCTGTTTTTCACCTGATTTTATTTCACGATCTCCTATCGTCCCCTGTTCCAAGAATGTCAAGGCTTGTCACACATTTATTCATCTAGCCCCAAACCCGTGACTACTGACACTATGCTACATGAATCCTGCTTTTTTGCAGCTATTAGATGGGACATTGCCAGATAAATCAGAACCTTCAAGATCACCCTGGTCCTGTCCAGTGTCCCCCAGACACTGGCTACATCCCTTCCAATTTCCACAATGCTCTTATCACATGGGCTCACCCTTCACAAGCCACAGGACACTCAGCTGTCACCAAAGCTTACCAGTTCCTCTACACTAATATTGTTACAAGACAGTCAACACTTTATCAAATCATGTTCAGTTTGTGCCCAAGCCAAAGTCCCCCCATACTCACCAGCAGGCAAAATCCTCCCTCTGCCTGTCCATTAGCATCTATGGTCTCATCAAGGCCCAACAATCAAACAACTGTCTGCTTATCTAAATCCCTCAGGCTTACCCCTTACCTGTCCACTGCCTTTGAAATGGTAGAATTTCTATTTCAGCATGTTTTATTATTTCAGCATACCATAAGACAGCCTATCAGACAGAGGGCCACAGTTTACATACCATGTCTTCTGGTCATCTATGTAAATACAGGGAGTAAACGGAAAGTTTGATGTCTGGGTATTATCTCCAAGCATTGGATTGGAAGGTTTCTCAGAATGACCAGAAGAATGAACATGAATGGACACCCAAAACTCTGTCACATGGCAACACATTACATAGCATTCCAATAAGTACGTGGAACTCCACACCTACAAATACACCTGCATTCCATGGTTGGTTGCAGTAAGAGTAAGAGAACAGGTAGTCCAGGAGTTTAGTCATGTTGTTTACCAACTACAATTCCCATGAGCCCAGCCAGCAGCCATATGACATGATCATCAATCAAACACCAATCCCAGTTCTCACTCATTGGATTATTGATAACTGACCTATTCACAGTTAACACACTCCCATAAATAACCTGGACTCACTCACATACTTTGCAGAGTCTCACGCCTATGATGTTGCCTGTGACGTTACTAAGCTGTTTTGTTTTCAATGCATGTTTTTTATCATTGTTTTGACCTCAGTTTTGTTTTCTGTTCTCCCATTTGCTCTGCTTAGTTCAAGCCTATTTGCTGATCACCTGCTCCATTGACTCCATTGAGTATTGGGAGTAGTTTTAAATTAAAAAAACCAAAACATCCACTTGCATCTATCTGTCCGTCTACATGACACACATAACAGGTATGTTGATTTAGACATAATCAGCTCATCGTTTTTGGACATTGCAACTGAAGATTTGTGTGAATGGGAGTGTTGTGTTGTGTGTTCCACTGCCTGTGAGCACAGTTACTTGGACAGTTGAGTTTTAATGCTTACTGAGTCACCAGTCTCTGTGCTTTGTCAGCTGTATTTTAAACATGTTGTTGACGGCATCCTGTCCTCAGAAGGCGTCTGCGTACAAATGGAAAATGTAGCTCTCAATAGAAGCCCAACAAAGCAAAGCACTTTTGAGGGCTGGTTAAAATGCTCAATTACTGTTCTTTCTTTAGGGTTGAGACTTTTGGGGAACCAGTTTTCCAGATGTGGGCTCTCACATTTAGTCATTTACCTGTCCATGGCTTGTACATCTATTCTTACTGTTGAATTAATCATAGCTGAAATTCTTGTCACTTTAAATAACAATCACAACAGCCGGAAGGTAAGATAAACAGAGACATGAATAATGTCAGCAATTTCATTGTAAGTTGATTTTTCTTCTGGTCAATTACCAATGACATGATATCAATACATTGTCTATATTTACTCACCATAAAATCACGTTTCCTACTTTCTGAATACAACTGTCCCCCACACAGAAATCATCATGTGCATGGTGTGCTGCATTAGTGCTCTTAAAGCAAATGGGAGGTAATTATATTGTAGAAGCAGTATAGGGTGCCATCTTCTCCATTGCAATGAGGACAAGGACATTTTAATCATTTGAATCTGTCCTTGTTTAAGGGTGTAGGACATGGCCTTATTTTTCTATGAACTAGGAATTATATTATTGTAAAAATTCTTGAACAAAACACAGCATTGAGTGACCCAGAATAATTTGTTTTAAAAATTGGCTCCATCTCTGAGACTGAAATGTTAGTGGTTTACCATTTCTAATAAGTGGTTTGGCAGAAAATTCTGAGCGCAGTCAGAATCTTAATTTTAGCAGGTAAATGAGACATGAAATGGGTGCAAATTTGGGATAAATATTCTGTTAAGCTGACAAATGATCATTTAAGCATTTGCCACACTGCACATAATAGCACTTTAATATGCAACATTCCGTTTTCTTGCCCATCTTCCTCTGGGCTCTTATCACGGTCTTGTGCATATCATCTGATGTCCCACATACCCAAGTGTTTACACAAAAGAGATCCTAAGTGCACCTTTTCCTTTTCATGTTTGGTTTTTACTGTCTCCGCACAGCACACAATGTGTTCCACCTAGAGAATGAGTAAAATAAGGCATAAAGGGAGAGGAAGGAATGAAAAATCACGAGATTCAAGAGAGAAGGAGAAAAAAGTGAGAAGCTCAACCTTTGAGTTCTTTATCTCCCAACTGCATTGGCCCATCTGAAGGTTTTGTTCCTTTTTGGTCTCATTATCCACTGTAACCTTTGACTTCATTGGTGATGTTCAAAACATACATCAAGACACTCTCACTCTCACTTTCTCGCTCTCTCTCTGACACCTTTTCTGACCCTGCTGTTGCTTTAAATGTCAACTGGAATCTGGTAGTCTTGGCTTAGTTATAGAGCATACAGTAAGAGCTGAGGGACACACTCTCACTGCTCTGCAGTGGTGCTGCCATTTTCAGGATCATAACCACTAGCTTTGAAGCTGATATCACACTTGAGTTGAAGTATGGTTCAGTTAAATATGGTCTCGTAGACCTCCACTATATTTACATTATTGTGTTTTCATATTTTACATTCTTGCCTCAGGCCTTGCTTAATAATTTCCCATTAAAAGCAAAGAGGATATTTTTAATGTCTATGATATTTTTAGGTCTACATGTTACTAAAGGGATTTTAAAGCATATTACACAGTAAAATAAATGAGCCTGATAGTGAAACTAATAGAAAATGAGGAAGGGTACAAATTAAAGGAAAACCCAACAGAAAGTGTCTTAGTAATGTTTTGCGCTTCCACAAACCACCAGAATGGCTTCAGTTGCCTTGGCACATATTCTACAATTCTCTGGAACTGTACAGGAGGGATGAACACTATTCTATCATGCCATATTCTCTCAGCTGGTGTTTTGATGATGGTGGTGGAGAGTGCTGTCTGACACATCAAAATCTCCCACAGGTGTTCAATTGGATTGAAATCCACTGACTGCAAAGGCCATAACACAAGATTTACATCATTTTCATACTCAACAACCAATGCAGTGAGCCCTCGTGCCCTGTGACTAGGGGTGGGGCCTAGGGGTGGGACCACTCCCATCAAGATAGAAATGTTTCTTCATAGGATAAAGGTGATCAGTCTAAAAGAACTTTTTATTGATTTACAGTGACTTTTCCTTCTAAAAGAACAAGTGGATCCAAACCATGGCAGCAAAATTTACTAGAAAACATAACAGAGAATCCAGTTTTATTTTTCACTTGTGACCTGACTATATGTAGTAACCAGTGGCAGGTCTAGACCATTTGAACAGGGGAGCCGGACCAGTCATTCTGTTAGAGTAGGGGGTTCTCAATATTTTTTGTAGCTAGGGACCCCTATAACATACATTCCATAGACTCTGTCAGTACAGTTTTATTAAATGAGCTTCATTTAAATGTGTACAATAATATTTTGTCAGTATATGGAAGCATAGAGGGTTCTATTTTTGACATTATTTATAAGACCTACTTGTGAATTATTGAGGCTTCACTAATTACATTAGATATCAAATCTGTACTGTGCATTAACTTTCTGAACCCTCCACCTGATATTTATTCCTGCTATTTCGTATTGCTATTGTTATATTTCTAGAGGCCATTGCAGCTTGTTCCAATACCTTCCAACTTAGCTAAGTGGAAAAAAAAGCCTTCTGATCCACATGGGAGACTTGGTCCACCGCCTTAAGTGGTCCAACTAGATTTTATTTAAATTATTTTTTTTTGAGTGCTGTTTTACTATCTTGCAACTGCAAAAAAGTAATTAGGCATATACATTATTTTTTCAGAGTCGTGAAATACTGCATTTAGGAATATACATTATTTTTTCAGAGTCGTGAAACACTGCATTTAGCAGGGCTGCAGGGGGGCAGGATTGTTGTCACAGGGGCATTGGCAGTAGTTACAAGAGAGAGAAATAAGTCTAGACCTGCTGATATGTCCTGGAAATTATTTTTTTGACTAGAGAAGAGAACAGAGGGATAAAAACAAAAAGGTAATGCAAAATTGATCCCTCACGCATTCTGACTGAAGGACAAAATAATTACAAAATTGTGCTACTTATATAAACATCACACACACACACACACACACACACACACACACACACACACACACACACACACTTCATTTCTAAGCAGGACACAGAGTCTGTCCACTCTCTCTCTCTCTCTCACTCTCTCTCTCTCTCCATCACTGCAGCCTAATTGTTCCTAACGAAGGAGTCGTGGTGCACATGCAGGCTCTGATTAGGTGGATGCACCTGCTGACATTTCTCTCTCTCCCTGACTCTGTCTCTCCTCTGCCCTTAATTGTTCATTTCATTATTCATTTGCTCCCCAAATTGCTCTTCTCGCAAGATCTAATACATAATGAAAGCTAACTGAGTCTCTGAAATGACTATCAAATGAAACTAACTTGCATTTAAGTGCTCTGAGAAGTACCAAGTAAAGGATTAGTGCTGAACACATGAAATCACATGCTCACTGAAACCCTGACATGATTTTAAAGGCCAATCAATATTGTCCATGGTGCAGTAGCAATATGTTCCTTTGTTGCGGTTTCAGCTTTAGACAAATCCCTGAGGCACTTATATTGTGTTGCATGCTCTTAGAGTCTGCTGATAACAATAGCACTATAATGGATCGAATTTCAACATTGTGCTTTTTCTGAAAGTTATTCATCCAACATTGCTCATTGAAGGGAGCTCAGAGACCGAGTATCCGAAAGGATTGATTTTTTGCATTAAAGACAGAAGGGGAACAATAGTGGGTATGATTCCTCAGTGCCAGTCAGCTCCAGGACCCTGACCATGCATAAACATGAGCCAGTCACTGCCACAGCCAGACACTAACACAGAAGAATGGCAGGCTTCAGATGCAAGCGGAGACAGATAGTGTTTGTTAGTTCTTAGTGTTCTTAGTGGTTAGCACATTCGCCTCGCACCTCCAGGGTTGGCGGTGTGAATCCTGCCTCAACCCTGTGTGCGCAGAGCTTGCATGTTCCACCTTAGGGGGTTTCCTCTGGGTACTCTGGCTTCCTCCCCCAGTCCAAAGGCTGGTTGGCATTTTCAAATTGTCCATAGTGTGCGATTTTGCTCTGATGGATTGGCACCCTGTCCAGAGTGTCCCACACCTTGTGCCCCAAGATCCCTGGGATAGGGAACTTCATGGGAATGTCATAACACTTTGCTACAAGCATGCCTGAAAGTATCACAATTACTCTAATGTTACTCTCTGTAACTCTAATCATGTATTTACATGTGGTTCTATGAACCCTGGGTAACTGCCAAGGCCAGTGAGAATTGCCTGAATACCTTCAAAAAATACTCTGCAGTCCGAACATGAAGCTTTGAACATGAACATGAAACTTTCCCACTTTCTGAAGTAATTGCTAGAAAACGTAGCAGTTCTCAGAGACACCCACTTCAGATCAACATCTTGCAGAGGCTCATAAAGTTGGTTCTTAAGGGACACCAGCACATCCCAGGCCAGGCTCCTGGGTAATTGTGGTGCTTCGCCCCTCTCAGAATGTCCATAATATATTTATGAGCCCCCAGAGAGATGCCCTGCACTGTGCAGTGTCACACTGCAAAGGCCACTACATACACCTTTAATGTCGCTGAAGAAAAAAATAGCACTAAGATGCTCTTGTGTTCAGAAGTGTTTCCTGGACTGTTATGTCACATTCCTCTGTTCGCTGCTCATTTCGAGGGGCCAAACCCACAAGCACAGGTGACCTGACTGGGCATGGTGATAGATAATTTGATTTCATTGAGGCTAACCATGGATGAGCCCAACAGAGGAACTTCTGTGCAAGGTGGAGAGAGATATATGACCTGAAGTGAAGTTGTGACCCATACTCAGAATTTGTGCTCTCCATTTAACCCATCACACACACACACACACACACACACACCATGAACACGCAGTGGGCAGCCTTTTTTGCTGTGGTACCCGGGGAGCAGTTGGGGGTTCAGTGCCTTGCTCAAGGGTCTCACCTCAGTCGTGGTATTGAGGGTGGAAGAGAGCGCTGGTCATTCACTCCCCCCACCTACAATCCCTGCCGGACCTGAGACCATGGACCTGAGACCACGACCTTCAGGTTCCCCTTCAGGCCACAAGTCCGACTCTCTAACCATTAGGCCACGACTACCCCTATGAACAGCACAATGTTATGAATGTCAACATCCCAGAATCAATAAAAAAAAGAAACTTAAGGCTCAGATGGACTGACCTCAATTCCAACTGATTCCAGTGGTTGTGTTCAAATATTCTGTTAAAGTATTCAATTAATTAACTGAGGCCTAGATAATCCTCTTGAGAACAGCCTTAAGATGGCCAATGCTGTGTGAAAAAGCATATTCGGTATTTTTGGTTGTGTAACACTAATCAACCCCACTAGAGCAATCATCATTTTAAAACTGGCTGCCAGGGCTAGTTAGAGCCTAACAGCGATGCCTGTGTGCTCTGAAAGGCTGACCCAGACTCATTTTCAGCCTGTAGTTTCAGGCTGTAGTTAAACATGGCAGTTCAATTACACGATCATTATCAGCATGTAAGAGTCTTTCATATGTGGCAGTAGACATAGCAACTTCATGTTGCTCCAACATGTGAAAAGGGGAAGGTGACTAGTCATTGGACTATAAGGAGGGTTCTGTTGGAAGACATTAGTCTCTGAGTTTTGCAGTCTCAGTTCCTGAATCATCAATTTCAGCTGAGTCATGTCTATTGATTCACCAAGACAGTGACTAAGATTGCTTTGTGGGCTTCTTGTTATATTTATCAGCCATTGCATAATGTGGGCATTTGTGACTAGGAAACTTTTTAGGCTGTGGTGTTTGGGTCAGATTTGAATCAGGGCCTAAATCTGCCAGTTGAGCATGCTCTGTCAGCATCGGAACTGCCGCATAGTCAGTGCAGAGGATATAGTCATTGGATATTCAAGCCAGACACTGCATCCTTAAGATGGTCAATGCTGAGGTAGTGAGGGCATAGCTGATGCCTGTCTTTGGTTTGCAGGGGATTTATACACTGGCTGCATGAGTGGGAGTCTTGCAGCAAGGCTTAGTTATCTACTCTGTGTATCATGAAAGAATGAGGGGTCCATCATGTGGAGGGAAAACTCCACTCCAAGTGCTGCGAATTAGCAGAAATCCAACTTAGTACAATCTGCTGACTCAGGTGAATTCCCTAGAAAGGGCATAATCTTTTATTAAGTTTAGGGTTCTTTCATTTACACCATGGAGGACAGTCCACACTGTGGACAGTGTTCATTCAATTTTTGAACGGTGTCTGTTTTTTTTTTTTTTTAAACAAATCACAAGACAGCTTGTGTTTTACTTTCTGAAGTATAGAAACTGTATTGTGTGCCTCTCCATAAACATTACTAGAGACATTATTGCAGCGTCTCTGCTTCCTGTTATTCCCCAAAAAGTTACTCCTGGGAAACCACAGCCCAGCACAGTTCATTCCACTCATACTCCGTTCAGTTCATAATGGGCTTGATAATTAGCTGATAAGCTGAATCAGGTGTATTAGACCGTGGAAACACTAAATTGTGGAGGGACATAGTAGATCACCAGGACCGCGATTATGAATAATTACTTAACTAGCTCACTAGTCAAGATTCTTCATGTCAAGCTTTTACATGCTTCAAGCCCCATGCTCCTTGCATTGTATTATGAATACTAGTATAAATTAGTTTCAGAACAGTAAAGACTATTGTTGCATCAAAAGTGGATTTTCAAATCATTTGAGACTTGTTAGTCCAAAACCACCGGCTGTTAGGTGCTAACCAACTTCTTTAGTGAACGTGCAGTTATAGAGCCCTCTGGAGGTCATTTTTCAGAGTAGCACAAAAGGAAAAGTGCATCAGTGTGGTGTACTAGATCACAGTTTGAATTTAACCCTGACAGCATGATAGTTATAGCTGAGAGGGTACTGCCATGCAGACAATGTGACAAAAGGGTAGCATTCTGTATTTCTTGGTGGTCTTCCTCTCAGATTTAATCAGGGTGCTATATGGCCACAAAATCAGGCAGCGAATCCTCGTCTATGGACTGAGGATGTGGTTGTTTCCACATGACTGCGTTATATCATGAGAATCAAAGCAATTGAATGAAAGCCCTGTTATTGAATCATTTCCCTCCTTTATTTACTTACATATTAATTGGTGTACTTTTGTTCTTTAGAGGGAGCTCTATGGCAGGGTAAAGATTTAATTAAAGCCTTCAAAGGGTACTTGACACAACAGGAGGCCTACAGTTCTCTAGAGCGTTACCACATTAATTAGATTCTCTATTGTTTTGATGTGCAGAAGTTTCTGTGGAAACAGCCACCATGGAAATGAGACTGACAACCGCTGTGTTCCCTCTGAACCATGGATCAAAAAGCCAATGACATCACCTGCAATGACCAGACATGAAGAACACCTAAGCACATCTCCTGTCTAGTGGGAATCTAGTGTTGCTGAAATAGAGTGGAATGAATAATAGTGTAGAGCTAGACCTGCCAGAGCAGGATTAAAGTATGGTATTTTTCTTAAAGACAGCTTGAAAAAATTGACCTTTTTTCCTGTGCACAATGACGGTATCATGTCATTATTGTATTTCACCTCTTCCTCAACCACTGCCTGCTAAAGTGTCCTCAATAATTATTGCCATTCTTCATTAAAATGGGCAAAACCACTTTATTAAACACCTGCATATTTATACAGTTATCTATTCAGCCAATCATGTGGCAGCAGCGCAATGCAAAAAATCATGCAGATACAGGTCAAGAGCTTCAGTTAATGTTCACATCTACCATCAGAATGAAGAAAAAAGTGTGATATGTGACTTTGATCGTATCATGGTTGTTGGTACAAGATGGGCTGGCTTGAGTATTTCAGAAACTGCTGATCTCCTGGGAATTTCACACACAACTGTCTCTAGAGTTTACACAGAATGATGCAGAAAAAAAAACCCACTGAGTGAGTGACAGTTCTGTGGGTAGAAACACCTTGTTGATAAGAGATATCAAGCTGCCAGGAAGGATATAGTAACTCAAATAATCACTCTTTACAGCCGTGGTGAGCAGAAAAGCATCTCAGCATGCACAAAACATCAAACCTTGAGATGGATGGGCTACAACAGCAGAAGACCACATTGGGCTCCACTTGGGTTAGCCAAGAACAGGAATTTGAGGCTATCATGGGCACAGTCTCACCCAAACTGGACAGTTTTAGATTAGAAAGAAAAAAATCTCCCTTTTTTTCCCAGTCTGATGGTGATGGATAACCAAATCTACCAAAACATCTCATCTTACTAGAACACATGCTTCTTCTGTGAAAATCTTGCAAGAATCTTATTGTTATAAAAGTGGAGTTTAACAGTTAATTTTGAAACTTGACAACCACAAGAATCAACTAAACTGTGCAATTCTATAACTTTGGGCTCTTTTTCCCCTCCTTCACCATCATCTTCAATAAAGGGGCACATGGTGATCAGGTCAGCAACCATCTTCATTTCTATGAAGGATGCCAATAAATCTGGAGGGCACTACCATCAACAGGGGTTTTATTCATAAATGTGCCACTATGATACTCGTTTCACATTGTCTTTAAACAAAATTATGTGTTTATTTAACAAAGAGAACCCTGAAAAATATTCACATCTTTATCGTAGTCGTAACGTACAATAAATGGTAATAAATTCCAACAAACCAAAGCAAGTGAGTGTACAATAATTTTAAAACTTTATTTATAATATGATACAAGAATATTCTGTGCAAGAACTGAATGGGAACATGGACCTGTACATTATCAACAACTCTTTTTCTCTAATGTGAGGGCAGCCCTGCAAAGCACAAAATAAACTATACAGTTTGGCCATGATTGTGAGTAAAGTATATATATAATTTTATACACAATATATCAGTTTGTATACATTTACTGGTTGTACAAGTTTACGTAAAGTGCAAAAACAAAACACTTACAGTGAAGGCATGGCCCTGAAGTGCTGTATGTGAGAGTGAATGTGTTCATTTGTGATCATGTGTTTGTGTGTGTGTGTGTATGTGTGTGAGCATGTCATGCACTATAATATGGCCGGTTGGAGGGTGCACAAACACCCATATGCACGTTGCTCGTGCTCCCACACACAGTTTATGGTCTAGGCTGGTGACTTTGTGTCTACAGAATACAACCATTCCCAGTTCACTGATGAACATGAAATTCAACATTTGTCCATTTGCAATACAATGCGTCTGTGCAATATTTTGAGTTATACAAACTTAACTCATATGAACAACTGCAAAACAAGCTGACTAGCATCTAAAATTCCTCTTTTTACATTTAAAAATATACTTTTTTCGATATATATACTGCTCCTTTGCTCTCACTAAAATAGCACCACAGGGTCTCACCTTTCAAGCATAGAAATACAAAATTACCTGAAAGTACAACTGAGCATTTTCTTACTTTGGAAGAATAAGGCATTTTCATAATTTTTTAAAGAATAAGAAAAATATATGCGCTGTTAGTTTAATAGATAATATGCTTCATAATCTGTGTGTATGTATTTTATATATATATATATATATATATATATATATATATATATATATATATATATATATATATATATATATATTAAATACACACTGTGTAATGCATGTATGTATATACAGTGTGTATAATACATACATGCATGCATTATACAGTGTGTATACAGCATGTATGTATCACACATAGTGGGGTCTAAGAATCTGAGACCACATTGAAAACATCTGGGATATTATTTTTTTTCATTTAAAAATAGAAATAAACAGAAATTTTTAGAATTTAGAAATATTAAAAGCAAATGTTCAATGTCTTGAATATTTATTATTCAAGATTCTTCACTATGTCTAGGTCCCTATTTAATTGTAAGCAAATTTGTAATATTGACCATGTTAACTGCTTTGTACAAAAGGTCCTCCTGCCTAATCTCTTCAACTGAAGCATGTGTTCAAACGACACTCTGATGGATTTGATCTAAAATGGAACATAAGGTTTTGCAAAAACTTGTGGAGTCCATGCCAGCTTGAGTGCACACTGTCATTAAAGCAAAAAGGGGACATACCAAGTACTATTACTAAATATTTCAAAGATTCTACTTTTCACTCAATTTTTTGTTAGTAATATAATTTGTAATGAAAATTGTTGCATTAAATTAGAAAAGAATGCAAAATAGAAGCATTTTCACTAGTGGTCTCAGACTTCTGGACCCCACTGATGTATGTATGTGTATGTTTTTTATATACACACACACATACACACACACATTATATATATATATATATTGCTGCTGTAATCATCACAGTTAAGTCTCCTCACTCCTACAGGTGGATAGATGGCATAGGTGATGTCATTCGCTCCCATTCCTTTTTCATGGCTAGTTCTGCTGAGAACCCTAAAACAACAAAAGCAGAGACCTAAAATGAATTGGCCATTTACAATTGTGGTTAAGTGATCCAAAAACCTAAAATAATGGATAAATGCTACTTTTGTCCATTCTGTAAGAATTGTCTGTAAGAAAAGGGCATTTCACCGAGTTGGTTCTCTTGCGTTTCCAACAATCTGGGTTGAGGCGTTTTTGCTCCTCAGCCAGCGCTTTAGCCTCCATGGTGTACATCCTTCTCTCCTCGTTCTTCATTTTCTTCCACTTATCACCCAGAATCACACTAATAGCTCTGGGGGTAAAGAGAAATTATTTTCTTAATAATTTCACCTTGTAAGAAAATAAGAAAGAAACATAAAGACCAATAATATTGCTTATAGTGTGAAATTCACTGTACTAATATTGCAGTATATGCGTATATGCGACTGTAAATAAAATAATGTGCAGAACGTGTGAGATATTATTTAGGTAGAGTGTGCTGGCATGAAAATAGTCTGTATTTCTCATTTAATTACTATATTAATCTTTCTTAAATAAATATTGAAAGTTCACAAATATACCCTTAACCTTTAACGCTTACCTGTTATCTTTCCCAGGATACATCTGTGTGTACTCCACTCGATACTTCTTAGCAAAGAGCATGAAAGCGTTCATTGGCCGTTTGCATTTTGTAGGTGTGGCTGCAGTCCCCCCTGAGGAGTGGCTACGATGTGATTTGCTACTAGGGGAGTGATGGGAAGAGCCAGAACGCTCCAGCTTGTCACAGTCAGGGCTCACAGTGCCCCCGCTTGACTGGGATGCTCTTCGCTGGCGTGCCATACTGCTCAGCACATACACAGCAGATGAGTCCAGAGGGGTGAAGTCATAACTGCAGGGAGAAACATAATGAACTGCAGGCCTTAGGAGCATCTACACTTAATGATCAACCTACACATGTGTACACTACACACAAGATTGCCTTAAATTACCATTAGCATGGATTTTGACCAAAAACCTGATAGCAGATATCAGTGAACCACCAATGATAGTATCTACCTCCTGAAGGTGTCAAAAACAGATGAGTCATCACAGTTGATGGCATCACGGTGTCCTGGAGGTAGACACAAGTCCCCAATTTGCATTTCATAACAGGGAATACCATGCTGCACCACAGTAAGGCTCGGATAAAAAGAGGACCAACCTATATTGCACACAAATTAGATCTGTTCAATTTAACAATCAAACATTACAAGAGAGACAGTCATTCATAAGAGAAAGTATGTTATTTACAGTCATCAACATGCTGAATAGGACTGTAGACTGCACATTCAGATGAGGCTTTATTTATGGCAAAAATGTGGCCATGGCTAGTATGTTCAATTACCTTTATTTTTCACATAAAATGGATGGTCCAATTGGCACTCAGCAGTTAGAAGACCAGCCTCTTGAGAACCAGGGTCAAAGGTTAATTTCAGAACCGACTGGCCAAATGACACCGTCTCCTCCAGGGCCACAAGTTTCAACCCCTCACATCCATATGTCTGCAAAGTAAAATCAAGAGGTCAGTGTCAACACAACTTTCAACTACACTGTCTCAATCCTCTTTATAATAAACTCAAAGTATGTTTTAAAATAAACATAACAATATTTATTTAAGGTGATCATAAATCTGGCTAATTTCAAGTAGGATGTCTTGTTATTAGCTTCTTTGTTATCACTGGACACTATCAAGAATGATATGTAAGAGCACTTTATAATGCATATAAAGGCTATATTACTTTAATGCGACTGAGGTGCATGCCTCCTTCATCCTCAGACTCATCCTCAGACTCAGCCAAGTCCTCTACCTCCTGCCACTCCACATTTGGCCCTTTGTGAAAACGCAGGCGTGTGCCTGTAGAAAAAAAACCCAAACTTAACATGATTTTTGTCTATAAATATAAATTCTTGAATATTTGTATCTTCCTGTCAATGTTGCTGTAGGGGAAAAATGAATACAATTCAAACTAGCCATGTGAATTATGCCTCAAAATTAGAGGGTGGAAAGAAAAACATACAACTCAAATGACCAAGCCTGCGCCCCTCCCTCGACCCATGCTCTTGTTTTGTTCTTTTTATGTTGTAGTGGCACAGACCTAACAGAAGAGGGTGCTACTTTGGCTTCAACTTCAACTACTCATTCATAAAATGGCTGAAATGAAGCTAATACATTTATAAGAACACAAAGGCCAGCTGGGTTTCCCAGATAACTGAAAAATCCCTTTTTTCTGAATTTATTACAAAAGTATTGTGCTTTTTCTTTGAGATCTTAGTGACTATAATCTGTAAGCTCGGGTCAAAAATCAGTACAAGTATCTGACAATGTGTGTGTTTGTCTATTTATGGCCTTCACCTTTCAGAAAGCAGTGCCAGACTGTGGAGGGCCAAGAATGGGACCATCCCATGTCATCATCATCAGACAGTGAAGACATACAGAATACCCCAGACTCAGACTCACTGCTAGCCTAAAATAGGTTCAAAAACAGCACTGATGACCTTACACATACAATATGTTTACATGACTATAATGTAACTGCCAAATCATGAAATCATAAAATTGCACATAACATGCAGCCATGTGCTTATTTGTTCTAACTGTTCAATGCTAATCTGCTGCTGAATATTGTACCCTCGTACGGCGACGCTCTCTCATGTGGCTACGAGCAGGACTGGGAGCACTGCTGGAGGCCAACGGAGGCCGGGCGTAGGAATGTAAACTGTTACTGTGGGCAAAGATATGCACAGGCGAGGACCTGCAGACACAGAATATGTTCAGCAAAAGGAAACAGTTGAATATTTACAGAAAATCAAATAGGACACACTTTCAGAAGCATTCTGAGTAATAAATAAACATTTACAGGAGAAAGTACTGATTAATGCTGTAGTAATTTTTTTTTTTATATTTAAAAAAACTAAAACATACATGTTTATAATCTTGTTTTCTATAAATGAGATCATAAATCGTTCTTCCTTAAAGACTCTAAAGAAATTGTCATTTCATAACTCATATGTTCAGTTCAACATTCTCCAGTGAACTTCCTGCATGTTGCTGACCTGGGGTGGGGTGCACACTGCAGTAAAGGACTTTGGGGACTGGTGGCGATGTTGGCTAACTCTGTGAGCCAGTTTGTGTGGGAGATGCTACTGCTCTCTGTCTGCGGGCTCCAGCCCTGCTCAGGCCTCTCTTCATGCGACACACCCGGGGTCACCTGGAACACTGCTGGGGACGACTGGTCATCCTTCACTTCCTGTAGTTCTGGCAAGTCATCTGTAAAAGAGGTACGAAGAAAGACCATATAGACTGTATCAACAGCACTGCAATTACATTTTCAGCTGCACTGCTGTTGAAGAACTTTTGTCTAAAAATAAACACGAGAAACTTTTGCAGTATACATACATTTATGGCCAATTACTGCATAATTTTACATTAACAGACTGACTGATAAATAGAAAGACTGAGAAAATAAGTCAGTTATGGAATCACCATATTCTATAGGGCCTTCAGTAGAGGGGCAGCCTGGTGAAGATGTCAGGTCCTCATTACACTTGAGCAGGTCAAAGGCCTCGTCCATGCTGGAGCAATCTGTCTTGGATTCCTGGACTCTTTTAGGGACTGTCTTTACCTCCCACACCATATTACACCTTGTCACATGGGCAGGCTGAAGATATATGAAGGGAAATAAGGCTTCACTGTGGTGTGATGCTGCACAAACAATGGCCTACACATGAGGAGTGGACTTCAAATAATAATTCTCAAATAACTTTTGTGTGTACCTATTTTAAGATTTCATTTACTTTCAAACGAATGAATGAAATTACTGGATTAAAATCAATTATTTATTTATTAAACCAACACTAGCATTGCTTATTCCGTTGATTTTTTTTTTTTTTTCGACAATTTATTTTTTAAATGCAGTATGTCAACAAGGACGGCCATGCTGGCTATTGAGCAACCTCGCTCCTGCTTTAAAACATGTCTGCCACAGTGGCCGTGTGATTATAACACACAGCGAAGACATATCAGCACGAATTCTGAAATTAAAACTAAAACAAAACCGAGTAGAAGTGGCAAGTTTTATTAAGGAAATGTAATAGCTTTGTTTGCGGACGTCCCGCCTAGTCACGTGACCCTCTTGCACGCAACCTTGTTTATAAGAGTTGGCGCATGCGCGACTGCGCTCATTCATTCACAACTGCGTAACAACAGTCGACATAGAACAAGACATTTAATTTCGACTACTGACATCCGGAGATCTTTAACAGCACTCGATGGCTGTGAATGAAATGTACTGTAAGACGATGTTCGTTTCGATTTAAAAAACGGAGTGGTTTAACCGTTCTATTTGCAGCCAATACACACGGGACGAAAAAATATCAGCTGTTAATAATGCCCATATTTTTACGTGTTATTTACCAGAGAGAAAAGTGAGATCCGTCGGACTGCTACCGAACGAAGGCTCGTTTATAGGCATAGCTGATATTTAAGAATAGCTACTTATCACATCTAGTCCAAAAAGTCATTTTTTTCAGCCGTGATTAGTACAAAATAATAACATGACAAGTCTTTGTCCTAAAAATCAACACCTGACACAGATAAAGTTCCAGTTTAATAGGAGAAATGTCATTCTGGTTAAATCCTGTGCTCAGTGAGCTGTCATAAAGCCCCTTACTTCTCACTGAACTGTAAACAAAAGAATGTCAACAAGTTGAGACATGGCGCTCGAAGCCCTTCCGAGTATCGCAATGAATGAAGGAACATTTATTTTTGGTAATATATGTAACATGGTATAACTTTGAACACGACAGCTAGTTAGCACTTTCAGCTGGTTAGCTAGTTGGTTAGCTAGGTAACTTGGCTGGCTGCAATGGCTGGCAAGTTACTTAGCCACAAGCAAAACAACAAACGTCGTGATGAAAAAACTGATCTAACGTTACAGAACGTTGTCATTTGAAAATGAAATAATGAATGACAACCTTTCTAATCGCCAGAGTAAAAACAACCGTTCGTTAAAACGTTTTTGTCCATTTCAACCGATCAACATTAATGTTTTGCTTCTTTGTAATCGTTCTCTAAGTTTTTACTTACCCGACCTGTCGCCATTACCGAGTATCTCTAGCATTCTCCGAGAAGGCTGGACCGATTACTTTTAGACCTGCTCGCTTATTGGTCTACAGTTACGTCAATATAATGTACTCGAGGCGGGATTGGTCAGCCCTGGGCGCACTGCAGAGGGCGAGACTTGCTTTGTTATTGTTATGTTCATTGGTAAGATTTTCATGCCCGTTACATTTAATAGTGCACGTCATTGGCTGTGTCACTGTATTTTCCCCAGTCTTCTCTTTTGTTTTCGCCTTTGTCTGCATCAGTATCAGCAATCAGTTGTAACTTTGTGCACGTTTATTCTTTACCTACAGTACAGATATCCTAATCCTGCAGATTATGTGACTTGTACAGTTTAATTCATGACATACAAAAAAAGCAGACATCACTACAATTTAATACAAAATTGTATTTTATTTGAATGGAAAATGAAATATCACAGACAATAGTACTAGTGCCTCTGGCATTAAGAGTAGACCTTTCTACATAAATGTCATTAAATAGTGAGTAGTAATGCAAAGAGCTACTTTTGAACATGGTAATTCAGATAAATGATATAAATATAAACACAGGTCAGCATTTAAAGTCTTTAAGGAGTGTACTGCTTATAAAACAATGAACAGAAAATCCTACAATGAAAGCACACAGTTGAGGCGGGCTACTCAGAGACAGAAGCTGTAGACTCTCACACAGTGTCATGGTGCAACATTGTTATGAAGACATTAATAAATCTCATCTCATCAATGTTATTGGAAGAAAAATTCAAAAAGTGATTACTTGCCAGTGGCGCAAAGACACTGTAATACTGTAATTGATGGAATAATGGAAAACAGCACTACAACTGGTGACACATATTGCAGTTCAGAAGTAAAACTTTTAAAGGCAAATGAGCATATTAGAGTAAAATAAAGTAATATGCCATAACATATTTGATAATAATTATTCTTATTATTTTTAACAAAATCACACACACCGTAGAAAATAATCGGCAACAGAAAGCTATCTTACGAACATTAAATATGTCTTATTACACTCTGAAACACTGGGGGTTAATAAATAAACATTAAAGTAATGTATATGTACATTAAATACGCTACCTTTGAGACAGTACTCCAAAATACTACATGGATTCTCCTTATTAATGAGGGAACTAAAATTCTAAACTACGGCATACAGCATAAGTTAATGTGCAATTTTTCTTTTTCCATGATTCTGACAGCAAAGTGCAATTCGCATACACACCCTTAGATTTCCCTTTTCTGTAATCAAACCATTACAAGTTTAAATATGAATAAGTTTTGGTTTGTATCGTCCTCATATACTTACACACAGTATAGTCCCAAATTTATGTTTGTGTGTTTGCTCATTCTATGAAGATAATTAATCAAGACAAAACTTGGGGCTATTGTAATTAAGATGTGTTAAGAACATTGCCATTTGTACTGATTCCTACATTTCCGAATGTACAGGATTCATAAACAAGATTTTGAAATACATGACAAATGAGTGACAGGAGATTTCAACTTTTATCTGTCAAAGCCTGAGCTCAAAAATAAAAAATAACTGGAAAAAAAAAAAAACCCAATCCTATTCTAACACTCCAAAATAAAATACAGCAGTGGAGATAATGACATTACTAAATAGCTGGATAAACAGTTTATTCCCAATATAACAAAACACTTTACTAACGAAAAATGAAAGTCTTTTTTTTTTTCAAACCTTACGTAACCTGTTAAGTTTATCCTACATGTAAAAAATCACTATCACTGACACACCAGAGCTTCACTTTGTGATGCAAAACAATAACTTTGAAGTTCAAAAGTTATGATCATATGGCATCTGAACAATGGTGAGAGACCTGTACTCACCATTATTTTATCTTTTCAATATGTTGCATTGGAGCGTTTTTTTGTTTTTAATTTTATGCACTTGACTCTTCTATTTCCATCTGACTCCCAAAAAGGGTGACCAACTGCTCTTCATAGTTAGCGATGTTGCGTTTCATGATGTCCATGCACGGCCCCAGCAACCTCTCAAATGCCTGGACATCCATTACTGTGAAAGGCATCCAAGAAAAAGTACGAATATTGCATTCATTATGATATAACACAGTGTCTACCAGTGTCTAGCTCAGTCTTTGCGTATTTAAATATTATTTAAAGGCAGTAGTTTTACCTAAGCACTTGACATTTTCCACCGCATATGCAGAAGCGGCCCTTGGCTTGTTTGTAACAAGGGCTAATTCTCCAAAGTACTGCCCTCTAGTGCATGTGGCGATGTCCACTTCGTCATGCTCTGAATCTGTTTTCAACTGCAAACAGACATCCCAGTAACAATTCTCTACACACAAAAATTTCCTTACCATCATGTAATCTCCCAGAAAGGCTTACAGTGAATTGTACTGAAAATTGTACTGAAAATTACTTGGTAATTAGGTCAATTTACCAATATTGTTTTGACCAAAATTTAACCAAATAATTGCACTGGTTTTGCAGTAACATACTCTCATGTATTCTATAGAAAACAACATCACACTCTTTGCTGACAATTCTCCTACAATTATGAGTTTTGAATTTATTTACAAACTCCTAATTTAACACTCCTGACTCAGTTCATCAACATGTTCCATTAGGAGTACCGAAATACCTATCAATGCAGCGCAATATTCTTCTGTCAGTAAACATCCATCCATTTTCCATACCGCTTACCGTACACAGGGTAGCCTGGAGCCTACCCCAGGGGACTCGGGGAACAAGGTGGACACACTACTGACATTTAGGAAATGCCTTTCAGCCTAAAACGCATGTCTTTGGACTGGGGCAGGAAACCCCAAACGCACGGGGAGAACATGCAAACTCCGCGCTCACAGGGCGGAGGCAAACCTGCTAACCACTAAGCCACCTTCCCCTCATCAGTAGACATATTTTCTTTTTACAAATTTTGTGCTTGTCTTGTCACCTGTTGTCTTGCATGGTAAAGGTAGTGATTATGCAATCCTGATTTTTTTTCAGCACTGCTGGAACACTTCCTGATGAAGTAGATAATCAAAAAATGGCATGTTAAGACATGCCATTACACCTTATTTCATGTGTGCATCCCATTACATTTCAGTGCAAGTCTAGTGAGACTTTCTGTTAACAAAAATGAAATAAGTCTGAAACAAAATAAATAAATATGCACCTTTGGATTCACATTATTTATCACATAAAGCACACTAGATAATATTATTTATCAGCAGTTCATTTTGTCTCAGTTTGCTGGCTGACGAACAGAATTAGCCAGAATCAGAGAACATTTTATAAGACTAAACAAAATTGCTTCTATTATGAAAACTTACCCGGTTCCTCTTCATGGTGATTCTAACCTCACCTGACTCTACGATGTAGAAACAGTCTGCCAGGTCACCCTAGAGAAAAAATATTTTAATTATTGGACTACATTGTAAGCTGCAATGTTTGGTTGCATGTAATGCAACATTGAATCATACTGTTCTGTGTCATTCTGTATCAGTACAACCACTAACTTTTCTAAATGGTAACAATCTGTATGTTTGGAGGTCATGAGAATAGAGCTAACTTGTGCAATGATCTGCTCTCCATCGTTGTACACTTTGGACGACAACACATCCACCACCTTCATTCTTTCTGAGACCTGAAAGGAAATAAACGGTTAAAAGTGTTCCTGTATTGTTGTTCATAAACACACTGTAGGAAAAGGAAATGCCTCAGACCTCCAAAGATGTGAGCAGTGGAAGGGTCTCAATGAAAGCTTCATACATTTTCCTCTTCTTGGCATTGTTTTTTACAATGATCCTTCTGAATGTTAATCGGTCCTGCAGTCACAAACATTGACAAGTTGCCTACAGTTAAAATCTAAGTAATGCATTTATTTTCTGTGTCCCATGAATGGGAATAAATCCTGAATCTACCACTGGAACTCTATGAAGCTCTATAAAGTAATATTCATGAGCTGATCACCTGCATATAACTCACTATAAGTCTTCACTTTTTTCTTATGATGCTAATCTCTTTACCTATAGTCACTATGTAGCGTTTTTCATTAATTTCATCTATTTTTCATCTATATTTATTTAATTTTCATCTCTTACTTCAGTTTAGTTAGGTGGGCAATGTGTGCCATTTAACATACAAATGCAAAAAGGTTTTCTTTAGATAAACCTTTGCAGCCTTTTAACTATAAATTCCACAGACACCTTCATCACTGATATATTTTATGAATATATTTAAATATTAGGCTTTATGTATTGCAGTGATAGAGCTTTTTATTTCTGTAATTTCTCAGAACACATCAGGTCTTAGTTGACATTATTTATAGGCTGCTTGTTTCTGAATGACCAAATTTTGTATTAAACCCATTCAATTCAAGTGATCAATCAAACAGGCAAATAATTAGAACAACTGTCTAACAAATATAATAAACTTGATAATGATTTTTTTTAAACCCACTTTGAAAACCACTGCTTTAGGTAACTCAGATATACATCAATCAGCCATAACAGTAAACCCACCTGCCTAAAATTGTGTAGGTCCCCCTTGTGCCAACAAAACAGCTCTGACCCACCACCAAGCTATAGACTCCACAAGACCTCAGAAGGTGTGCTGTGGTATCTGGCACCAAGACGTTAGCAGCAGATCCTTTAAGTCCTGTAAGTTGCGAGGTGAGGCCTCCATGGATCAGACTTGTTTGTCCAGTTTGGCTCTTGTCAAAGTTGCTTGCCCATTTTTCCTGCTTCCAACACATCAACTTCGAGAACTGACTGTTCACTTGCTGCCTAATATATCCCACCCCTTGACAGATGTCATTGTAACAAGATAATGTAAGACAGGTATTCACTTCACCTGTCAATGGTTTTAATGCTATGGCTGATTGGTGTATGCACCCTATATTACAGAGCCCAGTAAGTGATTTTATTCATTTGGCTGTGGGTCTTTGGTATATCATCAGAACAGCAATATGCATAATCTGCATGATAATAATATTACCAAATCTCTGCTGAATATTTCAATATCTAATACAAGGTATTATGATTATTTTTATTAACTGTTATCAACAGATGGTGATTAGTCTTTGTTAAAGAAATCTACACTAGCCCATAAATCATGGGGTCACTTACTAGGCACCACAGGGCGCCAGGTGAGGTAGCAACAATGGTGGCGGCGCGCGGCGTGTTATACATCAGCGCCAGCTCCCCGAAACTCCCACGGTTGTCATACGAGCCCACTGTTCTTGTGGTGCCCTCTGACTTCACAAGGATGTCAAAAGTCCCTCTGGATGAATGAAGCAATGAAGCAATTTAATACAACATTGAGGAAATTATATAATTTTATGTTGCTCATGAACCAGAAATCATGTGATCCCCACCTTTCAATGACATAAAAGTTGTCTCCGTCATCATCTTGATCAATGATGTGTTCCCCAGCAGAAACTGTCTTCTCAAACATGGCATCCAGAACTTGGGATATTTGCTCCTGCAAACAAATTATAATAGCAAACACAGTATACACTGACATGACGCTAGATTTACTTGACAGTCAGGCTTATAACATGAGCTTCTAAACTCTGAGCTGTCTCCTATGTTCACATGCGTGATCTGTGGCGTGTCAGCCAACATCACGCACATTTACCTCATAATATCACGCACATCATACATATTTGTGGATCAGAATGGAAAATCTTTCAAATATAATCTGATACCAATCTAGCATTTCACACAATTCCAGCTCCAGTCATAACACTCAGTGTACTATTGTTACATTTCTAACATGGAAACATGTAACAAGATAATAATATCAAGGCTCTAAAAAGGAATAGCCTCCAAAACTGCATTAATTCTTGGAATAATTCTTGGAATACAAGTCTGGAATGTTTTGTAGTTTGATCATTCTTCAAGAAGACAATCTTCCAGGTTTTTGAGGGATAAAGAAGGCTGTGCTCCTGAACTTCCCATAAAGATTTACTGATTATATTGGGTGATTAGGAAGGCCATAGAAGGCACTTGACTTTATCCTGGTGTTCTTCAAACCACTCCTGAGTAATTTTAGCAGTGTACGTGAGGGACATTATCATCCTGTAATCATCTTGTAATATGGGATGCATTTGCACCATACAGCGCACATCCAAAGCAAGCAATGCACCTAATGATTTACATGAAGTGGTTGCCCATTCTATTATTGACCAGCATATTCCATATGTCTATGTGGTAAAACTGCAGCTGGCTGCATAATTGACATTATTAGGCTATACAGAAACCTAGGCTAACTAGCAGCTATAACTGAATGTAAAATTAAAGTAAAGACCAACATAGTCAGTGCTGATAGTCAGTGACTAGTTAGCTAGTTAAATGTTAGCTTGCTGTGAGAGAAGGTAGACCTACGCTTTTTTAGCTATTTTGTTTTAAGCTATTTGTCACAAAGGGTAAACTCATGCAACTCAGGCTGTTCTTCTAAGATACTCATCAACCAAATTATTAGGAACCCCATTCTAAATTGGGGTAAAACCGTACATTCAGACATGCTTTTCTGCTTACATCTATTGCAACGAGTGTTTTTTTTTTAACTTACATTTATGGCATTTGGCAGACACCCCTATCCAGAGCAACTTACATTTATGTCACTTTTATACAACTGGGTAGTGGAGGGTTAAGGCCCTTGCTCAAGGGCCCAGCAGTGGCAGCACCAGGATTTGAACTCATGACCTTCTTATCAGTAGTCCAACACCTCAGCCACTGAGCTACCTCTGCTCTACTTATTCTTTAATAACCTTCTTGGCAGCTTCCTATTCAGACCTTTGATCTTAACATTAACTGAAGCTCTAGTTCAAGTTTTATTATAGTACACAGTTAACTGTCCAGTAACCTATTTGTGTATATTAGCAAGTAATACCATATTAATAATAATAATAATAATAATAATAATAATAATAATTTTTGTATGAATATGTAGTGCTTTAAAGTAATCACAATTATATTAATGACAATTCATCATAACACATAACTTCAGATCCATGACAGGCCTAATAAGGGGCATGAATAGGACTGAAATCTCATATCTTCGTCTGTAGGCTTGACATGATTATTAGACATTTGCCTAAAAATTTCATTATAATTTATTTCATAATACACTTTAAAAAAAACATAACAATTACAAACTTCGGAAGCAGCTGATTTCGGTACTGAGTCTTTCAGATTGTAAAATGTTAACATTTTGTGCAGAATTTTTTCCTCTTTTCAGATTTAAATATATAGCAAACCTATAGTGATGCCTATAATGTATCACAGAAATATCTAGTATTGACATTTGATTTTTGTCATATTACCCACTCCTACTGCTGATTTTGAGAGTGTTCGCTTTAAATCATTTAATAATTTTCCACTATTTTGCCTCTGTAGACTCGTTGCTTTAAAATCTCACACATTAAAGTGCACTTTTACAGCTGATGCATGCTGTTAGATGGGAATCAACTTAATATACCCTGTGCAGTGGTGATTGTAATTGTGATTTAGTCACTTAGTATGCTTGTGCGATATAATGAATTAAAAGTCTTTACACGATAGTACATTGCCAGTGATGTTTACTCCATTTATACCAGCAATACCAGATCTGCTAATCTTTACAAATTTTGTGCAGGAGCTCTGGTATTTCACATCTGTACTACCTTAGTACAGATTATTATTCAAAAATACAGCAAAAGAGCAGTCTCTTTCTCCCCAAAAAACAGGGGATGAGCCAGTTGACATATGAATCACACTCACTGTCTGTCAAGGTAAATAGAGAATATTCCGAGTTGATTAATGTGAAATAAAATCTATCAATGTTTGTTTGACTTGGCTAATATTAGACAAGTATATAGTTAACATCAGTTAAGTATATTTATTAAGAATACCTAAATGGTCAAAAATGGCACTTTCAGTTTTTGGCCCTGACCTAATTTTGGCCTAAAAATTAAATTAAATATCTCTACAACAAAGTGTCAAATAGAACATGTTTACAAAAAATTTTTCATGGTGATGATAATTAGAAAGTGATTAATTTTTTTTCTTCCTGTGATAGATAGTGCTCAGAAAAAAAGAAAAAGCCTTCTTTGCCTATTCCATCTTGTTAGGAAATTGGGGTCAGCCATGATACTGGAGTAGATAGGGTTATAGCAGCTAGAGCTTGAACCCTCAACCTTTTGATTAGTAACACAGAGTCTTAACCACTAAGCCATCACTACCCGAACAATTTAAGCAGCAGCATAACAGAGAAAATGTTGCCATAGACAAGCGACTCCTTGTAAAAGGATTATACTGAAATGTTAGGTTTTTTTTTTACTGTTTACAGTGCATTACTGCAGAATCACTAAAATATTCACCATCCTGCTGAGTTTTTGCGATTGCTGCCTCCAGCAAGCAGTTTTCAACCACACAGCTGATAATATTATTACGTCCTCCCACATGCTCCTTAAAACTGAAATGCTGGTTTTCCTTTTAGACTATGTAGTTTTTTTTATTTGCTATTTAATCCATCCCCTGTATCCCACAGCCTTTCAATTAGCCAACAAAAATGTCAACTGGGGTATTACCAAGCCAGTATTATCACTTTAACATCATTAGTGGATGTTTGAGCATCTTAACTAACGTGTAATTATATACAGTAGAGAACATGATAATAAGGTGGCAAGAAGCAAAGCAAAAAGTGAACAAAAAATGTCTTTACCTGGTCAAGATTTTTAAAAAGGAGTATGTCCTTGCAGGCCTCCTGTAGTCTTTGTCTCTGTTCATCTGTTTTTGGGTAAGTCACCTGCAATGACAGTAAGAACATTCAGGAAAAAAAGTTGTTGTTTTTTTTTTACACAAATGTACAGCAAATTACACAAATTAAAGGAATCTTTACTCCCTGTTTTGCCTCAATGATTGTGTAGCCACAGCATCACAGCAATGTTACAGTTTTACCACAAACACCAACAGTCTCTCACCCTGGGCTCCTTGTCCTCTTCATCCTCATCTGGGTTGAAGGCCTCTGCACACACTGGGTTTGGACAAACAAGAAAAAAAAAAGAGAAGCACACTTATGAGCTTGCTGTGTACACAAAGGTATGGCCTTCAGTCCTCGTGGTGGTTTAAGTGAGTATATCTGAGCCCGGAAAATAAAAATCATCAAAACCATCTGTTTGTTGGAACGACCACCTTAGCTCACCATGCTCAGCAGTGTGCTCTCAAAATATTGAACAAGTCTGCCTGATCCCTTTGTTCTTTTTGGTATCAGGAGACTCATTTTCTTTTTGTCTGTCTTTTGTCTCCCTCTTTCCTCTATTATGCGTGCTGTGTTGCGATGAGAGGCCCATTTGCTCTCCCCTGCCACACGCCCCCAGTGTTCCTACTATTATTACCAGCAAGGAGCATGACAGGAGCATACACTGTCTGGATCAATATCCCTCCCATGGCCTGAATATGAGCTCCAAACCAAACCTAGAGCCATGGTGGAATGTGCTTAACTGCAAAAATCAGTCAATTAAGATTTACGGATCCTGTGTACACTCATTCGTTTAGTTTAGCAAGCCTGAACATAAGGTCTCAGTGTCTTAAAACAGAAGAGCTGAGACCCTGTCACTGATTGCTCCAGCATTCAGGCTACTTTTTAAAACGTCTATAGACCAGAAGCTTTTTACAAAATTGCAGTAATCAAAACAGTACACACAAATGTACATTTAACTCTACACAATTCATTCTAGACAATTTAGCATAACTGCTAATCATCTAGAAGTTCTGTAGACTGTTAAAGTACTGGTATTATTTATTCCCTAAACGCTGCACAATATGACTCTCATCCTGCAACACTGATAAGCCTTGTAGCATGAAAAGCACTGCAGATCATGTGTGATGGGGACAGGCCTGTCACAGTTATTACATAATCCCCTAATCGCAATCATTTCATCTTATCTGGATTTATTTGACATGATCATGAACAATCACTGGGTTCCATAATTCCAAATATTTCAATACATATATATGTAGTTGGCATATGTGACATTTTTGTGATGTTTCTTGACATAATCAAATTGCTGCACCAGCATATTTTACTCATTATTTTCAGTCAAAGATTTTGAACTATTTTTAATCATATTTTGTTAACTTATTCAATCAAGCTAAAGCTTGTAGATTAAAGCAGTGAGCCACGACAGCCCATGAGTTACAGTGATTTTATCATGGGTAAAGGTGTTCTAAGGCACAACGCAAGACAAAGCAAACCACAACTATCTATTTTTAAACCACGTTTTAGTAAATTAGTACAGAATAGTACATTCATCGCTTTATAGTTCTAGTTTTGTTATAGTACATAGTTAACTGTCCAGTAACCTATTTGTGTATGTTAGCAATTAAAGTTTATACCATAAAATGTCTATATTAAAAAATACAACAACAACAACAACAATAATAATAAATTCAATTTATATAGTGCCTTAAAGTAATCACAATTATATTTATGACAATTCATCATAACACATAACTTCAGAACCATGACACGCCTAATAAGGGGCATGAATAGGACTGAAATCTCATATCTTCGTCTGTAGGCTTGTCATGATTATTCCACATTTGCTTAACTGCAGCTATTGGGCCAGCAGAAATAAAATATCAGTTATGTGTGTTTCCATCTTTTTAAATAGTGTAATCACTTGCATGAGCTTATCTGTCAAGTAATAGTTGCTACTTCATTACTGACTTTAACACATCCCATATTTTTCACTATTTAAAAAACACCTAAAGTGCTGTCAATCACAGCGACACTAGCCATTCACAGGCATCTGTGAGCTCATGTATGTAGAACAGGGCAGAGATAGAGCATTCTTCCAAGTGTGTCACCCTTCCCACATGGTAACTGTCGTGTGATATGGGAGAACTGGCTAGTGGGTGGGAATTGCCAAATGATCAAGTTGGGGATGAAATGGGGGAAAATAGACATAACAAGGGTGCAAAATCTTTTAGCCATATTGTATCATTTCAATTAATGTCATTTCCAGCTATCCTAATTAAATACAGTGTATAAAAATAGATTTAAAAAATGAATACAGTTAAGCATCCTCCTATGTCTGTCCCATAACAATGGGCCAATGTTTAAATTATTTATTTTAAATGATGCTTCAGGTTTGACCTGCAATCTGCAATTTCGGCAGTTTTGGTTTACGGGGGAAAATAAAACGTCAATTGTTGGAACATTTCAATTCTTCAAGTCCTAATGTTTAATGTTAATACACTGTTACTTGACTAAACCTAAATTACTGGACTAAGTTACTGAACTAAATTATATTAATAATAATATACTGCATGTTTTAGTATATTCAGAGAGTGGATGTTATTTGGTGGGGTTATTTTGGTCTTTTTGTACACATGCTGTTTGGGTCTTTGAAAACAGGTCATTTATGACACACACATGAAATATGAATAAGTGTTCTGTAACAAATATCGATGCAGTAATTAGGACTGCATGGTTATTGATGAAAAAGGACTAGGATTTTTTTTTTTACAAATTGAGATCGCTATTCTCACTCGAGATTCTCTGACCAATTTTTTAAGGAACGAGATGTATGTTTATTAAATTCTTACATTACATTACATTGCATTTATATTTTCCTAACAGGTGTTTGTGAATGATTAATTACTGGAATGTTTGTACTGCAATAGGCTAAATCCTACCGCCATTTAGTATAAAACTTTAATTATATTATGGTGCCACGAGCACAGTGTGCTCTCCTAAAGCTAAAAGGAATCAAGCAATATTAAGGGCTAGTTAAATAATTTGTTGTTTTTGTTCTTTTGCCAACAGCAACTCATAAGCCAATTGCGGGCGAAAATCGATCTTGATAAATGCGCTCTACATGTAATAAATCACTGGCAAGTTTTGAGGGAGACGGTGCGTGCAGCCATGACTCACACACCATGTTCATTCATTTCGTCCATTTATTCATTATTTAATATTCAGTCCATAATATTAAACATTTTAGGATAAATATGTTTCTTGCTGTTTTTCCCCTTTTTCTTCTGTAAACTGCAAGTGTGAGTAGACTATCTGCCTAATCAGCATTGTTATTAAGTTGAATTGCACTGAGACCCGATTTGAGAGTGATTTTAATATGATTTTTTGTGCAGCCCTAACCGTAAAGTGGACTGATGCCACTACACTAAAGGAAATTGATGCGTAGCTATGCATTAGCACTGTTTCTTAGAGAACAGAATCGACAGGACCTTTGGGATTTTGTTTTTAGGATAAGGAGTAGTTAGTGAGAGCAGGAGTACTTAGAGATATGCGACTAATTGTGATTATGTGGGAAAATGGGACTATTTGTTAGTGAGAATTACTTTACTAATTCTTTGTGAACTTAATGAATGTACATAAAAAGTTAATGAACCTACATGCACATTGGTCTACCCAGACAAGCATTACACAATGTCATCGGGAGGAGTTTTTGTTAGTAGGTGTAAGGCTCACATAAATGAGACGTGACTAAATAATCGATGTGCCTTTTAACAATGGAAAGAACTCAGATGGGTTGGACAAATTTCTATAAACGTAATACACATATATAACAAAAGAGGTGGTCTGAACATTTCTTTCTAACCTTTCCATTTAACCTGTTTTTAATGGTTAAAGCTTTTCCTAATGTACAAGGTCAGACACAGGACTGCTGTCCTTGTGTGTAATAGATGACTCTGGGAATAAATCCTTTAAACACCCCCTTCCCCTGCTGGTTTATTTCATTCCATCACTGAGTGTAATAAAAGTCACCCTCCTCTATCTCAGTCTGCTATTGAACATGCAGCTAAAGCACTTCCTAGGCAGCCTGTTCAGGCTCCAGTGATGTGTGGTGACGTCAAGCCTGGAGCTTGCACTTGTGAATCTGCTGAAGTCCTCAAAGAGATTGAACAAATCAAGCCTGGGTCCAAAGCACTACTAAATCTGTCAGCCAGGTAAGTAAACTGATGCTGAAGAAGGTTTGTTAGGTCATGCGCAACACCGCATTGTCCCATCGTGCCTCACAGAATTACTGAATGTCACTGATGGGCTGAAGGCTGTCAGTGCTAGAGGTGTTTATGAACGACTTCTGTGGATTCACCAGTGTCTGTTGCCTATTCATTTTCTCTATTATTAACTCTTTATTGCTAGTTGTTTACACTACTTCATCAAGTATAACATGCATTTTGTGTATAGTTTTATTAAGGCTATTTCTAATTGGGCGCAAAAAGTGTTACTAGTTGTACTGCTTGACTTAGCTCTGACCACTTTCAAAGTTATGCTATCATTATCAAAAATCCCCTAAAACCCTTCTTATGTGAATGATGTAAGGACATGGAGTAATTCATTTATTCGTTCATTTAATTTATTTTATTTATTCATTCATTCATTTAATTAATTCATTCATCTTCAGTAACTACTTTATCCTGGTCAGGGTTGCGGTGGAACCGGAGCCTATCCCAGGAACGCACTCTAAATGAATCGCAGTGCACTATACACACATTCACACATTCCTTCACAGCTAGGGGCAATTAAGCACAGCCATTCCAACTACTGGCATGTTTTTAGGAGGTGGGAAGAAACAGGAGAACCGGTGGAAACCCACGTAGACATGGTGAGAACATCTAGAAATTCACAGACAGTAACCCAGGCTCAGGATTGAACCAGGGACCTTGGAGCTGTGAGGCCACAACCCTGCCCACTGCACCACCATGCACCACCCAGCAGAATTAATACATTTACAAAATTAAAAATGACTAAATAGCAATTTTTAAACTTCTGACATTTTTCACAGTGCCCAGTTTGACAACCGCTGCCTTGTCTGTTCAAAACATTTAGTGTTTGCTAACTGTCTTAGAGCATGCATGTGAATAGTAGTGTCTTTACAGAAAATCCTTGTATTACTTACCAGAAGGTCGTCTTATGAATCTGTTTATGACTGGTGCTGTGAGGAGAGGACAATAATGTCAGAAATAAAATTTCATAAAACACTAAGAAACATAGATCATGTTTAAATCGTTTACTCCAGAATACATTTAAATGTGCATTCTGTCTGCTTTGAAGCTGATACTTGTCTAATTTCCATTCATGTTCTGAGAAATAATAAAGCATCACCATTGGCAATAAAAAACACTTAGCTGGGATACAATTGTCCTCTCATGAAAATTACATTAGCATGTTCAGCCAGCAATGCCATTCAGCTACCTTTGTTCTGAAGTGAATGAACAATTTCCTCAAATGAGCTACACATGGACATATTCTAGTTATTATAAAATGAACCACACAAATTGACATACGTGGTTATAAAACCTGGAGGGCAATTTTGTGTTTTGCCAAATGCTTTGAAGAGTGTGGGTGTGTGCAGAGAGACACAGAGAGCAGCTGCTTTTGGTTAGTGTCTATCACACATGCAAAATAGCTTTTCCATCTCAGTCTTCATTAAAGCAGACTCTTATTCATGAAAGGTCCAAAGCCCTTTACAGCGGTGTTGCCAGGTCCACAGGGCTCCCACGGATAGGGGCTACTTTTGAACTGCTGCTTCAAGTTCATTTTTACATTCATGGGTTGGAGGTTGTGCCTCTGCATACATTAAGTGACATTAATCTTCTGCAGGTCAGTTAGGTAGTTGATTTAAAAAAAAAAAAAATGCAAACAGTACTGTTACAGATGCATGCCCCAGGGCTGTAACGATCAAATGATTCAAGCAATTTGTCCATTTAAAAGGCAACAATCATAAATCAATTATTATCGATTATAACTGACTATAAATTGATAATTATCGTGAGGCGTAAATAGGCTGGCAAGGTGATTTTCCCATGTCAATACTTCTACAACAGTCCATCTCTACATCATCAATCATGAATTAACGGTAGGCCTATCCCATATTCTGAACAAAGCTGGTCACATATTGATTGGAGATTACTAAATCGAATTGCATCGTATGGTGGCATATTCATTGGTATCGTCAAATATCGAATCATTGCCTTAAGAATCGAAATAGTATTGTATTGTGTGGAAACCTGAGTTTTACACTCCTGTACAGTGATTAAAGTGTAGTGAATTAACAGGTGAAAATGGTGTAGCAGCAGAAATACGGTAAGGTTACTACAGTAAAGTAAAATTTTGCGTCAATATATGAAATAACAGGCTACAGAAGTGCACGTTGTTAGTAATGCTGCTAGATACTGTATTATACAATATATTTCTTAGTGTACAAAATATGGGAAGGGCAGACTTTGGATTTCTGTGTTGTGCTGATTTTGACTGGCAGCTGAGGGTACATTTATCAAGCAGACCTGGCAACCCTGCTTTAGAGGCTCAGTGGATGGAGGCTGCTGATGTTGCAGGATGCTGCTGTGCAAGATCTGTAGTAGATCTTCATCTCCGCATGCCTGCGTGTAAATTTAAGCCACATTTACACCATATTTAGCAATCTAAAACCACAGACTGCGGGCAAAATTGTAAAGCCTATTAACGTGCTATAAAGCATGTCAAAATAGCACGCCCCCATAGGCACTATTTTACGCAGACGCAGCCACACTTCCATTTCATTTTCAGTGAACAAAATACAGGCAAATTGGACTGGTCGGTCGTGCACCATGACAGCCTGTAATTCACTTTCATCTTGCATTGTTGATCATTCTCCAGTGTTTAGGATGGGAAACATTTGAGACACATCACGCACTGTGCGTTCACAGATCACATGCAGTGCAGCGTAGTGATTTTGCCAAGCGCACTGACTGCAGCGCGTAAATGCCATCTAGGTACGTTATGATGCGAAATAGGAACATGGCAAGCAGCCCAGTCTGTTACCTACGAATTCCTCATCGTCATCCTCGTCCTCTCCGTTCTCTGAGTCGATCTGCATGGCCTCCTCGATGAAGTTAACGGCTTTGCCTGCGCGCAGAGCCGGATGCTGCTCATTGCCGAAAGCGGCCGCCCTCGCTTCGTTCTCCTTCAGCTGGGTGAAATACTGCAGGGCGAACTCCAAAAGATCCCGCGGCTGATTCCTCAACACCTCCACCGTAAAGCTCTGTAAAAGCTCCGTCAAGCCCTCGGGGATTTCTATACTCATTCCTGATAGCAGGGCTCCAGAGGAAGACGTGCAAAATGCAGGCAGGGCTCGGCTGATGAAGCTCCGTCTGTGCGCTCTCGCGTCAGCTGAAGTGAACGGAACCGACGCCACACGAACCTGGAACAATATCGACAGAACGAGTGATGGACCTCCTCTCAC